>VRYO01002784.1:741820-797047 GCA_009812075.1 Sialia sialis | reverse complement strand
AAAAAAAAAAAAAAAAAAAAAAAAAAAAGCTTTGGGAAAAAAAGCCAGTTTGTCCAGTCTGGTCCACGTACAGTCCAAGTGTGTGAAGCCTGGTCTGGGAATGAGGGACTCCTGCAGCCTCCTTTTCCTCCCCCCTTTATTGCTAATTACCTGAAATTTAACCTAATCCACCACTGCTGTTAAGCTCCTTTGTACTGCAGCTATCATGAACTTCTCAGTGTGGTAAAAAAAAGTACACAGCTAATATCTGATAGGTTTGAATTAAAACCAGGGTTGGAGAAACTTCCCTGGCTCAGGAAGCCACTACTACCTTGAGGCGTGCAAAGAGGGTTCAGGATCAACACTTCCCTTAGCAGGAACACCTGAGGCCAGAGCAGACGCGGCGGGGCTGGGCAATGGCTTTGGATTGGAACGAGACCGGCTCCGCAGCGCTGCAGAGCTCCACCCTCCCCGGGGCACAGCGTGGTTCTGAGCAGCGCTGGAACCGAGCGCGGGGAATGACGGCGTTAACTCGGGCACTGGGTCAGGAGTTGATCATCTGGCAACGCGGCTGGCGGCATGGGAACTGTACAGATCAAGTGCAGCATCACACCCGGTGGGGGCCCTCCACGAGGGGCCGCGTGTGTCAGTCAGGTCCAAAAATAAAAAAATCAAATTAAAAAGCGACAATCACACGATCTTTTTGATGCTGTGACGCTTGAAGCTGCCGGCGCTTCGCTGCTTCTGCACTTGGCTGGCGGAGCCGTGGCGCATCCTCCCGCTGTTGGCGTGGCCGGCGGTGGGCGAGAGCTCCACGTTCTCCTTGTCGATCCCTGCGGAGACACAAGCGCGGCGCTGAGCCCGCTGAGCCCGCTGCCTGCGCCGGCCCAGCCCAGCTCCGCCCGCCCCACTGCAAAGGAATCAAAGCCACTGGTGGCAGCAAGGGCTGCAGAGCGCTCGCCCCTGCCCGCCAGCCTGAGCAGGGCAGGGGAGAGTAAAACCAAGGAAACCTGGCTGTCCTGCTGAAAACAAAAACCTGCTGAAGTGAAGGAAGGAGGAAAACGCCAAACAACCCAGCAAACTGACTCTTAATGAAGACCCTCTTAAGGAGGGTCCTGACAGAGAATCTGAGGCCAGGACTCTTCATGAGAACTGTGACTGCTGAGCTCAGTCCCACCAGGGGCAGGAAAAGCCATGTGGGGGTCAGGATGAGGATGGCACCAGACAGGTTTGTGCCCACAAACTCAGACCCTTCTGAGAAGCTTTGCATGTTCTCTGGACTCTGTTATGCTTTGCTAAAAGTCTCCCATCAAACCAACCTCAAAACTGAGGTGCTTTAGTCAAAAGCCCAGGCTGACACACCACCACCCAATGCCTGGTGCTGGAGCCCTGAGCAGTGTTTTTTTGGGCACTGCAGGCCCAAGAGCCCAGAGCTGGGCTCAGTGCAGAGGAGCTCCTTTTTTGTTCTTTGTGCTGACACGGCTGAATTACCCCCTGCAGCAGCCCCTCGTGTCACTGCCACACTGTGTGTGTGTGTCTGCTGAGTGTTCACCAGCACCTCACACCCATGGGACAGTGCAGCACCAGCAATGAAGAGCAGGACCACAGGTTTTCTGCAAGAGACTACAGCTACAATCAGCAGCAAAAATAAGGATGTCTGACAGCAAATGCAAAAGTTAGAACAAAGTTCTGTTATTGTGTTATTACTGTCTGTGCCTGTGTGTCCCTGCAGCCAGAGCTGAGTCCTGCTGAATCCAAAGAGCTCACACCAAACAGTTCATTTCAGCTTCAGACGTGCAGCAGAGTGATTTCCACATTAAGCATCCACTTGTCTGTTACCAGATTTATTCTCAAGGCTGTGGGTGCCTTTGTCTGCTCTACCACCAAGTATTACTGGCACCCCCCAAGAAATGCACCAGCTTAGCACTTGCTGAAGCCATTCCCGTGTCAGAAACTGCTCCTCATGCCACAGCCAGGCCCTAACGCAGCTCAAGCAGCATTTCGTGCAAATATGATGAAAGAAGAGAGTACCTGGATGAGGCAGCTGCATGAAAACTGCAGACTTAGAGCAAGGCAGAAAAGCTTCACAGACACAGAATGAAAGAAATAAACGTAAGTGAATAATGTCCATGAGACAGGGAAGGGGAGGGAAAGGAACAGAGATGGTGATAGACAAAACATTTACAAACAATGATCCTGCCTAGTTGTTTCCAGATGCAAGGAATGGATTTTTCATGTATCTGCAACTTCGTATTTGTAGCCACAATAAAAAAAACTCAATTGGCTGAAAATGTTTCTTTTAACTGAGTGCTGCTGAACACGTGGCCTTCACACTGGTGTTTTAAATTTAATTTCCAAGCAAGCAGTGCTCAGAGTGCCAGCAGCGTGTTGTTTCAGACTCACTATTAACCTGAACGAGTTCCCTAGTTCCCAACTCTGTTTGTGGAGACTCTTAACCAGCCTTTGACAAAAGCCACCTGTTTGCACAGCACTTGGAAGGAATGTCTGACGAGCTGGATTAATTCCTTCCTCTCAGCTTGTAAAGGAAGAGGGAATGGAAAGTGGGGCAGAAGGAAGGAGGACATTTACAGAGCAAAATGCTTCTTTCCCTTGCAGAGAGCCCAGTCCTGCACAATCACCTCATCCTTGGAAACCAACTGCTGGAGCTGCTGCCGGGGCTGTGTTCCAAACACAAAGATGCTGCCCAGAATGTTTCCACACTGACTGCAAGGTCTGCTCCCAAATCATTCCAACAGCCCTGCCTTACTCCTGCTGCTCCTCTGCACCCTGAAAAACCATGCCAGTGCCTGTGAGCCAGGGATCCCTTGCAGGGCACATGTTCCACACACAGCTGCTGCTCTTCTGATGCCCTTATTCTCTTCCCTTCACATGGAGTGACCTGGGAGACAATTTTTGTGCAGGGTACAATCCAGGATCTGAACCAACAGGATAACAGCTCAGGAACAGTCTAATATTCATTTAACGCCAGAATGCACCAATGTTTGACACATTAACACATCCACAGAGCAGAGGAGGCTCCCATGGCAGGAAATTCCCCCATTTCCCCCAGCCAGATGGTACCAGAACAAGCACTGACCTGGGGAGTGCTGGGAAGTGGCAAGTGAGGTCATGGAGTTGGAGAGGTTGAGGTTTGCAGTGATGCTGAGCTGGCTCTGCACTGCTGGAGGATACGGAGAGGTGGGGGTCAACAGAGATTCTTCACTGGTTTCCTCATCAATTCCAGGCAAATACGTGTCAATCAAGGCATCAAGGAACTTCACTATGAGCTCAGCATAGTCTGGGATTTGGGTTTGCTGTGGGAGATGGGGGGAAAAAAAGATTGTTCTTTCCTTTGTACTTTCCAGTCAGTTTGAGCTTTGCTCCAGAGCTCACCCTCAAGTCCCACTGTTTAACCTGCAAATTTTCAAGACCATTTGATGCACCTGTAAAAACTGATTTGTGGCCCTGCCCAGACCAATCTAAATGTACACACTGCAGACCAGGTGTCAGTGTGTGGCAGCCCAGGGGCAGGGAAAGGAGCTGCAGAGCCCCTGCCCCAGCCCACACCTGGGCCACATCCCTTGGGAAGCCTGGACACACGGGCAGTGCTCCACAGGCTCTGCTCCAACACAGAATTTAGCCTTGTGGAACCATCACTTATGAAATTATCCCCCTACCCTGTCAGATACACGTAACAAAGTGACCCTGGGAGCAGGAAAAGCTGCACTCACACAGCAGGCTGCTTTTACCCCACTTTGGTGACTTATCTATCACAGCACCTGTTGCAGGCCCAGGGCTGGCTCAGCCCTGGAGGTGCCCCTGAGCTCTCTGCTCACTCCTGACCTTATGAGCATCTTTGCTGCAGCACCAATGTGCCCCAGAAAGGCCAAAGAGCCCAGAACACACAGAGCTCTTACCTTGGAGAAGGGGCCAGCAAACCTCCACAGCCCATTAAATCCAAAACCTGCAACAGCAAATGGAACAGCACCATGAAAGCCCAGCTCTCACCTGACAGAGAACAGCAGAGTGCTCCCAGTACAGCACTTTTTTTAAAAAAAGGAAAAATATTTACTCTGTAGATAGGATGTTTGGTATTGGGGTGGGGACTCCTCATGGTAGACAACACTCTGCACAATCCCATGAATTGGATTCAACAAGTTTGGATCCTGGCACAGCGATAAAAGGGTATTGATCTTGGAATCCAATAAATTATGCCTGAAGAAAGGAGAAGTGGCTTAGCTCTTGGTCATTACATAAAATAAACCTGCAGTTCCCAACTGACTCGAGCAACCAGCAGTTCAGGGGGAATTTCTGCCCCCACCAGTGCTTTCAGAACACAATTCTCAAGTCTGTTCCATGAGGATTGTAATGATGTCACTTTGTGAACACCTGCTCACCGTAACTTCTGACAGCTGGGTTTCCTTTACACATATTCACTGTAGAAAAACTACAGCAGAGGTCTAAAGAAACCCCCAAAGGGCACCTACACTAGGCTTTAAATCAGCTTTGCAACACCTGGGCACAAATGAAGCAGAACTTGAGGTACTCACACGACAGGAAAGACCTTTGGGAAGACAACGCTGGCCTCTGCCAGGTACTCGTAGAGGATGCGCTGGTCGAACTCGTCCGTGGTGTACTTCACCAGCGTGGCCTGCCAGGGAAGCAGCATTAGTGCACCTGTGCTCACAGCTCTGCTCAGAGGGTTTCACATTTCTGACTAGCAGAAACAGCGTCAGAAAAGATTGATTTATGTCTCTGTTAGACACAACAGAGCCAGCTGGACATTTGTATTTTGCCAATCAATCTCATCAGCTTTTTACAGAACTGAGTCTCCCTGAATCGTACCTGCAGTGGGAACTGCAGTGGTACAGCTGAACAAAGTGAACAGACTGCACCTCTACCACTAGTTAATGACTTTTAAACTGAATTACGCTGGGATTCCAATAATGCTCATTTCTTTTAAACTATAATGTATTAATAAGCTTTTAATACACAAAATAGTTTGTCATAAACTCAGCCAGGAAAAAATCCAAGGAACATGTTTGATTTTCTGGGAGATAAAAGGACATCAGAAAATAGAAGACAACACACAGAAGAAAGCTTACAAGAACTGTAAGCAGCAGTGCTTGAATTTTTGGGTCAGTCAGAACTTCTTCATCCAGGAGGACGTTTGACTCGGAAACGGAAACTTTCCGGAGGTGTGGGTGCTGCTGTGGTGATATTCTCTGGGTTTCTGCCAGATAAAAAAGAGCAACTCATCCAGAGCAAAATAAACCCAAAGCAAGACAGAATCAGGTTGTGCACAGCAGAGTCAGTCGTGTGCAAACCTCAGAGCTCACAACAACTGCGCTGTAGTGCAGTGTAGTGCAGTGCGCTGTGTTATCAGATGGCAAACAAAAACCCCAATTTCCTCTTCAGTGAAATACAGGCCCAGGGGTGTGAGTACCAAATTTAGGGTCAGGCAGATACAAGAGAAGAACCCTGGTCTTGCATTGCAATTGGGGGTGGGGGCACAGGAAGCAGATGGGGGAGAAGATGAAGAGAGGCATTCCAGGCATCAGCTCACGTTCCATCTCCTGCAGGAATTTGCAGCTGGGGCTTATTGACTTATAGAAGGCCAAATGCCATTTATCTCATTGCACTCCTACATGCAGTCCTTTAGAGCTGCTCCTGATTCTGCACCTGCACCCTGAGCAGCTCCACTGCAGCTGGCAGAGATATGAAGGCTGCACCCTGCAGAAGCCATTGCTAACAAAGGTGCTTCTCCC
Source organism: Sialia sialis (assembly GCA_009812075.1). NCBI lineage: Eukaryota > Metazoa > Chordata > Aves > Passeriformes > Turdidae > Sialia > Sialia sialis. The sequence continues at coordinate 791,300 of VRYO01002784.1, read as the reverse complement.
TTACCTTGGAGTAACCTTGGTAAATAAACACTGAATTTAGAAATAGTCCTTTGTATAGATATACAAAGCGTTTGTAATTAGTATTATTCTTAAAATGTTAGTCCTGTGTCTCACCCATTTCATAATCATTTTCGGCTACTCTCCTCATTTTGGGAGGCGTTGTGATTCCAGATTCCAAGTCTTGCCTTTTAGGAGCCTTTGTGTCCGATATCAAATGGTCAAAACTTTTCCTTGTACCTAAAAACAATTTATCAGTCAATTAAAAACATTAAACCTAAATCCATATTCTAACTTCCTCCGATTTTCTGGCCAAGCTACTCCCCTCTCTACCATGTGCTGCCAGGAATCTGAGGACCTGTTCACCATTCTCAGGGATGGGACAGAAAATAGGATCACACCATGCCGCTCTCCATCACAGCTTCCAGAGTGCTTCACAACACACAGAGGGAGCATGCAATTAGTCAGGGGGCATGCCATGGACTCCTGGCCCCCACACAGAATACACATGCCAGGACGTGGTTACTGAGAAGGAAGCAGGAAAGGGCTGGCATGAAGGAAATGCCCCTCTTCTTCCACCTGTGTAATGCCAAAGGGCTTCCACAGGTTCTGCAAAGCAACTCAGCTCCTTGTAAACATGATGCACTGAGAAGCCATGAGGACAAATCAGATTGTTTCCACACATCTACCGTGTTCTGGGACCTCCAGCCCCACAGCACTCCATGGAGCAGCTAAACATCAACTTCCTGGGTTTGCTGGGAAGGGCTGGGAGCACAAAGCTGCCACTAGCAATCTTCAGGATCTGGAATAGCTTTTTTCTCCACTTCAACATGCACATTTTGAGGATCACTCTTGCTCCCCCACTTCATGACCAAAAGAACTGAGTCCTCTTTAACTGTCCAGTGCCCTGAAATTTGCATTTTGCAGAAACTGCACTTATTCCTCTCAATCAGGAATAAGCCCTTAAAGCCAGATACAAGAACAACTTTTCTCCAGTAACACCTCCCAGGGTATTCTGTAACAGATGGAATTATTAGTTATGTTAATAACCTAGAAGCTTTTTAGTGTTGGCTTGTGAAGGCTGCCCCATGTCCAAGCTCATGGATTTCCGTGTGCGAGGGCTGATCTGTCCCACTGTTGGGTAACTGGCAGCCAGGTGTCTGTCTGACCCCTTGGGGGATGACCAGGGCTGGTGTTCCTTTAGTGTCCTGAAAGGGCAGAGAAATTCAATTAAGAAAATCTTAAAACTGTGCTATTTAGGCAGAGGTTTTTCAAGCAGCCAAACTGCCCTTTCTTAAACCCATCTTTCTTACCCAGGTAATTTCCCCAAAACACAAAATAACAAATAGTAATTACTGTGCTCGCAAAGATGTCTGAGCCAGTGAAAACAAACAATCTGATGTGAATGTGATGCTGAAGAGATAAAAAAATAAAGCAATGAAAAGAACACAAGCAAATCAGCCTGTGGGGCAAGATGAAATATATGTAGCAATCAGCTACTCCAATCTCAAAGCTAGGAAGAGAGATCATGAGTGAAGTGCTCCCTGCTGAGGACACAGGCTCTCCATGGCACTTCCAGTTCATTTCCTGGCTGATCTCTCTGGCTGCACACAGGCTGTAACAAGGTGCCAAGGTTTCCCAGTGGCACAGACAGGTACATGCTATGGCGTTCTTAAAAGGACAAATGTTCTTCTAAAATATAAATGAGATTAAATCAGGTCTTGTAGAAAGGTTTTAGCAAAAGGTTCAACAGCCTCTAGAGCAGTTGAGCTCTGAAAATTAAATCTGTACAAATTGCACATCCAAATTTCTCTGTGACTCCTGATCCCAGTGTAAGGAGCAAACTGCTCAGGAGCCACTAGAGCTGACTAAAGAAAACAGGCTTTGCAATGTGGGTAAAAGTGAGACAACCAACCTATAGGTAGTGTCACTGTGATGGATGGGGTAGGTGTCCATGGGAACATTTTCCACTGAGACGTCTGTCAGCAGCAGAGACTTCCTGTGCTTGAGGCTGCAGCGGCTCCGCACCTCCTCGGACACCGTCAGCAGGGCTGGGGCACAAAGGGGAGGGAAGAAACAATATTCCATCCATCTGCATTTCCTACATACACTCATGTACACTGCACCAACACCACTGAGCTGCAGTGACACTTAGGAAATGTCCAGATTAAAAGCAGGTCACGTAAAGAGAACTCTGTTTCCCATCCAGCTACAATGACAAGATTTAAAATTTGCCCTCACATGGTCACAATTTCTATGTCCAGACCACTGGAAACTTGAATGCTGTCAGGCACACACTGGAGTAATTTACACCAAGAAATCTCCATCTTCCCTGAAGAAGTCCCAGAGCTGCAGAGCAGGTGCTGTGCTGGCAAAGCTCTCAGTCCCCAAAAAACCTTCCCCATGTGCTCACCCTGCCCACACTCCTGCCCACCACTTACAAGTTCTCTTTGTGCTGGTACAACTTTAACAACCTGAACTGAAGGAATTCCCCAGTAATCCTCTCCTTTTCAGTCAGCCCAGCCTGGGAAGGAGGTTTGCTTCATTACCTGCCAGGTAAGCCACGCTCTGGGTGTTCACCTCGAACTTGTCACAGTTCCTGTGTTTGTTAACCAGAGCAAGGAGTGTGTGCAAAATCCTCACTGTTCTTGCTACAGTGGTAGGGGAAGGATGCCTGTACCCTAAGAAGCAAAAGATTGTATTTAACTTCTGAATCCATATTTATGAAGCATTAATGTTTTGAAAGCATTTAGAAATATTTTCCAGCATGTTCTCGGACATTCCATCTCGAGGGTAAGAGAGCACAGGGCTACCAGAAATGGCACATTTAAGATTAATTCTTTCTGTCCCTCCCCTCAACACTGCATCATTTCAAATGTCTGTGCATACATTATACCTTTTATCTCAAAAATCAGTCTTCTAAAAAACCCAGTGAGCCTGAGCACAGGCAAACAGGCAGAGACACTCTAGGAGGAGGAAGGACTGCAGCAAATGAAGCTCTGCACCCTGTGACAGTTCAGAATTTTCAGCAGCAGCACTGAAAACCTTCACAGGAGATGTATAAAGGAAATCTGGCAAAGTCCTTTCATCCAAGGGTGTTTAATTCTGTATCTATTCTTTAATCCAAGTCACTTAAAATCAACCACCCAGTGTGGCCCCTTTATCTCTTGATTGTTTTGATTCCTGAAGTAAGTGCTCATCTCAAACAAAAAGCAGCATGCACTCTTACCTTTCAGGAGATGTCCCACTAGTGCAAAGTTGAAGTTGGAGTTGAAATTTAGCCCAACAAAATGATCCATCTGCTTGCAGTGCCATTCGAGTGGTCTCCTGATCTCCATGAACACTTCTTCTGGGCTCTGACCCACAAAAACAAAACACAAGAGCACCTCACTGGAAGTTACTCAGGACATCTCAGGTTTGTTGGTTTTTTGTTTAAGTGACAGAACAGCTCTTTTAGAGGCTACAGGAAAATATCAACACTTTCTCACAGATCACACCTGGACATTTCTGTTCCAGTTTCAAACACAACAATGACAGCTCCTCACCACATCTTTGTCTGTGGATATCATCCAAGCAGAACAATTTCTAATGCAAATTCAGGTTCATTTGTTAAGGACAAAGGTGGGTTTTTCCCACCACTGCTGCCACAAGTGCAGGCTGGGGCTCACCTTGTCGTTGAACACGCGCAGGCTGTCCAGGGTGTGCAGGTTCTGCTCCAGCAGGGCTGTCCCTGCTGAGTATAGGTTCACCTCATCCAGCTGCAGCACGGCCATGGCCACCCAGAACAGAGCCTTGTGCATAGGGGAGTCCTGCAGGGACACAAAGAGCCACTTCAGAGGCAGCTCCTGAAGGAAACCAGGACAGAGGGGAGGGTTCGTCCCCTTGGAGCAGGTTCTGTCCTCAGCCATTCCAAGGGAACAGAAGCTCACATGGATCTGTTAAGGCACTTCATAGGTAAAGAGCAGAAAGGAAATTAATTCCCAGCCTTGTCTGCACCTCCCAAGCCATTCCTCCTCACCTCCATCTCTTCCTTCTCACACAGTGTCAGACCCACCTTGCCCTGTGCCAGCCTGACCAGAACTGGGTCTGCAGCTCTCCATGCGAACAGGAACTGCAGCTCTGCACAGAGCTGGGCAGGCACTTCCTGAACCACACCCAGGGTGAACTGGCACTCTACACATCTTGGGTCCCTTGAGCAGAGCTTTTCCAGCACAAGTTTTAGTGAGCACCAGGAGCTGCAGAGGCTCTTTGCTCTGCTGTGCCCCTGGCTGCTGAAGCAGCAGCAGCCACACAGGGCCACGTGCAGCCCTGGCCTGCAGGACACAGCACAGCCAGCTGAAGGCAGCACTGCAGCCTGTGCAGGGAATGGGCACAGCCTCTGCCCAGCTGCCAGGGACAGAACACAACATTCCCAGCATTTCTCAAGCCTTTGCACTGCTCCCACAATCTGCCACCCTTCCCATCTGTGCTCCTTCCATGCATGAGTCACAGTGCAGTGCGAACTTCAGAAACCCCAACACTTCACTCGTATTTCTGAGATTATATCCATAATCACAGTTTTCTGTTTATTCAAAAAGCCAGTGATTTACCTTGTTAAGAAGAGGCTGCAGCTTGGTGAGGGCTATAACTGTGGCTTCTATTAGAACTTGGCTGTTATAATTATCAGGGCCTTTTAAACAGCTCTCAAGTCCCTTTTTGAGAAAAGAGAGTAATTAAAAATACAACCATAATTACATTTTGCTTTGTAAAAAGAAGATCAAAGCTCTGCACAATAACTGTTTTTCTCCATTACTTACAAAGTTTGAGCTCATTTTAAACCAACTCTCAAGAACTTTTACAAATGGAAATTTAGACAGCAGAAATAAATGTATGACTGCACAACAGTCAGGCTATAGGGGGTTGTAAGAGCTGTAGAAAAACTCTTTTATCATTTATATACTATTCAATTCAAGTTTGTGTCTATAAAGCTCTAATGAAATGCTTAAAGGACACATATTTAGTTGTGTCTCGCTATGGGACACAATCTGCTTTAGAATGATGGAACACCTTTGTCAAGCCAGGCACCCACTCCAAAGTTTTCTGATATAAATCAGCTCTTTACTATATTTATTTACAACACATGAGGTCATTCACTTCCTTTAAGAAAAAGGAAGCCATGCATGTGTATGCTGGTAAATGCCTTAACAGAAAATTTCACATTTATTCAAATACTGACTGCTGGATCCACCTGTGTCAGGAGTTCTAAACTCAACACTGAGACCTGTTGATACTTTACAAGTCACAGCAGTGATGGAACTCATTCAATTTAAATTCAGAAGCCACCAAACCAATTTAAATTCATCAGTTCTATACCAAAGTATGCTTGAAAGATTTATCCTAAAATTTTGCCAAGTTCTATATTTGATGGGAAGATGAAGCTAAAAATAGCTGCTTTATGAGTCACAAAGGAAGAGACAGACCCATATACCTTGCTGAGAATTCGGATTATTTGTTTTATTTGTCCATGAGACACTCGTTTACTTATACAGCCAAAGACAACCAGAGCTCGTGGCTGCAGGGAGGGGTTGTACTGGAATGCAAACCTGTGAAGAAACACAGCACAGTGCAGTAAACAACATATATACAACAAAACAGAAATGTAACAAAAGTTGAGAACTCAGGTGTATTGCACAGGCAGGCAGGGCTCAGCGTTTGAGTCTGTGACTTACTTTTGAGCTAGTTCAGTCCACTGGTCCAGCCACTTGCACGTTGGAATGTCCCTCATACAAGCCTAAAGGGAATTACATGGTTTGAATAGATGTAACATGGAGAAAATGGATTTGTGTATCTGGGAATGTGCAGAAGTTTGGCTCTCAGCAATCAGCTGTTAACTGTCAGCAGGGAGGAGGCACAACCCCTGCAGCTGCTGCCTGTCCAGGGGTCCCTGCCCTGTCCCATCCCCCAGGGCTGGTCACTGTCCTGTCCCCAGGGTCCCTGCCCTGTTCCTCCATGGTCCCTGCCCTGTCCCCAGGTTCTCTCTCTGTCCCCCAGGGTCTCTCTCTGTCCCCCAGGGTCCCTGCCCTGTCCCATCCCCCAGGGTCTCTCTCTGTCCCCCAGGATCCCTGCCCAGTCACCCCAGGGTCGGTCCCTGCCCTGTCCCCAGGTTCTCTCTCTGTCCCCCAGGGTCTCTCCCTGTCCCCAGGGTCTCTCCCTGTCCCCACACACCTCCATGATCTCCAGCAGGGCCTCAGTGACCGTTTCCAGCGAGGTGAGGGCGAAGGTCTCTCTCTCGTAGGAGCCAGGCGAGAAGGAGCGGTCGCGGTAGCTGGAGCGGAACGCGATCACCGCCGCCGACTTCACCTTGCTGATCCCAAACAGCAAATAAAACTTGGGCAGGGAGAACTCGGTCAGGCTCAGCCTCAAAACCTGCTTGGTCTCCTCTGTTGAATAAAGTTGCACGTATCAGATTTACAGCAGGGAAATTCAAATGCACATTTCCCCCAGGGAACCAAGGCAAGCGGTCACTGTGCCCATCCCAGCACTGCTCCCTCTGCTCCCAGCCCCAGGCAGGCACAGCAGCTCTGCTCCCTGCCCTGGCTGCTGAACCCAGGCACGAGGAATGGAGTCCAGAGACTGCTGCAGAGGAACCTGTCTAAAGATGTGGCTCTGTGTGTTCTCTTCACAGTGATTCAGAAAATGGAAACCCAGAGTGCTCCTGCTCTGAAACACTGACAGAACTGAAGTTCAAACTGCAGCAGATTCTGCTTTTGGCTCTGGCACTCACATGAAGGAAGACACAAAGCAGGAGAAAATGATGGCCCTGCTCTGGCACTGAGGATCTTTACAGCTCTGACCTTTCAGGTGGTTTCAGTGCACTCCAAACCCAGTGTGTGAGCAGAGGCTCAGCACCCCTGTGCACCAGAGCACAGACACACAGACACCCCTGAGTGTGTGCACCCACTCTCCCTGCTGATATGTACACACAGAAAATGAGATTGTAGACACTTAAAGAAAGACAAGATCACATAAATTTTGAAATTTTCTTGTGCACAAAATTCAGCCTGGTTTTACATTGTGCTTCTGGGCTAAGAAATGCCAAATTGCTAATATAAATTCTTTTAAGACTGCTGAAATACAACAGTACATAAAATACCTGTTTTAACACTGTAACTTCACAATTCCCTTATGTAATTAGTATTTTTGTTACCATGTTATGCAACCCTTCACAAGATGCACATGAGCCAGTTTTAGCACAGATACATTTTCTCCCTTGCCTTACCAGAACCACTGGTACTTTCTTCTCCTTTTCTAAAACTCATTATACAAACACTTTCCATTATGCACCTGCTCTAAGTAAGATATTTTTTAATTCCATACTCATTTCTTGTTGATCATATCCTCATTCTGATTTGTATTCATGCTGAACCAAAACCCACTATTTTCAAACTCTCAGAATAGTCTGCAGAGAAACACAACTCAAATATTTGTTAAACAAATTAAGGAGCAATCAGCTTCATTGAAAATCCAAAAAAGCTCACCACTGAAGTGAAGCTGTGAACAAGTGCAAAGAGAGTGAATGATGTTGATGACGAGCCCGTGAGTGGAAGCTCTGAGGGACAGGGGCCCCGTGGCCACCAGCAGGGTCACCACGTGGAACAGGTAGGGGAGATGTGCAGCCACGTCCAGGGAGTTGTTGAAGGAGAGCATGAGCATGTACCGAGCCAGAATGGCAATGTCATCCCACATCAGGTGCTGCTCCAGCGTGGGCGTGGGGGACAGACACGTCTTGTCAATGATTTTACACATCCTCCCAATCACCTGAAAGAGAGAAACCATGCTGTTCTACTCAAATGGCGAGCACAGCTCAGAATTTCAGTAAAAACTATCCACACTTATCACTGAAATGACTCTACTGCTTGCAACCAATTTTATCATGGGTTTCACATTGTTGTCTGTCCTGTTATCAGGAAACATCTCAGTGTCACATTAGTAAATAAGTTAAAATTATTCTACAAAAGGAAATGAAGGCAAAGAGGGAACTCACTTTGCTTGACACCAGTTTGACATTGCCAGAAGCCAGTGCTACAGCTGTGTCTGCCATCACCTCAGCTTTGATGGAGCCCAAGCCCCCCGTGGCACTGGTTTTGATGAAACTGTCCAGCACTACATCCAGGAGATCTGTTATCTGACAGAGAAAAAAAAAATCCTTTCTTACCACTAAGATTAACTTTACTTTTCCACAACAATCAACAACTGTCAAAAACTGAAGCATCCATTTTAGTGATTTGTTACCCTTTTGGCAAAAAGGTCCATGCAAATTTTAGAAGCATAAAGTTGAATTCCATTACATTTTGCTACCTATTCAGAACTAGAAACTAGAATTCAGCACTATTTTAATTTTATTTTCCACTTCAAAGTGTAACTCTTTATAAAATGCTGACCCCAGTAAGAAGCCTGATTTGAAGTGCAGGAAAACGGGTTTGTTTGTTTTGGTTTTTGTTTGTTTAGAGCTGATGCAGAAGCTGTACCTGTCCCAGACTGCCCCAGATCTTGGCCTGGATGGAAGGGTACATCTGCTTCTCGTTGATGGTCATGGTGATGAGCTTGTCCAGGATGGCGGTGACGCGCTGGCGCTTGGCGTCATCGTTGTGCTTGCAGAAACGCACCAGGTTGGACAGCCAGGGGGTCATGTACTCCAGGCACAGGTGCTTCAGCTCAATGCCTGCAACAGAGCTCTCATCACACACAGCCAGCACGGCCTCTCCTCATCACTAACTCCTCTCACTTTTAGTGCTAAAATAATTCCTGCCTGAGCTGAGCCAAGAACTCTGGGTGAACAGAGAAGCTTCAGAAAGGCAAGGCAAAAGCAGAGAGCAACAGAGACAAAGAGGAAGCTCAGTTGACTAAGCCACGTCTAAAATCCTTTTAGAGATTAGAATCTTTTCACATTACTTTTCAACAAGCACTGGAGTTACTTACTGGATTTGCTAAATCCTGAAATACACTCCTCCAAGAACTCCAAGGTGAGGTGTGGCTCGTTTGCTGCAAGAGTCTTACTGATAGATACAATAAATAGTGTGTTGTTGGCAGGAATACACAGACCTGAAGTCTCCAATAACTGGCCCTCAATCTTTAAATTAAAGGTACAGGTTAAGGCACATAGAAGATTATAGGCAGCAGACCTGGAACAAAGCAAACAATGAGATTTGTAAGAGCTTTCTTGTATTTTTGAACATACACTTGTTATACACCACGGTACTGACATCCCAAAAATCAATTCAATGCTGCTGTAGTAGAAATTAGATCTAAATCCCAAACTTTTTCCCTGGACTGATCACAATTGGAGAAAAAAATAATTTCCTTGGAGAAATAGAACAAATTATTCCTCTGCTTGCTCTGATAAGGTTACAGAGTATGTTTGAAGGGCTTTGTACTGGACTTCTCAGAACAGCCTGGAGTTCCAGGAAATTCTAAATCCCTGTGAGACCCTGTTCTGACACAAATCACAAGCTGCTCTAAGTGGTACAGCTCCCATGTTCTTAAACAAGAAGCTCAACATAATGAAAATCATATGTACCCAACAAACAGGGAGAGCAAAGCAGAACTACTTCTCCTTATAAAGAGAAATTAAGCTTCCTTCATGCCTTTGCTTCCTCTGACAGTGTGTGCCCTTCTTCCCTCACAGAAACCCAATCTTTATTTATCAGAAATTGCATTTTACAGAGCTATGGTGCAAGAAGAACTGTTTTTCTCAGGCGAGGATTCCTGGCAGGGGAGCAGCAGTGTCAGTGCTGTACCTCAGGCTGGGGTCTGAGCTGCCCAGGTTGAGCAGGGCAATGTTGAGCAGTGTCCCAGGCACGTCCTTGGGCCGGATCTTGGTGTGCTGGGGAATGGAGTCGGGCTGGGACAGCTCCCAGCGCGTGCGGATGTGGATGATGGACCTGACGATGGCCTCGCACTCCTGGTGCATGAAGGTGAGCGGGGTGCCCTGGTTGGCAATGGTCAGGGTGAACTGGTTCTCATCCACCAGGCAGATCTCCTCGATCTCTGAGGCGTAGTAGATGTCGTTGAGGAACACGGTCTGGCCCAGCACCCGCGTGCGCTCTGCTGACGTCACCTGCACCGCCGTGGAGCCAACCTTGGGGACAAGAGAAACTGCTGCACACCTCCTGGACTCACACCCACAGACAAGAGCCTCACACTCTACTTTAGAAAAGAGAACTGGATGAAATTTTGTACTTCCTAATGGGGAATACCAGAAAGCTGTGATTTCTCCTTTAGACAAGGGAGGAGAATGAAGAAACAGTAAAATCAGACTTCAATCCTTATACAAATATAACAGATCATTAGGGACAGCACTAAAAGCACTTACTTTAATAGAAACTTTGGTGTCTTTATGAGCCAGTTTGAGAGCATTGTGAAACACCTTCAAGTCCTCCTCCAAAGCCAAGGTAGCTGCTGGGAGCTTCTGCTGGTCGTGTTCGATGTGCTCTGCCAGCTTTCCTGGAGAGTCTATGAAAACAAGCCTTTTGCTCCCTTTCAAACCTGTCAAGAGCCTTTCATGGTATTTGGTGTATTCTCTGACCCAAGAGTTACAGTTATAAATAAAAACTGCTGCGACATTTTCATAAGCAAAGCCTGGAAAAACTACAAACCATTTAGAAAGAAAGTCTGTTTTAAAGCGATTACTGGGGCCAGCATGGGTGAGGTCCACCACGATTTCATATGGCTTTGCATAGTATGGCTTCAGGGTCAGCAGCACGTGGTAGATCAGCAAATCCCCGTTGATCTGACCAGTCTTGAACCTGTAAGACAGGACACACACAGCTGGGTCAGGTTTGAGGCCCACAGCACACCAAGAGCAGCCCAGTCCTGTCCTTGAGCCAGACTGAGCCTGGCACTGCCCTGTGATCTTAAAAATAATCAAACATCCACAGCCCAAGGTTTTCAGAGGGTCCAGAGCCACTGCAGTTACTCTACCCTGCAGCACTCCCATGCCTGGGGGTGTTTCACTCAGAGATTCTCTGAATTTTAAGACTGGGCAATGTATTTGCCTAAACCACATCTCCAGGGTTCACACAGAAGACTAAATTCTACTAGGAAGAATTAATTAAAAATAAATTCATCATCAGCTTGTGAAAATTTCTTTTTAAACACCTGTCACTGCTCTGAGCTGTCATGAACTCAACTCTTGCAAGGCAAACAAGAGGCTAGAGAGAAGCTGCTAAATGCTCTAAGCTGTAAGGGATCCAGGACACTTCAGACAGCACCTGAGTGCAGGACAGCCCAGGAGACAGAACACACAACTTTGATCTGCACAAGAGATTTTCCCCCGTTACCTCCTGTGGTTCTGAGAGCTAACTTGGGCAAGTTGGTGTTTTTCCCCCAGTGTGTCATGGTGGAGCTGTTACCCAAAGGAAGTGTGTCATCACTGTGGTTTTAGTTCCCCCCTTAGAGCCACATGTCACTGCACTCACAGCTTTGCCTAAAAATCACCAGCGCTGCCCCAACCTCCTGCTGTGCACTGATGGTTGTTTGCATCCCAGGAGCAAATACATGCATTAAGAAATCTTATTGTCAGAGGACTAAATATCTGAAGCATCCATGCTCTGCTGACCACCTCTTGGCAAGGTGAGTACACATCTTCCCTCTATTTTAAGCTGTACTTCCAAGTTTCTTACATTTTGTAGAAAATTGTATGCAGAACTATTTTTACTGAAGTTTGAGTAATTAAAAAATAGAAACAAACTGTAGAAATAGTACCTCCAGCTGAATCAGGGAAGCTGATAAACTGTATTTTTCATCATGTTAAAGGTTATTCAGTCAGACTCCAAGGAATTAACAGTGACAGTCACTACTTGGCTCTGCTGTCCCTGCACTGCAGATCTTGCTGAGTACTGAGACCCTATCACTATCCAGACACAAAGGGCTGAACTAAACATTAAACCAGCTCTTTAAAGATCAGTTCCTTTGCTCTGGTGGTTTCAAGAGCAGCTCTTCTCACCATGAGCCTGCTGATTTTGAAGATGCCATGAGGTGTGGAAGCCCACAGTGAACTCTGGGCTCAGTGTGGCTGGGAGCTGCACCCTGGGCAGGGACAGGAGTGCTGCAGTGTAGCTCTGCTGGCTCTGCCTGTTCTGCTCAAAACAGCTGAAATGTTCAAAAACTCCGAGTTTGCTGGGCTTGCTTTTCTCTTCCTTTTCAAAGCATGCTACAAGGAATCATCCAGGTGCCTTCTACAAACAAAAAAATCCCACCTGAGCTGAAGTTCATGACTAAGATGGTTTCTAGTTCAAACTGAACTAACAGGATTAAGCTCAGGATGGAGAATAATTTTATGTTATGGGTGAACATTAAATACACAGCTCTTTTGTTACACTCCAGGTGCCGTCCCTTCAGCTGGGCACACACCAAGAACATCACTTCCCTCATTTTTCACATTTACACACACAAGCAAACATCAAATTAACAGTGCTGCTTTTGGTCACTCTCTGTAGCATTTCCATGTGCACCAAGCAGGGTGTGTAACACTCACAGGAAACAATGACCAGAGACCAGAGACACTGGTGGGACACAGCCTGGGTCACGGCTTGGATCATTTGTCTCTGCTAATTTGTGGTTATTATCTTCCTATCAGACCAACCCCACTCTCACAATCCTACCCTCCAGAAAAATTCAACAGGTTCAGATTTGAATGCCACACAAATGTGGAACAGAACATATGAATGGTTATTCTCATTTGCATAATTATTGGTGGTGTTTTAAAGAAAATGTCACAATCTGTAAAATGTTCGGCAGAAAAACACATGAAGTACATTTGTGATAAAGAGCTTTTTGTACAAAAAGCAGAAAAACAAGAGAAGAAAGATTTTCCTGGGCATTTTCAAGTACTCCAGCCAGCTGTGCTAGGAGCTGCACACAATTCAAGTGAAGTTACTGCTGTCACTTCCAGGAACATTTTGGGTTCCAGGTCTTCCCTTGCCCATCTGTTCCCTGCAGGTTCCTCTGCTGCCCCAGGGGAATTCAGGGAGGTGAAAAGCAGCCAGAGATCTGTAACCTCCACAAGCCCTCAGCAGGAAACATTTCTCTTTTTCTCTTTGCTCCATGTTCTTTTCTTACCTTTGCATGTTTTCTATAAACTTCCAACTGCCAGAAGTTTGAGACAATCTATTCTTTCACAATCTGGGCACTTGGCCTTGTCCTCCTACATCCTCCCAAAATGAGACCACACATTTTTCATCAAGAAGCCTGCTATTCCCTGAGAAGTCCAATCCAAACCTCTAAGAACCAGCACATGCTAAGCTAGCACCATCATTTGTATTTTTGCAGGGGACTCAAGAGGAAGATGAAGAGATGCAGTAACCCACATCTGGCCTTCCCTGCCATGCTCATCTTCTCCCTGTGCCTGCAAACAAGTGCAAACCACACGGGTCACCCTCACCTCAGAGAAGAACCCTGGAGTCCCAGCAGCCAGAACCTCAGTGGGAGGCAGAGCAGGACAGCAGAAAGCACAGATTCTCCTCTGAACCTCAATTTCAGCAGCCAAATGACCACATTTGAAATGCAAAGTACCCTGCCATCCCTGTCCCCCACAATGACTCAAAACTCGACTTCCCCTGCCCCAAGTGCAGTTTCCACCACAGGAGGATTGGGGAAAAGCAGCAAACCCAAGAGCACAACGACCAAAGAAACCTGTGAAGACAACAAGTCTCTCATTCTGATTTGCTTCATTATCATTGCAGTTCTCGTGCTCATCTGCATCTCCCTGTTTCTGTCCACAGTCATAGTAGCCAACAAAATCTCCTATCTCAAGAGAGCCCAGCAGGGCAAACGCAGGCCCAGGAGCAACGGGGACCTCCTGGCCACTAACAGCTTGTGGCCCATGGCAGCAGGGACGTGGCAGAGGATGCCCAAGGAGACAAGCGGGACTGAGCTGATAATGCAGGAGCTGGTATCAGGCAGGGATGCTGTGAACCAAAGGAAAACTCAAGATGAAACTACTGAGAAGCTCACCAAAGCAGGAGATAATGAGCAAGAAAGCAAAGAACCACCTCAGCCCCACAAACCCATTTTAACCAATTTTGTAGTTGAGATTTAATTCACACTCTGTTTAAAAAAAAAATTTAAAAATCATCTTTTGCCTTTATCACACCATTAATGTAAGGCAAAAACTTGGATTTTAAGTAACAACAAGAATTTATTCCCCAGGAAAGCCAAATCCAGACTTTAGAGTTTCTCCATTTATGCAGTGGGAATGCTGCAGCCACGTGTGGAGGCAGAAGGAAGCAAGTCTGTGTTAAATAACTTTCTGAACGTGATGTCAAGACTGGGTTTACTCCTTTGAGCAGAAATCAGGGTGACAGGAACGGAACAGGATAAACCAAAAAGAAATCTGCTCATGCTCAAAGACCACAGAGGGGAACAAGGAACAGACTGTCAATCTGAACACTAAGATGCTGCACAGGCATAACCAAGTTGCTTTTTAAAGAAAACCACATATTAGTCACAACTCTGATTCCACCACTAATCCAGGATCTAGTCCTTCTCAAAATACCCTTTTAGATTTTTCCATCAAGAACTTCTAAAACCAGCTTAATTACTTTTGAAACAGACTGATTTGAACCATATTTATTGTTTTGACATTGTTTATGAATAGATGAAGTTTGTAGTATTTGGTAGAATATGAGAACTTGTTCAATTTGTTATTTTCAATAAACTTGCAATATCAGTTTCTAAATGACTTGCATGACTATTTCTTTAAGTCAAAATGTTAGAAAAATATGAGCAGGCATTTTGGAGTGTTTTATTCCTGTAACATTGGCTGAGCTCAATAAAGGTCTCTGATGACTCGCTGTGATTTCCTGCATCAGGGAAACACTCCACTTTCTCCTGACACCAAAGAGAACACTCCAGGAATTCCTTCAAACCACAACAACTTTTAGTTTCTCTATTCCCAGAGACCTGGCCTTCGCACAATTCCAGGGAGGTGCCTGCGGCTGCTCTCCCTGCAGCAGAGCTTTGCTCTTTTAGGAAAGGTGAGCAGCTTTCCACAGGGGCTGAAGCAGCTCTTGTTGCACTGTGGTTACAAGTGCTGAGACTGCACGGTGCCAAAGCTCCAAACATCCTGTGCAGCTGTGACCAACAGCTGTGACACATCAGATGGTTGCACAAGTTTGAGAGGAGCAGGATGGCTGAACCCCCACCCCAGCTCCAGCAGATCACCCACTACCTTGGCTGGCAGGGCAGATCCAGCAGCAGCACAGGCAGGACTACAGCCAGGAGAGAGAGCTCAAAAAATGCAACTGCCAGGCTCAAAGGTGGGTGTGTGGTGAGGAAAATAAAGTTGGAAGGAGTTTGCATGCTTAGCCTAGAACTGGGAATCAATTACAGGGGTTGAAGAGAATGGGGAGGAGACAAAGAAATCAGACAAGAGTTAGTGTGAGTATGGGATCAGGATGTGTGTTTGCTGCAAGAGCAGGCAGAGAGGCACCACAGGAAGGGCTGCAGAGGAATCTGTCAGTAGCTACTGGCAGAAAACAATTGCAAAATGCCATGAGGACATATTTGGTGTGGGTCTCTTTCCGCCAGACAGCCCTTCCAGGCAAAAACGCTCCCAGAAAGCAGCCTGAGTTACACCCCATGCTCTGGCCAGGACAGACAGGGGGGACAGCTGCTCAGAGCACAGCCCTCCACCAGGGATGGCAGCAGGTCCCAGGGTGCCCACACAGAAAACAGCCCAGAGAGCAGGGGCAGGCTGAGGGTGCTATCTGTGTGCTCTGCCTCCCCAGCAGCTCCACAACACAGGATGTGAAAGCAGCCAGCTCCCACGGTCACACAGCTTTCCATGAGTCACCAAGGACCCAGGGCTTTCCCACTAACACCCTGGGAGCTCAGCAAACCCATCACTGAATCACATCAGCAACTCCAATCCAGCCCAAACTCCCAGTTTTTGATTCCCACAGAAGAAAACTATTTCCTACAAGGACGGGCAAAGAAGCATTTGAGAATTTCCACACAACCACACAGAGGTGCCTGCTGTGGCAAGGGCCACAGAGCCATTTTTCCAGGAGCCCAGCAGGGCAGAGCAGAGGTCTGCCCACTATCTCTGAGATAAGAGCTGAGAGCCCCGGCGCAGTCGCTTCCTGCCTGTGTTGGCAACTTCCTCCCTCCTGCACAAAGTTCTGCATGAACAGAGCCATTTTCCACTGTCTGACTGAGCACACACAGCCCTCCCGAGCTGCAAACAACACAGGACACTCTGCCTGCTTCAGACAAGATAAATGTGCAGGTAAGCATCTTCAAGTATTGAGGCTATTTTGAAAATAGGGGAGCAGGATAAAAACAGAACTGAATCATTTTAATCACTTACAAACTTGACGGAGTTTAGACCACGCTGTTCTCGACTCATGAACTTACTGCTCGTGTGTGTTTATACTGCTGCATTTAAAATTCAATTTTCTGTATTTGTAAACCCATAAAGACTCATGCATATTAATTTCCCAGAAATAGCTTCACAGAACTAGCACTACAGCAACTAATGAATTAGCTCAAATTGCATGAAAGTGACTTCAGAAGGAAAAGAGCTTTGTAGGGGATGAACTTTATACAATTTACTTCATATGGAGACATTCAGACAGCTGAACTCTAACCAGTATGCGGGAAAAAAGTTTGTCTCATGCCAACAACTCAACATTTGCACAATCTGCATGCAGGAATTAATTTATAAAACATTTTACCATTAGAATGCTGTGCCATTATAGCATCAAAACTTTTAAATATTTTGGTCTGCTGAACAAATATGAGAACAGGAAATAAAAGTTTGAGATAATTGTAAAGAGACTTTTACTTCTGTCTCAGCTTATATCACAATAAGCCATTTCTTCATTTCCAACAGCCCTGTCTGTCAATGCTGGAGAGTATTTTCCAGTTACATGATTGATAAATGCTAGTTTGAAACCCTGTGAGGACTGCTCTGCCAGTGCCTTGTTCTGATGAGGTGAGAAAAGATAATAAACCATTACCTTCAAACAAGCCACTTTATTCATAGGACCGATGATGTTGAAAATCTGCTGTTATTTGTAAAATCAGTAATCTGCTGATCATGCAGATGGGAACAGGCTTGAAACTGGGGAGATGCTTGTTTTAGCTATGATGGTATTAACACAAATGTCTGGTGGCACTGAGGTGCAGAAATACAGTTTGCAAGTTACCATGTCCCCCTTGTTCCCTGCAATAGGAGAGCACCCTGGTGAGGAGGCTGGAGGGAAATGGGCAGCACCCAGGTCCTGCTGCTTCTGTTCTGTGGGGAAATCTGGAGCTGCCTTTGTGCAGCAGCTCCTCAGCACGCTGCCAGCACTGAAAGGCACACGAGCAGCACTGCCACGAGCCCGAGAGCACGCAGAGCCCCTCTGCACCAACTGCAAGCACCTGGGCCCAGCCCAGCCCAGTCTGACAGAGCCCTGGCTCCTACAGAGCCCTTCCCAGGGCAGGAGGAAGCTGGGGATGGCAGCTGGGTAGCAGCAGTGCTACTTGGCAGCATTTTGATTGGGATGATGCTGGCAGTTGTCATCATTCTCCTGTGGAAATGCTGCATGAGGCCTGCTCTGGCCGAGTCCCACTGGGCAGGCCGCTCGCCCTTCGCGGATGGGGACACACCGGATCTCCTGATGGACTCTGAGCAGGGCACCAAGCGCTCCTCAGTCTTATTTATGCTGCCTTGGAGACTGAAACAAGGCACAAACCTGCAGGAGGAGCTGACAATGTCAGAGAACCCAACCCACACTACGAGTTCTGAGAACGGGCAGCCAGCCCTGGGCTGCTCCCCAGCCCCAGCCCCTGCCCCAGCCCCAGCCAGCTCTGCAGCTGACTCCTGTCCTGTCCCAGACACTGTCCCCGAGTGCTCTGAGCTGCCACCACCCCCTGAGTGGCTCAGGGAGCCCTCTGAGCAGCCCAGCTCGGATCCCCACGAGCACTCAGCACTGCACTTGGAAGCAGAGGAACCACAGCCCCCAGCACCTCAGCTACTGATCCAGGAGATCCATGAAACACTGCCCCAGCCAGAACACCCTTTGTAGACCGCCAAATTAATTTCCAGAATAGTCCACATTTTTCTTACATCAAGTAATTTTCAAAAAAGTGAAAAATGAAGAAGTTGATGCAGGCAAGAACGAGGCCCGGCATTTCCTGGACATTTCCCTGGTGTTTCCCAACTTCAGCTTTCACAAGAGAGAAGAACCTGCCTCTGCCTGCAGCAAATTTCTGACTACAACAGACTGTGCCCAGTCATCATGTGTAACTGGATATTGCAGAAGGCAGAGCACAGAGCTGTGTGTGCCAGCACAGCCAGACACAGGTGACACACGTGGAGATGTCACAGCCTGGATTCCCACCGGGGTTTGCTCCTCTGGGCTGTGCAAGTCAACACAATCCATGCCAGGACACTTCAATAAAGCTTTCTAAGTCAAAGATGTTTTGGTCACTTAAAGCTCACCTGAATAATTGCTTCCATACAGAATGCACACAGTTACTAATACAACCTCATGTAATGGTTCATGGATTCCTTGGAGCTCCCAGTGCCCAAGTGCTTCACATGCTCCTCTCTGGGCCCTGAGTAGCAGCACAGCTCATCTCCCCCACACCAGCCTTGGCTGGGCAGTAGCAGGCTAGTATCAGAGGTAAATTAATTTGTTTTAATCAGTATTGAATATTTGTATTTATAGAAAGAAGCTCGCTTTCCATGAGAGCTCTGCAAAATGGCAGAGTTTGCAGTTCGCTTGAGGAGGGAATAGATTTGTGGCTGTAGCACAGAACAAAGATTTGTACACAATAAACATCAGAATTTTCAAACTATCACTAACAAAGAGTAGTATGTTATCCAAATGCAATTCCAGGCTGCTGTGCATACAATGACTGTAGGAAAATATGTTTTCATAAGCTGCATGATTAGTTATGCCTAAAGAATTGCATTACAATTATATAAAGATTTTTGTAAGGTTTGTTCCCATGACACCCTGTTAAAATTAACAGCACTATAAATCAAACATATAAATACTCTCACTCTCATATTCCTTTGAGAAAGTCAGATTGAGATTTCCCGTAGAAATATGTACAATCCTGTAAGCTGAGCTGTGTTACTCCTGACAACACTGTGATAGCCTGATCTGAGGAGCAGAAAACAAAGTATTTTAAAATTATGAAAATATATTCTGGCAGTGTAAAACAAAGTTTAGGCTAGAAAGCCTAAATTCACATTAACCTCTGTTACAGAAGGAGAGGTTAACAGAAGGCAAAAAGAGCCCAGACTTTCAAACAGAAAGTGGAGTGGCAGCCCAGAGCCTGTGGGTGTGCAGGGGGAGCTGTGAGTGCAGGAGCAGGAGAAGGGGCAGGAACAGAGGAAGGAGCAGGGACACAGCACACAGGGCTGTGGGGCAGAAGCAGGAACAGAGGAAGGAGCAGGGGACAGCACACAGGGCTACGGGACAGGGCAGGAGCAGGAGAAGGAGCAGGGGAAGGAGCCAGGCTGTGAGGCAGGGCAGGAGCAGCAGCAGGAGAGGAGCAGGGGCAGCAGCAGCAGCAGCCAGGCTGTGGGGCAGGGGCAAAAGCAGGAGCAAGAAGCAGCAGCAGGAGAGGAGCAGGATCAGCAGCAGCCAGCCTGTGGGGCAGAGAAGAAGCAGCAGCAGCAGCAGCAGCAGCAGCCAGGCTGTGGGGCAGAGAAGCAGCAGCAGCAGTAGGAGAGGAGCAGGATCAGCAGCAGCAGCAGCAGCAGCAGCAGCAGCAGCCAGGCGCGGGGCAGGCACTCCCTGCTCCAGCCCAGGTCCTGGCAGGGCTCGGGGCCGGCTCTGCAGTGCCCGGAGGATCAGGTGGTTGCGGAGCCGGGCGCAGCCGTACGATGCAGCTGAGACAAGCACAGCCCCCGGCAGCCTCTGGAGCTGCTCTCCAGAACAAGGCGACCTCTAAGCTCCAATCCATCACAGAAACGATGTGCTGATACTGCAGGACACCACGGTAAGTTTGTGCTTTTTGATTTTACTCATAAAATCCTACTACCAAATCAGAGATGGAAAAGGGAATGCAATTAGGAGCTGATAACAGATGCTTGCACCAGAAATTTGCTGCAGTGACAGAGATTTCTTACTAACGGTAACTCGGGTTCTAAACATGTGTTTCCAGCTTTGAGATCCTAATTAACACTGCAAGGAGGGAAAAATGCTACAGTGCATGTTAGCATGAACACTGGAATCTGGGTTTCAAGCTAAATTCCTGCGATGTATTTTAACTGATTTACTTTAGCAAACAGCATGCCTGGATGGGGGGGACTGCTACATTACTGCAGAGATTTGTGAAGATCCAGTTGACAGCCATTTTTTCATCCTCTATAAATGAACACATTATTCCAAACATAATATAGGCTTGAAATCACTAAAAACAAGAAGCAGACATTGTATAACGTTTGGAAGAGACTTGCGTTTTCGGAAGAAAGCCCTCATTTGAGCTGGAGGGGGAAAGGGAGATGAAAAAAACAAGTCTCATTCTGCCAGACAACATGACAGGCTGAAGGGATGCTTTGTGAAGTCTCTCTTGAACAATTCTAAAAAGGACCATGCCACAAAGGGGGTTATTGATATTTTTACTTAATTTCTCCTGCAAGTGGCCATTGACAAGACAACCCTTATACAGAGATTAAATGTATTACATGGATTTAAAGGGTGTCATTTTGGTATATTTATTTCCAGGCAACAATGGAATACCAGATATTGAATACATCTACCTGTCTGCTGGTCCTTCTGGTTTTCATACCCACTGGTTTGGGTATCTGTCCTTCTAGCTGTAAGTGCTCAGGAAACGACAGGAATGTGGACTGTTCAGGCAGAAACTTAACTGTACTGCCCCAGGGACTTCAAGACAACCTTACATATTTAAATCTGTCCTTTAACCAGTTTGTAGATCTCGATCATCAGCTAACGAGGTTCACCAATCTGAGGACCCTTGATATTTCAAATAATTGGCTCAAGAATGTTCCTGCTCATCTGCCCAAGTCCTTATGGGAATTATATGCCACAAACAACAACATTAAAGTTCTTCAGAAACTTGATACAGCTTACCAGTGGAATCTTAGAGTGCTTGATGTTTCCAGGAATATGGTGGAAAGAGCTGTCCTGATCAACAACACACTGAGCAGTCTCAAGTTTCTCAATCTCAGCAGCAACAAACTTTGGACAGTTCCAACCAATATGCCCTACAACATAGAGACAGTGGATCTATCCAATAACTTCTTGTCCCAGATACTCCCGGGAACACTGGTGAGACTGCAACACCTCACAAGCCTCTACCTGCACAACAACAAGTTCTCATACATTCCTGACAAAGCTTTTGACCAGCTGTCCCAGCTGCAGGTAATAACTCTGTACAACAACCCCTGGTCTTGCGGCGACAACCAAATCATCCCTTACGTGCTGCACTGGGTGCAGGGCACGGCTGCCCGTGTTCTGGGGGCTCCCTGTGCTGAGCAGCCCTGGCCCTGGGCGAGCACCACAGCTGTCCCAGCCCAGCCCACAGGTCTGGACTCCAGCCCCATGATCCAAGGCACCAGGGAGGCTCCTGAGCCCACCAAAGTGACCAAAACGCACAAACAGTTCAAAGCCAAGGAGCTCCCTGCCCTGGGCAGCCAGAGGCCCCCAGCTCTGTTCCCTGGCACCCACGGGCCCCTGCTCCACGCTCCCGACGGGCCCCAGGAGGCTGCGGCCACACGCACTGTCCTGTTCCAGCGCTCTGCTGAGGGCAACGCCAGCCTGGCCCCGGCCACGGGATCCTCCACCACCCCCATGACTTTAAGCATCACCAGTGGAATGCCAACAAACTACCCCAAGCTGCCTCCAAGCACAACCGGGAGCTTACGGCAGGAGGAGGCGACGCCGAGCGCGCCCTCCCGCGCCGGGCGCTGGCCCGCGGGGCTGCTGGGCCTGGCACTGCTGCACGCCCTGGCCATGGCCCTGCACTGAGCCACCACCGGGGCTGCTCCTGCGAGCACCTCCGGCGGAAACAACACATGCAAGAAATTCAAAGTCCTGACTCTGATCTAAAGAAAGGAACGGTTCTTAAAGACGCGCACACTAATGTCTTGGTACTAAGCTGCTACTTATTTTCATATGTCTTAACTGGGTACAACTAATCTGTTACTTTGTTTTTTAAAATGTGCTTATTTTGTATTTCAATTTTTCATTTTACTTGCACAGAATAAACACACCAGAATTTTAAGTACTGATTTTATGTATGATTTTGTCATTGAACAATTGGAAAAAACAGAAGGCCTGTATCATATCTGCATTGTCTTGCTTGACTTGCCAGTGAGCAATTCCTGTAATATAGCAGCACAGATTCTCTGTAAGTTATGATGACATGCAAAAGAAAGGGAAAAAATAAAGGAACTAAACTGAACTGTTTCACTAATCAGAAGTTATTCCTGAGCAAAATCGCTAGCATGTGTATCTATGTTTGCTTCATATGCATTAGAGTACTTTAAATATGAAGAAGAACAGTTTTGAATTTAGGAATTAAATATGACAATGCCATGATGTCTGCTAAGAGGGTGTAAACTGAGATGGCAACACGGTCCAACTTCAGCATGGGACAGTGGTAGGGGCCAGTATCCTCCTGCTCTGGCTTGACTTAGAGACCATAGGCAAGTTATTGCTCTCTCCATATTAAAAAAAAAAGAAAAAAAAGAAGAAAAAAAAAAAAAAAAAAGATAAGAGTAGACAAAAATGCGAGATGTTCAATGCCATGACACTGTCAAACACCAAGGAGTTATCTACCCAAATTAATGACCTGGAACTCCTTGACTTTATGTCAAGTGACATCCTGAAATGTTAATACGTTCTGCCTAAAATACCACAAATCAGCCAGAACGTAGCAAACTACTACCAATAAAATGAAATATCAGCTGATTTCTAACACAAGCCATGTAACAAACCAATTAAGCAGTTAGCTGTTGAGCTGTCATTGAAACAATCCTGCCTCTGGTGACCTCCAAGAGAAAGAACCCAGTCCATGGCACTGAACACGCCCAAACCCTGCTTCCTAAGGGCGAGCATGGATGCTCTTCTCAACATCAGCCCGTAGAAATAGCTGCACGCATGCTTCTGCCCACTCTAGGAAAATTATTTAAATATGGCAAAGGTACTTGATATACTACAGATGAAGTTTTGCAAACAGCATGAAATGAAAACTGAAGAACAAGTTAATTGAAAAAGTATTATCCACTTAATATTGCAGATCTTATACAATGTTTTCCATTCATTCCAGGCCATTTAATTTCCAGTTATTGTAGCATGAAGGTGCTGCAAAACTCAGAAAACCTCACAACTGAGACTGGAGTCCTCTACCTGTTTCTCCTAAGGTGTCAATGGGGGCTGTAGATCATTTACAACACTGGTATCAGAGAAATGACAACTTTCCAATTGTGAACAGTATTTCTACAACCGGAAATGTGTTTTAATTTCTAACAGTAAATGTTACACAAAGGATTTGTACAGTTATTTCATTGGCATTTAAGTAAAAATAAAGTTATGTTTGTATTGAACTGAACTAGTGACCTAGTGCTTCTTTTCTAATAAGCAGAGCAATATGAATAAAGAGGTATTATACAAACCAGTTTAAAGCAGATAGTAGGCTCCATTGCCATGTCTTTTGGGGGGAAATTATGGTTATGTTAAATTGCATTATTTAGATTCTGATGTATCTCTAATACTGTTTAGCAATAAGCTGATGATTGCAACATTGGGGTATCCTTCCCCTTTCTACCCTTTGAAACTCAGAAACACCAAAGCAGCCCCGGTGTTTGCTGAGTGCTGACTGACTGTAGCACAGCACCAACCTATTTCGCTGCTCAGAACTCAGCAATTCCCAGAACTGCCTCACCCCACAGAGGGAGCAGCTGGCCTTGCAGGGCAGGACTCATCACAAAATGAGGTGCTGGGGCTAAATTGCTTGATTTGAGGAAATTACAGGAAATACTGCATGTGTCTTTGCTGCAGAAGCACTACAGGATGCCAAATTCTATTGCATTAAAAAAACCTACATGGAATCAACTTTCAAGGCTCTGAGAGTGCTTCACCCATCATAATGAGACAATCTGGTGACCACCAACAGGTAAACACTGCTGCCCAGAGGTTATCTAGGGCAAATTGCAAACTCTCACCCTAAAGGACTTGCTATCCAGCCCTCAAACTGCTCAGCATGTAGCAAAAGCCTGGGAGGGGGATTGGGGCTGTGGGCTTTTCCAAGAGCAGGGATTGGGGATGAAGTGAGCAAGCACCAGGGCTGTGCTCCCTCCCGGAGCCTCCCGAGCTGCTGCAGCTCCTCTTGCTCAGGCTTTCAGCAGAGCAGACTGGAGCTGAGACTCCCTGGTATTTTTCTGGAATACGAATGAGTCGATAAGGCAGCAGGGAGGAGGAGGCAGAGTGTGGGAGTCCAGCACTTGTTGCTGAGCAACTGCGCAGCCACTCTGAGCTGAGCCCAGCTCCGGCTTTGTAAACACCCTGCACTCCCAGCCCTCCAGAAATACCAAATCATCTATTCTCAGTGAAACTGCTATCCAAAACAAATGTTTAGTGCTTCAGGGCAATATTCAAAATACCCAGGAAAGCTCTGGCACACCTCTAACAGCTGTGTGCTCGCTCCGGAAAGGGTGAAATTGCTGTGGGGATTGCTGCGGTCTGCAGCAATAGCTCAGAGGTTTCATTCCTATTAATTAGTTTGGGATCAGCTTGAAAACCTAATGGCAGTAGTTCAGGATCAATATTTATTGATTTATGGATCATTTTCATAACTGGGTAGGGATTAAAAAACAGAAGAGCACTGGCTCCAGAAGCTGGGCTGTTGCCCAGGAAACAAAATGTGAAGATAGATGACAGAAGGAATTAAATTTCACAGCACAAGGAGGACATAAACCAGTCCAGATATATCAGTGAAATGACTCAATGCCTTAGCAACAAGATCTCCAACTAAAAAAAAAAAATTTAAAAAAAAAAGAAAGAAAGGGGGGGGAAAAAAACCAACCTCAAAAAACTCAGCCTGCTACAAGCCCTCAAAAAACCTGGCAGCTCCAATCTAAATAATTTTTCCACATTTCACACCTTGAAAACACAACACCTGGCTCAGAACCAGAAGACAAACACCTCACTTAGCCACATCCTATGAGAAGGGAGGATGGCAGAGCATCATCCCAGAGCAAAGCCCTTGCTGCTGGCTGGAAAGGCAGCCCTGCCAGCATTACTGAACCGTGCAGCTGCTGAAGGCAAAGGAAAGAACTCGCCTAGCAGCAAGGTTCATGTCAAAGTACAACAATATTCTGATTAATATCCCGCTCCTGAATGAAATGTTCAGAAATCTGCTCCTTCCCACCTCTCTGAAGGCAGGAACACTGACTGGACCACGGCAGTTTTGCCCATGAAGACATCTTTGGATAAATTAATTGTTCTGATTTTAAAGAAGAGGGAGGTGAGTTAGGTCTAGCAAACATGAGGTGCAAACTTCTGTCTTGATATATTTCCAGAAATTCTTTCTCTGCAGATGAAATAACCACTTCTTGCTCTGCACACAAGGAAACACTGCATGCCAGGTCTGCACAGAATACATAAGCATGTCTCGGATCACTGCCAGGCACAGTCACTTTTTAAGATGGGTTATCACTTCTCTTTGCATTTGTATGCCTAATTTCTTGTCTGAACAAGGCAGGATAACAATGCAGGCATTTTGTTTGACTTGACATGAAATAAGACTGTGTCTAATAGAACAAAATGGAGAAGAAAAATGTGGCAAGCAAACAGTTTTTAAAAGAGAATTCAAAATACTGCCTCTGTATCTAACTCTGTGTAAGAGGCTTAAACATTGGGGATCTTGCTAAAAATAGAATAAACTTTAAAGAGGGGAAATAGCATCCAGGCTGCCCTTGAGCCAGCCCCTTCTGTCAGCACACCTGCAGGTTTCATGGACTCCTGTGTGGCTTTGGAAGACAGAAAATCAGGACAGAAGGTAAGTGATGCTCCTCATCTTGTGCTCTTTCACTCCAAAGAATCACCACTGAAGACATCCTCTCGTGGCACTGCCACTGCCACCACAGGCAGCAGGGAGCACAAACCAAGGCCAGCACCCCCAGGCAGGGCTCTGCTCCCAGAGACACAAAACACCAGCAATGACCAGGCCATGAACACCCCAGGGGCTGTGCCAGCACCCCAAGGTGCCTGGTGACACCAGGACTGGAGCCCTCCAGAGCCCCCAGTGCTGCCAGCACACCCCACCAGCAGCATCTCAGCACACAGAGCAGCCCCAGCAGCTCACCCAATCCTCAGAGCTGCCTCTGACCACACCTGGGGCTGAGCACAGGCATCTCCCTTTCCTGAACACCTCTAGGAATGACTCCTGACATGAGTGCAAATACTTGGAAATGACAGCTTTGGTTTAGGAAGCAACTCTGAAATAGTGTCAGTAAATTTTAACAAATAAGCTATTTCCAGACTCCTGTTTGTTACCAAGCTGGTGTCTCACACACACCTGGCACCTCTGACTGACAGGTTCACTTCAGACTGGGAAGGTGAAAGGTTCCTTACCGCCGAGCGATGTAGTAGAAAA
Organism: Sialia sialis; assembly: GCA_009812075.1. Taxonomy (NCBI): domain Eukaryota; kingdom Metazoa; phylum Chordata; class Aves; order Passeriformes; family Turdidae; genus Sialia; species Sialia sialis. The sequence goes on along the minus strand of VRYO01002784.1, from coordinate 764,696 downwards.
CAGGATTGCCAACTTTGGATGTCCCAGCTTGGTAGAAAATATTTAATGTCTTCAGTGCTTTGAACTCCTCTTTTTCATGTACCTGATGCCTAAAAAGCAATACATTGACATGAACTTTAACAACTGCCTTTCAAACAAATTTTACAAATTCCCAAACCCTCTTTACTTCCATCTCTGAACAAAAGTACTAAGTTCTCACAATCCTGAGCCTTCATTAAATCACATATGTTACCACCATTTCTGGTTCTCAGTTCAGTTTTTTTATTTAAAATCTACTCAGAAACCTAAAAGGTTTAGATTCAGCTTTTTAAACTCCCCCTCGAAACAGAGAGTCTGGATAGCAGAGAGCTTTAAGAACCACTGACATTTCCTCACATGATGAAGTTAGAAACCCACACTGTGTGTCCCCATCACAATAATCTCATTACCTTGTCATAAACTCTTCAAATTTGGAACTAGTGAGATTTAGGCTGGACCAATGTGTATCTGCCACAGGTTTGTGCTCAGGAGGCCCCAGGTAGGCAAGAAGTGTTGCCATCTTGTCAAAAGGTCGTCGTCCAACAGCCTTGTGGTCCCTACAAACAACAGGTTCTTTGTCAGGAAAATCCTTCTTTACCCAGCAATTCCCACTACCCTTCCTCAGCTGGAACAAGCTGGATTTTCTTTTTAAAAGTAAATATGAGAAATCTTCAGTGATGACTGATACTCTTCTCAGTAATAACTGAGAGTATTTCCAAATATTAACAGCTTTTAAGCTGAGGGAGGGGAGATTTAGATTGGACATCAGGAAGAAATCCATCCCTGTGAGGGCTGGGAGGCCCAGGCTGCCCAGGGAAGTTGGAAGTGCCCAAGGTCAGGCTGGATGGGGCTGTGGAAGGTGTCCCTGTCCGTGACAGGGGTGGGATGGGATGGGTGTCACAACACAAGGCACTGCAGGACTCAGCTGTCCCTGAGCACTGCCCTGCTGCAGGCTCACCTGTTGCTGGATAGGTACTGGCCGATTTTCTCCTGGTTGTTCCAGAGCAGGCGGTGCAGGGCCAGCACGTTGCCGTCACTGATGAAGGACAGGCTGTGGTTCACGGTGTCGCTGGCCGGGCAGTCGGACGCGATGTCCAGGAAAAACCTGCAAGTGCCAGAGCAGCCATCAGGCTGGGGACAGAGCACAGGGCTCTGGGGGACACACAGGGCTCTCTTCCTGCACACACAGGGCTCTGGGGGACACATAGGGCTCTCTCCCTGCACACACAGGGCTCTCTCCCTGCACACATCCATGGGCTGCCCCCAGGCCATACCTTCGAGCTGCATCAAAATTGCTCTTGACAAAGTCATTGAAAGGCCGCATGTGCTCCTCTTTTGTAAACAGTACGTGGTTGGCAATGCTCTGAAGGATCTAAAGGAAAACAACAAGGCAAAGGCACACCAAGGGTTAATGTATTAACTGCTATAGTAATTAACACAAATATTTCTGCCATTCAAGTTAAGCTGGCAGAACAGTTTATTTTCACTTGTTGTCTTGAGGTTTCACAACAAAAGGCCAGTAAGTCAAATAATTTAAAATACATTCACTTTCAAAGTCTTTTCTTTGTCATACTTGTAAATACTAAAAACCAGTTCACTTGTTTATGAACTTTAAGCTAGGAAAATAAATCCTCTTTCAAATCACCAGTAAGTTATTAAGGATTTCTCCTGGAACTTAAGACAGGTAAGTAAAAGCAGTAACACACCCCTATCTAAAGAAAAATATAAATTCTCAACATTTACAATGGATGATATACACAGGCCACAGAGTCTGCATGCCATCATTAAACCTTTTGAATTTGTTTTTTGTAAGAAATATAATGAAATGAGATTAAAGACAGGAAAAATCCCTTCTTTAGCAGTGGGATGAACTGGTAAATGCTGGCTGCTGCTACTCTGTGCTCACAGGAACATCAGTCCCTGTTCGTTTCCAAACGAGAACTTCAAGTGAAGGGCTGGAATTCTGCTCTCTTATCCATCCTTCTGGCCAAGTGTTTGTCCCCATCCTTACAGTGAGCAGCACAGACACTGCACTGCACTGAGCTGCACACTGCCCCCGTGTCACCACACTGTGAGAGCAGCCCTGGAGCAGGCAGAGCACCCAGGGGCAGGATGATTGAGGGTTCACCTTGGACATGAGCTTGAGGCCGCGCTCGATGCGGGGCGGGGGTTTCTTGTCCAGGATGCCCGCCTCGTACGGGGACACGATGGCGGGGTTGATGAAGCGCAGGAACATGGCGCTGCCCACGGCCCCGATGCTGTTCTGGGGGAAGCGCTGGCTCACCACCTGGGCATGGACAATCACACAACATGTCTGCATTTACCAGAGGCCAGCAAGGCAAGCCAAGGCCAAGCATTCCTTCCACACGGCTCATGCTCAGCACACTGCACTGGGGCTCTTGCACGGCACAGCAGCACAACAAGCAGGACAGCAGTGGGGCTCTCACACAGCAGCTGCCTCTCCCTCAGCTGCTGCACAGCTCCCCTGGCAGGGACACGGCTCCCAGAGCTGCTGGCCCCGGGTCACAGCTGAGCCCGCAGGAGCCAGGTGTGCCCTGCCCTGCCCTCCCCAGCACAGGAACCCTTCCACCTGCTGGGCTCTGAGCTGTGTGCTTGTCACTGCCTCAGCAATGACACTGCGTGTGCAGGAGTCATTCTCAACTTGTGAGGAGCAGCTCTTAGCAGCAATCCCTTCAGAAGCATCATCTGGAGGAGCCAGAGCTGAGAGGCCACTGCACTGCTCTGCCTACACATACACTGCAAAACCACTGAGCAGATTGAAAATACTGTCCTTTGCCATCCAGGAAAAAACATTTCTGGAGATGTTGTAAGAAAAATAAATCTCTTTTCCTTCAGGAAATCAACTATACATTACTACGAGGAGAGTTGTTCTTGGGATATCTTTCATTTAACTTTGAAAAGTTAAAGACAAAGCTTCCTGACAAAAATAAAGTTTTTAGATATGTAATACGTAGTTCTATAAAACATCAGAATCTGTATGTGTATACTGTAATGAGTAACAATGGTTAATCAAAATTAGTCAGATCCTTTTCACAGAATAAAATTAGCAAACTCAATATTATCCTGTATCCCAGTTTAGTAAAATACATCAAAACATAACTAATCCAATCTCAAATCATGCTGCTTAAACCAGACACCATTAGTACAAAATACACCAAGAATCACTTTGGTTCAGTAGCAACTCCAGTCAGTTACCTGTGATGCAATTACTGCTATTTTCTTGTAAAATACTGCTTTGCCCACAGCTTTTGCATTTTGAACATGATTACTATTCTGCTCAGTTACAGCAAAAATAACAGAGTATTTAATAAAAGTCTAAATTTCTGGTTGGTTCATACTTTATATTTTGAGGTCACTGCCAAAGAAAAGAGTAAGTCTGAACTTTTAAAGACAATGCTCTAAATCAACCCATGGATCTAACACAGAAAGTTTCTTAAAATGGAAAATCTGCTTTTCTCAGGGAGTAATACAAATGCTAAAGTTGGGGTCTTCTCACTTAATGACAAAGCAAACAGAAGAAAATGTGTCAGAAACAAGTGCCACAAGCCTCTTGCCAGTACCCCACAAATATTAATTGTTCTTTGCCCAGGATGCAAGCTCAGGTTATCTGCCAGAGTGTTAAAGCAGCTCAACAGACCCAGATTTTTCTCAAAACCAAAGAAAACATTTTTCTTCCACAATTCTTTAATCTGAAGATGGTGGCAAGGCTAGAAGAGTCAGAATATTAAATACTAAGCAGTAATGTTAAAAATGTCTCGTTTACTCAAATAGGCACACAGAGAATATTTTAAATCTAACTTAATTCCAGTGTTAATTGAAATGAAAGCTATTTTGTGCCAGAATTAGTAGAATGATTTTACAGTGAGGTCAAATAGACTGAAGTGAAGATATTTTGAACAAACAGCAAAAGATTTCTGTTGTGCTTTGAAAGAAATGGCTAATAAAAAGGTCTCCAAACTTACTGATTTTTTGTTTTCCTTTTTTTCTTTTACGGTAGCTTTATTCAGTAGAGAGTGGCAAGTTGCCTACAGAACAGAGATGAGCACAAACAAGTCACAGCACCAACTACATACAGCAACAAAAAACCAATGTTGACTTGTACATAAATTACACAGTAAAATGTAACGAACAGAACCAACAGAAAATGAAATATATAAACTAAAGACTGATGATGGAGTTTTTATTCCACAGTTTTATTACATCTTATTTACAAAGCACTAAATACAAAACAAGCAAATGTTGAATTTCAATCATTTCTACTATTTCTGGCTAGATTAGAAGTCAAACCACATCAATGTGCTCATGATACACAATCTTGGGCCTTAGATGGTGTATTCAGCTTTCAAATGTATTTTACCATTCCCAAATAATTTTAACAGCACAAATAGCAGTGATATACCTTTGAAATACATATTGCTTTTTAAATTAAATTTAGAGTTTTAAATCTTCGCAATGTTTCTCTGTGTGTCCTTCAATTTGGTTAGACCTGGGAACCACCAGGGTTATTGCCCCTGTGAGAGATAACTGCCACAAAACGTTCTCTGGATAAAGCAAGAAAAAAGCTACAGTCTATGTTAATTTATTAGAGATTTCCAAATCAAGAGATCTGACTTGATTGTGCTTATTTCTGAATTTCACTGAGATGCAAATGGACCCACCAATAAGCCCACTTGTGTTCTGCTCCCAGCAGGATCTGAGCCAGCCCCAAGCCCTGTGCCCAGCTCCCAGCCAGGGATGCACCCACACTCCTGGCAGCTGGGACTGGGCTGGGCACCCCTGGGAGCCTCCAGCAGCCCAGGGCTGGTCCCAGGCAGTCTGCAGCCCCCAGCCACCTCCAGAGGGTCACACTGGCACTGGCACAGAGCCTCCACACACCCAGGATGGAACAGAATGAAAAGCAAACCCCCAGCCCAAAGCAGCAGTAAAACTCCCTGCTAAGCAAGCTGAACTGAAACCCGTGCATATTTAACCTGTGAATACTTAATCAGTGGTACCTCTGCCAACTTCCTCTGTGCAATTTCCACAAGTGCCCTCTGGAGCAGTTGCACACACACTCTACTGACTGGGGTACTGCAGCTATAGCAACATTTCCACCCTGCTTTCACAAGAAAACCCATGTATGCTCGTGGGGATTTCTTGAAGAGCCAGCACAGACCCTCTGCAGGAGCTGCTGTGAGCATGCTCCTCCTCACACCACTCCTGAACACACATTACCTGTAAGGAGCCAGGTGAATCTGTCCCAGTAGCCAGTTATGGATGTTTCCAAAGGAAAACACCCACTCGGCTCTGCTCCCACAACAGAAACACCAGCCAGCCAAGACACCAATATCCAACTAAAGACATATTTCTGTGAGGTTGCTACAGGGATTAAAACTAGCTACTACTCATTTACAGAACACATCTGGTGAGCATTCTTTGCACACAGTTACTTTAAAACTCCAAGCATGAAAAAACCACCACAGAATTCAGTATCATTTACTCTCACACTGGTGCTTGGGATGGAACACGTTCACCTTTTAAAAAGGGAAGTTCTCTGATAAAAACCACCTATTTGGTTCTTATGAGAAAAACGGACTATTGCCCCAAATCAGATCTTGGTTGTATTCTCTTTCACATAAAGGCCTTCAAAACTAGAATTTTAAGTACAGAATGACTAACACTATTTGTGATGAACAAACACTTGTACAGAAATCTAGCTGTTACTAGAAGCAGTTAAAGTAGTAAATATTGAAGCTAAATATCAATACCACTTGTATATGGGCCAGTAAATCATCTCTTTTGGGAACAAATTACCCTTATTACCACACACAGTAAAGGCAAGAATAAAGTCAGCACACTTGGAAGGGATTCTTCCATAGAGGAATCTCTGGGAATGTCAGCTGGTGAGCATATTTTATAAATTCCATTTAATGCAGGAATTACCAATGGTTTGCATAGAAATAATTGTTACCAATGTACCAGTGAAATGGCAATAATCTGACACATCCTGGTAGCAGCATATAAACCTAGTTCTGGGATGAGGTGTGGAGAATGTAACATCCAATACCAGAAGAACAATCGAGGCTCTGTGTGGCATTTTCAGTAACACTCAAATATTCTTCTAGTTGATGTCTGTGACATTGTGGCCATGAAGGAGAGACCAATCTGCCCACCCCATTTCCTGATCACAAACCCCAAACACACCAAAAAACCCCAAAGTCCCAACCTAAACTCAGCTGCTGTCAGGCAGAGAAACCGATGCCTTCAGAGGCTTTTACAGAGCTGTCAGGCAGGTACAAGGCTCAGCACTGCACACCTGGCTCAGCGCTGCACATCTGGCTCAGCGTTGCACACCTGGCTCAGCACTGCAGGAACAAGGCTCAGCACTGCACACCTGGCTCAGTGCAAGGTTCACAGGAACACCCCAGAGCACAAGAGTCCCAACACACACTTCCCTGTCCTCACTCCCAAGCTCTGGGGATTGCAGCAGCTGCCCTGACCACCCCAGCACCCCCTGTGTAAATGTGACTGGACAGGGTTTTTGTTACTCATCATTACTTCACCCATTTGCTTGGCTTGGCTTTAATCCTGAATACAGACTATGGCTGCAAGGGCAGCAGTAGCTCTTCCAGAGCACCCGAGACCACAAATCCAACATTGCACCAGGCACAGCATTTCTGTGACTGATCCCCAGCTGGACTGGAAACAGAATTCCCAGTGAGCCCCGAGGGAACTCCACCTGGATTTGCAGCAGCAGCTGAATCCATCACAAACACACAAGGAGATCCAGCAGGACACTGGGCTCAGCAGCCAGGGACAGAGCAGAGCAGTTGGGGATGGAGGTCAGGGGACCTGGGTACCTTCAGTCACCTCCTGGTTGCCAACACAAGTCCTAAAACACCACTTAGCCCCTACCTGCAGACTGGTGTTATCTAACAAATGTCTCAGCAGAGTCTTTAGAGATGCCCCCTGTGTCTGGAATTTCACAAGCCAACCCCAAAGCTTAGGGGCAGGCAAGCACTGCAGGCATACCTGGTACAAACAATGGCACACACTGCGCAGCTGGGGTGGGAACTCCGAGGAGGAATTAATGATTGCCTGAAAAAACTTGTCTGTCATTTGCAAGAGACTCCGCTGGTTCTCCTCAAGGCTTTCTGTGGGCTCCAGCCTGAAACAGACCCACACAGGTATGACCAGCAATCAAACACCACAAGCTGCACTTACATACTTGGCAAGAACCTCATTTCCTCTTTTTCTTATGGAAACCCTTGTGGTCCTTGACACAAAAGTTTCCATCACTATTTTAAAGCACAAATAAAGGTACAAATAAAAGGTCATGTGAAATTCAGTAATGAACAGACAGCTGTAGGTGGGATTCTCTCAGACCGTTTCATACAAATACATGCATACACAGTTCCAACTGATAATTGCATTATCAGGTCATGATGGTTTCTTTGAAAGGAATTTTTGAGGTAGACAGAGAGTTGATGGTTAAAGTATTAATTAGAAGGCCTATCTTTGGGTAAGCTACTTAAGAGATGAATACTTATTTTTCAAAGAGTTAGAAATAATTTCAAGTGACAGAGTAAGAGGGCTGCAGAGATGATTAACTGTGTCTGGAAAAGGAAGAGGTACAACAGTATGAAAGCATGAGAAAAATTTCTGCCACAAGGAAAAAGGAATCCTGTTACACACAATGAGTGGCAATCATGTTCACAGATAAAAACATTTGCTGCTCGCCCTGAATCTCAAACCTTGTTGGATCCACCTCAAAGCTGATGTGCTGCCACTCGGGGGATGTGATCACAGTCCGCAGCAAAGGCTCCAAGAGCTTCTGCAGGTATGTAGCACCATAGACCTGTGTGCAGGGGAACAAGGACAGGCCAGACTGACACAGCCATCCTGCAAACTTCCAGCCTGGAAACACTTGACCTGTTTTGGCATAAGCTAAATTCCTATAAAACTCAGGTTTCCATATAATAGTCTCATTTCCGGAACACAGCCAAGATCAATTTCTACAGGTATTTTAATTAATTTTCAATTAGAGAAAGACAACCCTGTTAATCAGCAGACATTCTCTTTCTTAGAGCCCTGACTCCAAACTTTCTACACAACTTTTTTAACTGAAATGGGAGCACAAACAAGACCTCAGAATTTACCAGGAACAGTCTTCCAGCTGGCACTGGCCCAGAATCACTCATATAATTGAACTAGTCAGAAAGGCAAAAGCTCAGTGCCAGGGGGATACCTACTTTTTAAGGGCCTGAGCATTAAGTTTTCTACAAAATTTAATTCATAAAAAGCTAAAACACACAAATGACAGATCTGAGAGCTGAGACGAACTCAAACTGAGACCCAAAGACAACTCTGTATGGATTTTATCTAATCCCATTACCCAAATGCTTAAGCCCACAGACTGGTGGCTTTGATTTTTGTATTACTGAACTTTTCCTGCTATTGAAGAGATCTGTAGCAGAGAAAAAAGAAGAGATAATGTACCTTAAAACAGAAAGTCATGATTTTACTGGCTAAGCTGTTTCCTCGGAAGAGTGTCTGCATGGAGTCTGCCAGCTCGACCTCCTTGGAGAACATGTTCCAGAGGAGCTGGTAGAGCAGGTGTCGGGAATCAAAGAGGGTGACCAGGACACGAGCCAGCTCATCCTGACAGGGAGCAGAAGGGTTAATGTGAGTCACAGAGAACCAAAGCAAGGATGAAACTCCAGTACCATGACAAAACCACCAAGCAGTTGGCAATAAAGCTTTATGTCTGCTATGGGCTCTGGCAGGTAAATATCAAATCACACAAACTCAATCTCTCTGCAAACGTTGCCTATGCTACTGCTTGTCTAAAAATTTGCCTCAGGATATCCAGTCTTACAAAGCCATAATGGTTATCCAGACAGACAAGCAATTACTCTGCTGTATAACAAAGCCTAACTCATCCTGCTAACATCTAGAAGAGCAAATACAATTCTATGTCTGCATCACACACCACCTGTAATAAATAACCAGCCCAGATGCATTTATTATAATAACTGCATATAAAATCATTCCTAGACATTAACTAAAATGCAGTTTATCATCAAGATCTGAACACAGACTCAGTATATTTTTAAGAACACACTAAGAAAGGCTAGCTATTGTCAGTGGTAGCTCTGTTCTCTCTGTTGTCACATTTTTTACTTCAAGTCTTAGTATTGCAACAAAGCGTAGGAAATACAATGCATGAATCAACTTACCCACTGAGAACAAGGCACCACATTGGCCAAAGCCATAGCAATAGGAAGCTCCCCCTGATCACCCATCATTGTCACCAACTCCACCAATCTCTCAAACCGATCTGCCAGCACCGTTTCTGCCAGGGTATCAAACTCTGTCCCCTGCTGCAGGATTTTGGTGAGCACCTCCATAAACGTGGCTCTGGTCTGGAGGTCTTTGTGATAGCCCAAGCCTGGTGGGGAGAAGGCAGCAGTGCTAAGAAGGATGCAAGAGCAGGGGGCAGGCGATGGCCAGGGCAGGCTGTTACCTATGGAGTGCATGAGGCCGCTGTCCACGTTGGCGTTGAGCAGGTTGGACATGGCCAGCACGGTGCAGTGGCGCAGCGACGCCAGCCGGCGCGACATGCCGCGCTTGCGCCCGCCCGCCGCCGCCCCGTCCTCCTCCGCCTCACTGCAGTCGTTCAGCAGGTTCATGAACAGGGTGAAGTACCTGCGGACAGCCCTCATGCTCACACGTGCCCTGCCACGGTGGCCAAGGCACTGCAAACCCGCCCAAACATCACCCATGGGAGCCAGAGCACAGCAAACCCACCCAAACATCACCCATGGGAGCAATCACACAGCAAACACACCCAAACATCACCCATGGGAGCCAGAGCACAGCAAACCCACCCAAATATCACCCATGGGAACAACCATACAGCAAACCCACCCCAACATCACCCATGGGAGCCAAGGCACCCACCAAAACAGCTTGTAATAAAGGTGATATAGGTTTTCTCTTTAGAGTGATTGTATAGAGAAATAGTTAAAAGCCACTATTTACTTGAGAAATAATTGAGATTTTGCTTCCATCAACTCAACACCATCTCCTTCTTCTGGTTGGAGTGGAAGCCCAGCAAGAAGAGACACCACTGCTTCCATACTTGCCTGGTCCAAATCTCTGAAAAATAAAATTTAACAAACAAATTAGAAGTCACTTTTGCTTATAGCTCTACCTGCAAATGAAAAATAACATTTTTAATAATAAAAAGGCATTCTACTGAAGTTCTGTCCATCATGAAACAGCTCTTAGATTTTGTGGTACAGGTTCTAAATCAGAGAAAGTATTAAAAGGAGCCAAGTGATTTAAGACTAAACATTAAATATAATTCTGCTGTTGCTCACCAAAGCTTCAATTTCAGTTTTTGTCTTTTCCTCAACATTACTATTGTTATAGCAAGCCCAACATGCCATCCATCCATGAATATCAAATGCCAGCTGGAATGCTGTCACAGCTGAAGAGTGCCCCTTACCTTGTCAAGCATTTCACATCCTCATCTGTTGCTTGATTAGATGTTCCCATCACCCAGTCTGTCAAATATTCCACCATTTTGTTCCTGTTACACAAAAGTAGATTGTGTTAGCTTTGTTGGGATTTTTACCAGTCTCTATCACACAAATTATGACATGTGTTCAGTATCACCACAAAGTAAATAATATTTAAATGCAGCAGCAGGCTCACAATCATTCTGAAGACAAAGACAAGAGAACTATCCCTGTACCAGGAGTACTGGTGTGACAGGGCTTTAGTTTCTTTTTAACCAAAGAAAACTACACTTGCCCACAGTACACTGCCCTATAAGCCAGGTAATGCCATCCTTACCTAAATTTCATTTCTTGACAAAATGAGAGGTCATCTCTCCTTTCCATCATTACTTCTACTAACTGACAGAGCTTGGTTTTTATTTGAATGGCATGTACCAGATTTCCAAGCACACGCACATACCTGAAGAAAAAAGCAAAAAGATTTCATTTATCTTTCATGCTACTTCACTTCCTCCTCCCAAGAAAGCCCCTCCATCCATAGCAAATTTCTTCTGGCCAAAGAAGTTTTCTATCAGTGTAAAACTGAGAAGCAATCTGCCCTTCAGCTGGTTTTTAACCACTAACATCAGTGCACACAAAAGTAACCAGGAATGCCTATGGGAATGGAGCCCAGCTATGGAATGGCCAGCTCTTTAAAAAATAAAAGTCACTCTTCAGCAATGCACTATATGCTACACAACTTCTGCAAGGAGGATCAGAAAGTCAGCTGCTGCTTCTCCATGGACACAAGCAGAAAAGAGAGGCTCCACCTCACCTCTTGAACACAATGCCTGTGCATAGGAAGGTTAAGAGGGCTCCTTACCTAACCAGATTCAGCATCATTGTCTCAATGCTTGCTTGTCCAAGGTGCTCTGAGCTCCCCTCTGTGTGATTGTCAAGCAAATTCTTCATTATAGCAATGGTTTGCTCTACAAATTGCGTGTTGGTGTCAGTTAACAAGACCTACAGGATGAAAATTTCTGGTTAATTTTTTACACATGAAACCAAAGAAAGGGTATTTGCCAAATATACTGCAACACTTCAAAATTCTCATGGACAAGCATTTTCCTAATTACTTAGAAACAGAATAGAACTGCAATACACGTCAAGATTCAGTATGTGAACACTGCCAGCCATGAGGATTCCACAAACAATCTCCCAGATTCCACACTCAAGAGCTCACTATTCAAGAATGTTAAATACAGCCTGGAATCACAACCACAATAATCATTCCCATGTGCTGTGAGGATCACTCTGCTCACAGGGGGTGTGCACAGAGCACAAACAGGGATCCATTTCAGGACCGACACAAATGTTAGTATCACACCAAGGTGAATCACCGTGTTACCTGTCCTTGGGAGTCAAAGAACTTGCTGATGGTGTTCTTCAGCTTGTTGAAGAGCATGGGGTACAGCGCCGGGCTGAGCTCCAGTCCCACCAGGTCCTTGATGTTGGTCCTTATCTGCAGCCCCACCTTCTCGTGGTTGCAGACCATGAGGGTGAGCAGGCGGTCGATGAATTTGCTGACCGGGGTCTCCACGCTGCCCTCGGTGGAGACCATGGAGATCATGGAGCCCTTGCGCTCGTTGAGGGGGCCCATGGGGGGGCTGTAGGTGGCCAGCCCCGCGCTGCTGCGGTGCTGCAGGCACACCCCACCCAGGGCACACAGGAATCCTGTCATGTTGATCCACTCCTGCAGCGACTCCGTGTCCGACAGGTCGATGGAGCCGCCGCCGCTGACGTGCGACATGCGCCGCTTCACAATGGTCTTGTGCAGGCTCTCAGTCACCTGCCACACAGGGGGTGTGCTACATTAAACTCCAACCCCCCAAAATAAATACCCTTAAAGACTTACTTCAAATTTCGAAATGCTGAAGCAATGGAAAAACTGATAGTCACCTGCCCATCTTCCATTTTGGTCTTTGGATAGTTAAGGATTAGTTTCGTAGCTTGTTCCCATTTTGCATGTGTATCCTCCCAGGCCTGAAAGAAGACAAGAAGACATAGAAAGATTTAACTTCAAAACTACTTGTAGCAACAAGATTTCTGTGTTTGTTTTTGGAATATGCACACACAGCATATGAAGGGAGAAGCTAATTCACCTCTGTGTTGCCTGCAGTGGGGTGTTCAATGCGCCTCAGTAATGCCATCACTCTCTTCTGAAGAGCAGCTCTCCCTGCAAAGGGCACAGAACATTCAACCAAGTTTCTGAAAACTCACCTACATTTAACTTGTGATCTTTGAAAGTAATTACTGAATTAAGAGGAACATATCCCCCTTAAAGTCTTTAGAAAGGTAGCTTCTTGTTACACAATTGTAAAATCCTGAGCTCAGTCACCCACATTCCTTACACTTTCCAGCAATTCTAATAATTAAGACATTCCAGGAAAAGCCGGAGCAGCACGAAATCAACAACCTCAACCTGTTTAAAGAACTCAAACTCAAGTTAACAGTCTTGTGCCCAGGTCCACAGTTACTTGCACTGACTCCTGACTCTTACCTGTTGACATCATGTTGCTCACAGATGCAAACTCCATGAAAGTGTTGTAGTTTGGCAAAAAGTTGTGCACGGAGACCTCATCGACTCCACATCTGATGTCGGCCTCCTCGCAGAGGTGGCGGAAGCAGGACATGGCCACCAGCACTGCCTCGATGTCCGGGCTCCACAGGAACATGTACAAGGCCACCTCCAGCTTGGTCTGCGCCTGGCGGCAGATGGGGGTGCCGCTGCATCCTGCCGTGCTCTCCTGGCAAACACACCACCCTCACCTGGGGAAACTCAACCCTGGCCAAACTGTGCCTGCAACTGCTTTTGTTCTAGCAGGAATAAGCCACCCTAAAAAGGATCAGAGCTCATGTATGCTGTCACGATGCTGTTTGCAATCCTAATCAAAAAATATTCACCAATATTTTAACTGAAAAACAGACTTTGTAAAGTCTGAAACATCACTATTAACCAGCACATTAAATACACACATTATTTACGATACGTATGTCTTTTCTTCCTCAGAAATAAATGATTTTATTTTCAAAAATTACTCTAAAAGTAATTTAATTTCTACTTGCCCACAAGTTTTTTATCAAGTGTGAAAATTAACTATCAACATGCATTATTTACCATGGAAGAATTCCCTTTCCCTTTCCTCAGGGTAGCCCCTGGTGCGTCATGGTCAAGAGACATTTGACTAGTTCCACTTCCAGAGACATCATAAAGCAAGAGGAAGTGGCAGGAACTCCTATCTGATTGCTATAAAGAGAGGGGAGGAAAAAAATATATTAACTGATACTTTGAAAGAGTAAAAGGCATAGATTCAAGGAAAGTAAAAAACTCTTGGACGTTTACACAGTACTTTTCCCACTACTGCTCTCAGGGTGTTACCAAGTTCCTCGTGTTAATGGTATCTTAGACTGATATTTCCCCTTAAGAAATACATTATTTGATACTTCAAGAATATCAGAAAGAAGCAAGTTCGAATTCTGGGACTCAGAAGAACCTGAGATCCAAAAGGACACTTACTTTGTCCATGAACATGTGTATTTTACCATTTCTCTCAGCTTGGGGATTATTTCCCTGTTTTAGGCAAAGAGGCACAAGGCACAGGTTTCTGTGAAACATTCATTTTCTAGGTAAGTACAGCAGCCTGTGCAGCTAAAGGGAAAAAAAAAAATAGTCTCAAACCTAACTTTGGTTAGCAATTCTAACCAAGGTGCCTCACACAGCAGAGAGGAAATCAGAACAGAACATGTAGGAGTAGCTATTAAATCTCTTCCAATCAAAAAGAACCTGGTAAATAAAGGAAGTGACACCACAGAACAATTCATGTTAATGATCCTAACAGGGAGATGGTGATGTTCACTTACTTTGTTTTTTAGCAGAAATTTATTCCTACAGATGAGAATCTCTCGCAGCCACTTGAGGATTTCTGTACTGCTGAGCATCTGATGACTTGTAAGCTTCTTGCAGATATAAAAAAGCATTTGTGAACTGCAGCAAAATGAAATTCAGCATCAGCCTTCTGACGGAGCAGCAGTACCTCTGAAGGTATTGCACTACATTTCACACAGAAACAGGCCCTCAGCATGAACCCCCTGTGCAAACACTACCCTGGGCTTCCAGCAGCACAGCAGAGAGCTGAGTGTGCATGGACAGGCCAAGCTCCCCTAGGACCCGCAGCCTGGAGCACTCCAGCTGTGCCTGGGACAGACAGCACAGACAGGGCAGCACGAGGTACCTCCACTGCTCTGCAAGAACACCTCTAGGGATGTTCCTCCTTCACATCCCGCCAGGCCTCACACTCGCTGCTAAAACTGCCAAAGGGTTCAAATTAGTGTCAAGTGGGATGGACTCTCCCCCCATCCAAAGAGACCATGAACTCCTCGCTGTTGCAAAGCTTTCCCAAAATACTCACAGTTATTTCAAAACAGCTATTTCTCTCATTTGTATCGGTTAATCTACATACCTGATCTCCCAGAACGTTTCTATAGGAGCATCAGGATTCCACAAGTCAATGCTGTCCAACTGGTGCAGAACCAGCAAGGCCTAAAGTCAAACAGAGTTTCACTTAAAGACAGAACTTTACAGAGTATCTGAGCATAGGCAGAGAAAGTGTAGCCACATTTATTACACTCCTTTAACAACACCAAAAAATACAAAAAGCATTTTCCATGGAAGAGCAAGAGTTCATTGCTAGTCTGTGTCAACAGCACTTCATTTGAGTCTTCACGCTCATGCTGCAGACCCAGAGGTTTCCCCTGGGATTTCTGCCCAAAGCCATGCTGTGCACACACACAGACAGTGGTTGTGCAGGAGAGGCTGTGGCAGCAGCAGTGCCCACCCTCAGAGCCCAGGCTGTGCCCCTCACCTCCATGGCCTCCTGGGCGATGTCGGGCATGCTGGACTGCGGCACCAGCTGTACCAGCCCCGTGATCAGCTCAGCCGTGCTGCCCTGCGAGTCAGGGCCCTGCTTCCTGGGGTTCTGCAGGGAAACAAAACAGCCTCAGCCTCAGAACCTCCCTGATCCCTGGGGTTCTGTACAGAAACACACAACAGCCTCAGCTCAGAACCTCCCTGATCCCTGGGATTCTGTACAGAAACACACAACAGCCTCAGCTCAGAACCTCCCTGATCCCTGGGATTCTGTACAGAAACACACAACAGCCTCAGTTGCAGAACCACCCCTGCTTGACCACACTACTGACAGCTACTGCAGCCTTCCTGCTGCTGAGCTAGGGGGATTTGGGGATCTTTCAGAGAATGTAATTTTATTTTTAATCCATAGCACGCCTTGCATATCATGTCTCTGACAGAACTGAAATATTTTTTATATTAAACCATAACAGGCCTGAGAAAATGGAAGATCTAAGACAGTACTCATTGAAATGATGACTAATTTCCAACCCCCTTATTTTAATTTTCTTCTATTCCCCTCTCCTTCTTCCACCTTCCCCTTCAGAGTCACAGAACTTTATGCTCCCTCTCATTGTGTTGCTCTGATTCTGTAAAGTCTCTTACAGTTTCTTTTTCCTTTTAAATTACAAGAGCATCATAACCAGAGAAAAATATGAGTAGGAAGTGTCCCAGATGGCCCATTAATTTTTATTCATTTAGTAGCTTCAAAAGTAAATTCCACTACAATTGAACAGTACGACAGTAGGATTTACTTACACACAGCAAAAGCTTTGGATCTGCATGGATCAGTTTTACCAAGGACAACAGCAAGAACTTGTAGCTTCTGGTTTCCAAATCTGTAGGTTTTTCTTTAAATTTAAGGCTTGTCATTTTCTCCTTAAATGTAAGACTCTGATGGAAGGAAAAAAAAAATCACAGTCCTTGTCAGGAAGATAGTCAAACACAATCATTATAATTAAACATCTATGACCAGTGAACTACTTGTAAGTTTTGAACAAAAGGAGAAAGCTTAGGTTGAAACCACCTTCAAGGTAACTGATGAGCTCTGACACTGTAAGATTAAATTCTACAAGAAATTAGGACCTCATGTTATTTCAGTAATTAGTTACTGTGCAAATATATGGAATAAAACCTACCACATAAAGCAACTGATCAAGAAATTGATAACACAGTGGTAGAGGTGGCTAGCTGTGCCAAGCCTCAGTCTGCCACAGCTGAGGGATTTCTAGGAGAGGCAGGTGGGGAAAGATGTGTTCCGTGAGGTCACTGACTGCCTCCACACAACCCCAAGCCCAGAGTGTCAGTGAGAAGAGAAGGGCAGGTCAGGCTGTGTGCCATGCACCAGGGACAGACAGCACCAGACACAGGGACACGTGCAGGAGCTCAGGCTGCAGCCAGGAACCAGTGCTAAAGCAGAGCAGGGGGTGGGAAGG
This sequence comes from Sialia sialis, assembly GCA_009812075.1. Classification (NCBI taxonomy): domain Eukaryota; kingdom Metazoa; phylum Chordata; class Aves; order Passeriformes; family Turdidae; genus Sialia; species Sialia sialis. The sequence continues at coordinate 747,771 of VRYO01002784.1, read as the reverse complement.
GCATCGTGCTGGGCACAGAGCAGCAGTGCCTGACTGGGGGAAGGAGCTGCAGTGGCACTGCCAGGGCTCCCTCTGCAGTAACTATGCACAGAAAAGTCAGCAAGGAAGGGCTTTTCTGCGGTAGTTACAGGTCATACTTACAGCAGCAGAGGCCCAGGGCCATGCAAAGCAGGGGCTGGCGGGCGTCTGACCACGAGGGAACAGCAGCCAGGCACAGGGACAGGGAGAAGCAAAAGACAAAGCACCACCAGTCAGAGCAGGGCTATTGTCAGGGCAACTATTCTCCAACAGATGAATACACACAGGTGAAAAGCAAGTTAAGTATGGAGTAGCTTTCAACCAAAAGCATTGTGCTCATTTGTTCTCCTTTGAGAAGCCCAGCAGGAATATTTTTGTTTCATTTTAGGCTTTCTAAACCAACCCACCAAGGCCACTTGCCACAGCAGAATGTTCAGAGGAGAATGCAGCAACACAGCTGTGTGTGGATTTACTGGAAGAATTTGGATGAACTACAAATCTGAATTTACTCAAGACTTTCTCCAAGACAGCCAAGAATATTGACTTTATTTCATAATGATTGAAAAATCTTCTATTTTGTTGCTGTCACCAAGACCAAACGGTCAACTTGCTCAACATAAAGCAAGACAAATGAACATGCCAATCATGGTATAAGTATCAGGGATTTCAGTGATTATCTTCACATACAAAATGCTTTGGTTTTTCACATTAAGCAAGGATGAACATGTTAGATAGCTATGCACAGAGACAGAAGCTCAAAAGGGACAGTTAGCCACAGAGGAGGTTACAGGACCAACACTTGCATGTCACCAGTTGAAAAGCATCAGGAAAATGGAGAGACATGGATGTAGGAACAGCCAAACCCCCAACATTGCAGGGCTGCAGAGCCCCTGTGGCTCCCTGCTGCTCTGGGCAGCACCACGTCCTTCCCCCTCTGGTGCCCAGGGCAAAGGGATTGAGAGATTGAGAGGAGGGCAGGATGGCACAGAGGAGGACGGGACTGTCCCCAGGCTTAGAGCAGGGCTGGCACAGGGAGGATGGGACTGTCCCCAGGTTTAGGGCCGGCACAGGGAGGACGGCAGTGTCCCCAGGCACAGAGGAGGACGCAGTGTCCCCAGGCTCAGGGCAGGGCTGGCACAGGGAGGATGGCAGTGTCCCCAGGCACAGGGAGGACGGCAGTGTCCCCAGGCACAGAGGAGGATGCAGTGTCCCCAGGCTCAGGGCAGGGCTGGCACAGGGAGGATGGCAGTGTCCCCAGGTTTAGGGCAGAGCCCCAGGCTCAGGGAGGATGACAGTGTCCCCAGGCTCAGGGCACAGCCCCAGGCACACGGGAGGGTGGGACTGTCCCCAGGCTCACCGGGGTCATGCGGATGGCAGGGTGTGCCCCGCAGCCCTGCATGGCTCGGTGCAGGGTGTCGCTGAACATGCTGCGCAGCTCCACGGCGTGGCAGTACACGGCGTCGATCCGCGGCCACCAGTCCAGTGCCGACTGCAAGGCAAGGGCAGCGCTGAGCCCGGGCCACGGCTGAGGGTACCCAGCCCTCACCCAAGTGCTCTGCAGCCTGTTAGCAATATGCCCACCACCATTCTGCATGCCCCTTATCAAACCCCTAACATTTAAACAGGCTGCAACTGAAGCACCAATCCTGACCTCCATCACCCTGCCTCCTGAACAGGCACCAACACTGAGATGCTCTGCACTCACAAGATTTGGTCTGCTATCCAAATGGCATTTACTAAGCAGATATTGATCTGAACAGAAGCCCCAGACACTGGGCTGATGAATTACTGCCAGAACTTACATTTGTGATGATTCGGTGGAGTGAATTTACCAGCACATAATGAAATGTTGATGGGGAATTCTGTGCCAAGCAGATCTACAATAAAAATACATAACAGCCACTTAGGAATATCTTTGTCTTTGCCATCTTTCTTATCACCCTGAAAAACATTCTGGAGCCTTTTTATTAAATTGACAAAGCTGTCAAATATGAACAAGAGAAGCCTAATCAGCTGTGAAAAGATTTATCAAAACATGCAGGGATTTATTACTAAGGGATATTTATACAGTTGAACTCATTTATGAGCTTCAAGCTGCTGTTAGCACAGCTTTTATAACTGACAGGTCATCAATAGAATGACTTACCATAAGCAGTGTTCTTACCTTGAAGTGCTGGTTATTGTGAGGATTTATGCGGAAGCAGGAAACCAAGCAGTCAATCATCAGGTCCACATCTGCATTCTGATTGCCTCTTGAAAAAGGTTTGCTTGGGTTAAACAGCAAGTTCTATATAATTCAGAAAAACAAATATATAAATCAGATACCATGATTATTGCTGGCTACTTTTAATACAAAACTTTCCACTGAAAACCACTGATATTCAATTAAGAAGAAATTCAAAGTTCACTTCATTATTTCACATGTGTTCACTGCAAATAGGAAACAAACATTCTTACCTTAAGATCCACTACCATGGACTGCACTAGCAGGAAAATGACAGAATTATCTTCCCAGTTGATGTAGGTAGATGCTTTGCAGAGTTTAACACAAGCAATAGCAGCACTTTCAGTCAGCTGCCTGCTCCCACTGTGTCCTGCCAGGGCCTTCCTGAGATTGTCCAGGAACAGTTTCTGCAGAATCCAAACCAGGGACAGTTATAACCAAGACACTGTGATGGCAAAAACCAACCTCGTGCAGCACTCTGGAGAAATGCTGTCATGATTAAAGACATTCCCCTGGACTGACCCAGGGCAATCAGGATGGCACAAGAGGTGGCAGGTCACTCTCAGCCCTGATGCTGCAGCCACACAAACCCAGCAGGTGCTGTAACTCTGGGGCTCACAGGCCTCTGCACACCCCAGAACCTCAGCACTGCCCTTTGCTGTGGGGGGAGGCAGAGGAAATCTCAGCACAGAGATTCACCTCTCCAAGGAGATGGAAAAGTTCTGAAATAACATTGTTTGGGACATGCTATCTCTATGAATTACTGACACTAGGAGAACATATGTAAGGTGAGAACTTAAAAAGAGTGCATACATTTACATATGGAAATGCCATGTGCCCTTTAAGGAGGAAAGACAAAATTAAACATCCCTGAAATACAGAATCAGCAAAACCAAGCATACTCTAAAACCCAGAGCCAAAATTCAGCTACTTCTCTTACCTTGTTCATTTTAGTTTCCTCCACCACATCCTTTGCTATATCTTGAATTATCTCTGGACACAGGACCAGGAGGATGATCTGCAGGGGCCACACTGCTGCTTTACGTTTCGTGCTTTCAGCAAAGCCATCCACTAAATCAAACAACTTCTCAGCACAATCTGCATAAAACACAAGGCCAAGTTCAATACCAGTTTCAACTAGGAAGAGGTGAAGAACAGGTATAAAAGAGCAGAGGGATAGTTCCACCTACACAGAAGGAAAGTTCTGCTTTGCACATTACTGACATGCTACTGAGGATCAAATGGTCTCAACCCAGTTAAAGACATGGTTTACCTGAAAATATAAATTCTCCTCTCTTTTTCACTAGAGACAAGTAAAGATGATGTTCTCTAAGTTTTTACCCTGTATCAAGATGAAAAATATACATTTAAAGAGTCTCCATCTTTTGGGGTTTATTTCTTTGTGTTGTGAAGCACAAAATGAATCTCTTTTAAGAGGGGAGTCAGGAAAGAAGAGACAGGAACATACCCTTGCCTGCCCTGACAGAAATAATTGTTTATTTGCAGGCTGCACGAGGAGCAGAGAGGACACAAAATGCAAGTGAATGCATTTGGGGATGTGTGAGGAACCAACCTTGAACACTGTCATGTGTTATGCCTTACCAGCCATGTCAGTCTGGGGGGTTTGGTAGAGCTTTGTGAATTCATCAGGATAGTTTTCCACCCAGTTCCAAAATGCCTGCAGATAATAGGAAACACTTTTACATTCCAGAGCTTCAAGATTTTTACTGAATTACACATTTAAACAAAGAGGTTTTATTCTTAATTCTAATCACTTCAAATTTCTTGAAAAACATATTTGCAAAGGGAGACAGCAATCTTTATTTTATAGGGAATAACTAAATTGCAACTATTCCCAAACTAGAAGGAAGTCTGAAAATAAGCAGTGAAACAAAAGTATTGAACACTTACCTTCTCAAGACTGTTGATAACAGCTAACTGAGCTACTTTCTTAAGGGCTTTAAACTTGAATACAGTCTCTGTAAAGATAAAACATTTCTGCATTTAGAACAGAAACTTCTTCTAAAAACAACACAAAGCAATTTTCAAATTGAAGTTTTAAGAGTACTTAACTATTTTTAAATACATGACTGTTTGGAGTAAAAGAGAGCAATAAACCCCAGATAAATCAATTGCATTGTGTCATCTCTGACTAACCAGATTCTAACAGAAATATTTCAGAACAGGCTCAGATCTTACCTTGTAAGAGTCGCTTGAGTTTTGAACAATCTACACTGATGTACTGTAAAAGTTCAATATCATGAACATCAGCATTATCTTCTGAACAAACAGTCAGTTCCTGCAATCTAAAAATACACAAAGTAAATAAACTTTTCCACCAGATCCTCTCAGGTATGAACACACCTGTGAGACATTTCAATAGCAGGGGAATGTTCCATCATCTCAGATAAACATTTCCAGATTTAGAAATTAAGATCTTGCACGATTAAGAGGCTCTTGTGCCTTCCTCATACTGAAAACTGAGCTAGAAAACCAGTGGTGAGTCTTACAAGATACCAGTACCTTCTGTGGATTGACTGTGCCCAAGAATTGTCTAATTCCTCGTGTTTTCCACCCTCCTGTGACAGCAACCTTGTCATCTTTCCAATTAACATCAAAATCATGGACTCCCGACACCTTTAGGCTCCTGCCCCTTCACAGCAGGTCCTGCCCCAGGAAAGACCTCAGAGCAGGGACTGATGGTGCAGGATATCACTGCAGGGAGCTACAATCATTCTTGGTCATGTTTCTCCGGCCTGAGCACCCAGGGTGAAGTTTAATCACACAGTTTAAACACAACAGCATCTTTTCACACTGGTGTCTCAGAGGATTTACTCAGCATCTCCAGACACCAAGGCACTGATCACTGCAGCATCTGTTCCCACAAACTCAGGACTGCCACAGCTCCTTCCAAGGCTACAGATGTGTTTCAGACATGGAATGTGATTTCTAGTACTAGACACAAAAGCAGTTCTTCATGTCTTCAGCGCCAGGGAAACTTAACAGCCCTCGCTGGGAATGGGAAGGTCCCCACTGCTGTGCTTTTCATGCCAAAAATCCCCCAGCTGCTGTGCAAGGCCCAGAAATATGCCTAAACAGGAAAGCCAGGTCAGGGATCAGCAGTGCTGACTGGCAGCAGGCTGACCCCCATGGAGACCAGCAGCAATTGGTCAAACATTTAACTGTTGCTGTCCAGGGCATCTGTGAGGGAAAGCAGGTTGGGGAGAGGCACTGTGCTCCAGCTCCAAGGGATGCTCAGGGGCTCTGGGCAGGGGAACAAACCCTGCTACAGGCACACAAATACACACAGGTTCAGCAACCACATACAACCATTCCCAAAAGTTCCAACTGAAAAATGCTTCCAATAAAAGGAGCACAAGAAATTGTTTCCATTTCCATAAGCAACAAAACACAATCAACCTACAGAGTAAAACCACATCCCCCATGCTAGCTGCCAAGTCTATGTTCTTGAAATAGAAGTTATTAAAGGCTCTGTAACAACTTTGAAAATACTTTAAATTTTAAATTACAGTAGTTTCACGAATATAAGCCGCACCTTTTTCATTGAAGAATCCAGCCTACCCCCGTGGTGCGGCTTATATTCAGGTGCGGCTTATCTATGGACAAATCCCAGTGAAATGCCAACCCGGAAGTGAGAGCCAGCCAAGCGGAGAGCTGCCACAGAGCAGCGGCCGGGCAGGTGGGGGAG
>VRYO01002784.1:713933-740980 GCA_009812075.1 Sialia sialis | reverse complement strand
TGGTCTTCCCAGCTACCCGGAAGTGCGGCTTATATTCAGGTGCGGTTTATAATCGTGAAACTACTGTAATCATTTTAGACTGACTTCTAAAACACAAGCATTTTCCAAAGTAATATATATGAGGAAAATACAAATCTTTGTTTCAATTGAATTGGCTCACTCACTGCTATGTGATCATGTAAGGCTGCCCAAGCTCCACTTCCAATAAATCAAGAGTGATGTCAACTGTAACACTGTGTGACAAGAACTAAGCTACTTCAAGCACCTTTCAAAAAACATCAAAGTATTTCAGTAATAAAAAGCTTAGCACACCACTCTAGTGGATTGACAAATGCTGAAGCATCAGAAGGATCTGGAACAGAGCAAAAAGAGCAAAGAATAGATGGAAATTTTGGGCCTCTCTCCCTTCTCACTTAGAAAAGCAGAAAATCCAGTTATTTTTACAGTAAATGTGCTGCGAAACAAGTCAGTCAGGAGACAAATGGGTCTTTTCTAGCAACTAACAAACAGCCCAGCTGTTTGTCCCCTTCAGGCATAAGAGAGATTTAACATAAAAGCTTCCTAGCAGGAAAACAACCACGGGGCTCCAGCAGAGCTGTGGACAATCACCAATTTTCATTCCAAATTTGTAAGAAAATGGATACAACCATTAGCTTCAGCATCCTTTTTTCCCAAGAGACCTTGCACCCACAAGGACTTATTCAACTTTATTTGCTGCGTTATTTTCACTCACTATTTTCACAGGCACTTTTGCAAGCAGATTTAAAAAGCAATAAATGCAGCCAGCAGTAACCCAGGATGAGGTTGAAGCGGGTTCATTTCATAAGCTGAAACCCAAGTCAAAGTGTGAAAGGTTGAGGGTGTTCCACTTGAGAACTACTCCATTAAAGAGCATTTCAAGCACAGCACTGGCTCCTCTGAACAGCCTGCAGCAGCAGTGCTGTCCCTGCCAGGCCTGCAGCACCAGTGCAGTGCTGTCTCTCCCAGCCCGCAGCAGCAGTGCAGCAGCCAGTACCTGGTGGAGATGCGGCTGAAGACGGCGTTGAAGTTGTTGCAGCTGAGGGAGAAGAGCACCCCCGAGGCGCAGCTGCGCAGCTCGGCCGCGTGCTGGTTGCCCTCGCGGTACGTGTGGATGAAGTGGCAGATCTCGGGCAGCAGCTGCTTCACCAGCATGGTCTCGTCCAGACGCATCGTGTCCTTGGGTTGCTGCAAACCAACAACAACAATTCAAAACCAGCTCCTGGATTCTGCTGGGCAGGCAGAAGCTGGAGGCAGCCGCTGGCTCCTTCCCACTGCAGCCCGTGCAGCACTCCAGGCTGATCATCTCCTGCATCCAGAGCACCACAGCACTTCTGCAGCAGCACACAGTCTGCTCTGTGTCCAGGATCAGGACAGCCCACACCACCTCAGCTTCCACCGAGGCCTAAAGGCAAAGCCAGCCTCACTTCCTTTGGGTAGGGGCTTGGGGGTCATATTTTGACAGTAAGTATTTTATATTAAAAACTGATCCAAAAAGAGGTGCTTCTCCCTCACTCTTGCTGGGAATTGCTCTATACAAGTCAAAAATGGCTTAATTTCCCTGCAAAAGAAAAATCTAATTTTTGCCAGTTTGCACAGTGTGAGACATAAGGAAACTATTTACAAAAGAATTCAAAGTGAAACTTTGCTCTACTAAGAGCAAGTTTTAACAGAAGGGTCAGCACTAAAGCTTTCTAAAATTCTACCAATGAATTTTCCATAGGGAATTGGGAAGTTTCAGAGACTCCCACTTAGTTGATCTGAGTCCTGTTGCCATGAGAACTTGATGAAACACTGAGTAAGAAATCCATCTGAAGATACCACAGAACACAACACGCTTTGTACAGAGCTTTGGCTCACTCTGATTTCACATTCTGCCTCAAACTACTCTCATTTGAAGTGACAGAGCAAGAAACATTCAGCACAATTTTAGGCTATTTAAATATGATGATCTATTGGAAAACCACTGTTTCAAATGTTATGCATAGAAGGAGTATTTAAAAATAAGTAAATTCTGAAGCTTAAATTCTGGTTTTTTGACTCAAGCTGCTTTTTTGACTCAATGCACCAAAGACAAAAAAATGACAAAAAGAGGTGTTTTCCACAGCTGTAAAAGCTGGAAATCGAATATAGCTTAAAAATAAAATCCCATTCTTGTTAAAAGAATAAACCACTGCAAATGTCACTGTCAGTGGAGTTTGGCTTTGCAGCTCCAGCTCAGCACAGTGATTGTACAACCAGCACCACTCTCCTCCCAAAGGGAGCAGCAAATGCCTCGAGCAGCTCTGACTGAACCTCAGGCCTGGGTTCCCAGTGGAGATTTGGACATGGTTAACTAATGTAATCTAGGAAACACCTGCAGAAATCATCTCCAGAGCAGTGGCTGCAAAGTTTCTGCTCTATATAAAAGCACATGGAAAATTACTTCAACAAAAGAAAGTTTTAAGACATTTAAAGAAAACTCAGCAGAACTAAGAGAACTAAGTAGCACAAAATGAAAAAATTGTACTGAAATCTCTACTACTTTTAACATGAAAAATGATCATTCATTTTAGACAATAAAAAGCACCCTCCAAATCATTAATGCATTAATTACACCAACTACTTGCATTTATAGGAATTTTGGTATTCTTTAAATGGCATTAATCCTGCTTTGCTCTAAATCTGATGAGTTTTTAGTACCAGTAACAACAGACACGAGCATTTGACCTGTACTCTCCAATTCAATGGATTCCAAGTTAAAATTACTTATGCAAGCCTACTCACCCCTGCCAGACATTTTTCCAGTGTATCCAAGATAATCAGCTGAGATAGATATAAATTCTTTTCAGCAGTTTCTCCAAATATTCTCTAGAAATAGAAAGGATATGGATTTGTCTGAGACACAGATATCTGACTTGTAATGCATGCAAGTGAAGCAGCACAGTGGCACATTAAATTATGGCTCCATTACTGCTCTGGTTTGGAGTTCAGACATAAAGCCAGCAAAAATCAGATTGATATAGGAATTAAAGCCTTATCACTAAAGAAATATCTCTGTCCAGTCTGCAAAGCCAAATGCAATAAGGAACACAGAGCCCCTGCAAAGTAAGGCTGGAGGTGCCCTGCAGCCTCTCCTCTCCAGCAGGCCCAGCAGCTGCTCCGAAATGCAGCCTGCACCTCCTCAGAACCCATTTTGGTGCCGTTACTGCTGACATTTCCAGTCATTCACAGGATGCCCCACTGCAGACACGGCAGAAAGCAGGATTCCCTCGGGTGGCTCAGCCAGCACCAGCCCTGTGCCAACAACAGGCCCTGGCTCCAGCAGGGTTAGGACAGCAAAATCAAGCAGGAGAGACTCCTCCAAAGGCACAGGGGCACAGCTGCCCACAGACACACCTGCCAGAGCCACCCAGACAGCTCATTCCACCCCACAGGAGGGGTGGCCCCCTAAACCCAGCTTGAAGCTGAGACTTTCTGAAACCCAGAGTGTTATCACTGACTGTCTCTGGTTTGCTTCAGCTCCAGAAATCCTTCCCAATTATTGCTGATTCCCACTGAAGTTCACACGTGATATTCACACTTGTTCCTCAGGGCAAGTGTTGACTTTTTAACTGACACTTTTAGCTAGGTCCTTCCTCTCAAAATCTGTGTATCACACATACAAACTGCTTGTAATTGCACGCTTTTCTCATTTATCAGCCAATCACCTTGCACACTAACATGTTCCCTCATGCCTGTAGAGTTTAATTAAAATAAATTCTCTCTCCAAAGGGATTACAGGTAGCTTTAAGCAGCCTAAAATCCCTAGCAGCAGGGCAGCCCATTTTCTCATTTTATCAGTCCTCTGCAGCTCCAGCAGATGCACATCCCTGTAAAACTGACAGCCAAGGGCTCCCTCCAAATAATGCCTCAAAAACCATAAAGAACTATTGCCAGAGCCTGGCCAGCTCTGTTACCTGTTTGGGGAGATTCCAAATGATCCCAAATTACATGGATTTAAAAGTCAATGAACTAAACTTTTCTCATTACAAAGGTTCTGACTGAAACTCACCTGGTTGTTACAAAATACATCTATTTTATAAACACAGACCCACGGTAAAACACACAAGCAGTCTGGAAAATACAAATAGCCTAAGTTTTAAATCCTCTCTCTGCCCCAAAATCCCAACGCCTTTCTGTGGAACATGGCCCTGATGGATGCTGCTGGTGAACTTCAGAATAGAAAACAAGTAAATGTAAAAGGCAAGCAACAATTTGACCAAATTTCAAGTATTGTCTGCAGATTGTACAATACAAATAAATAACAACTATTTGAAAAAACCACCAAACAATGCAAAATTAGAAAACTTACCATGTTATTAACATTTTTTAAGATATTGGTGAGACCACTGATGACCAGGGAAAACTTGTACTTGGAAATATTGATGAGACATTCCTTGTTGTGCTCCGTGCTGACTTTGGTGTGGGTATTCTGCTGGCAAGCCTTTATTGGAAGCTACAAGAGAGAACTGTTATAAGCTTTTTCACACTGAAATTTACAGCTTTAAAGATGGGTTAAAAACTTATGACAGCCCAAACTATCTCGAAAAACATTCAAGAAGAGACAGCATCAAATGCATTATTTCATCTCTACATTCATCTTCCCACTAGTTACCTATAAACCAAAGTGCTTAAGTTCACCTGTTCCTTCTTCTGAACTGAAAATAAACCTCTATTTTGTGAGAATTTTTCTGATTGTCAAAGCAATGGAAAGGAGCAGAAAAATGTAAGAATTCCAAGAAAGGAGTCTGTACTTTTAAAATGGGCTTATTAAAGATTAAAAGTCTTCCAAGGCCAATACCTGCAAGAAAAAATGCCTCTTGGGACTGAGGGGAGGAAAACCCCAGCAGCTCCCAGAGCTGGAAGGCAGCTTGTTCCTATGTGCCCCTGCTCTGTCACAGGACAGGAGTGGCCCTGCAGTCCCCCAGGGATGTGGGGATCTCTGGGGTTCCCCACAAACACCCCCAGTGATGAATTTCAGCCTCAAACATGCTTGGAGCAGCTGTGAGCCCCACGTTACCTGTGCCTGCCCAAAACCCAATGGTAAAAACTAAACCTGAAATGCATCTTTTCCCAGCAGAAGATCCAGAGTGACTGCACTGCCCCAAGATGCTGCTGGGTGAACACTGGGCACTTTGTTTCCTGCTGTACCCAAATTCTTCAGGGGTCACAAAGCAGTCACTTCCCAGGCACACACCCACTCCCCTGCCAGCTCTGAGCTGCCACTTCTGGCACACCACTCTTCTTCACAAAATGTTTCACTCAGGATTTATACTTTTTAAAAGCAAATATAGGAGCATTTATGCCACTTGCATTTTGAAGTGTGGAACTGGAATTCCCTATCCATGGTAGTTTGAATTGCTACTACGAGTTTTAACTAATTTTGACCAGAATTGTGGATAGAGGTATTCTGAAGGACAGCAACAGCTCAATGGAAATGCCATGGTGTCATTTTTGAGCATTAGAAAAGATTATCAGAGACAGGGAATTGAAGAGAAGGCAAAAGAAGGATTCCAAGGAATTGCAAAGTGCCTTAGGAGGCAGCTCCCAGGCTCTGCAAGGACACCCATCCCACGTGCAGCCCCTGACACCACTGTCTGCTGGAAAGTCCAAAGAGCCACTTTGAAACTGCAAGATGAACGGCACTGAGGAACCCCAGCTTGGAGCACCCTTGTCCAAGAGAACTGAATGCAGTGTGCCTGAGGCAGCCTGGCCCCTGGCACTGTCACCCTGGTCTGTGTGCCCAGGGATGGCCCTGCAGGACCAGGGCTCAGTGTGTCCCTGCACAGACACTCACAGCTGCCCTGGGGCACTCCAGCTCACTGCCCCCAAATCTGTGACTCCCTGGCACCTGGGGCTGCAGTGCTTTACAGCAGCACCAGGCACTCCAGTGTGCTCGTTTTACCCCTGCAAAAGCAGAATTAACAGCATTTATAACTCAAGCTTTGTTTTCACTGTCAGATGTTATTTTTACAATACATTTTTGGAAGTCATTGGTGGATGACAGATACATTTAATTTAAAATTTCACTATTGCTAGTACTTTCTACTTGAATTTTCAAGTATCTGTGCTGACAGTAGCAGCAAAGCTTGATACCACTGAGTGCTAAAACACTTAAGAAGAGCCTCTCAAAGAAACTGTGTCATAGATCTAGTTCTGTGTGCTCCCATGCCAGAGAAACATCACATTACACACTTCTGGAGCTTCCTGCCACTACAACAAGGTCACCTAGAAGTAAAACTGCTTTTCATACTACCATTTAAAATAAGAAACCATACAAAAAGAAAATATTAGCACAGTTATTTTGGGTTTTTTTCTTTCTCAGCTCTTTTCTTTGTGCACTCTGATGCGCTGGAACATTTTATTTCCCCTCACAGAATGCAGTGCCAGTGCTGAGTGACTAAAGAGAATCTACTTTACTTCTCTACAAATATCCATTAATCTAAACATTGTGGGGGGGGAAAGCTGAAACGTTATTTTCATTGACTTTGATTTTATTTTAGAAAAAATAAATACTGACAAATGGTTTCCTGTAGAACTATTTGAATTAGAAACAAAAATTAGAGCACAAAGCTTAAATATAACTGGGGCTTCAAACTGAACACATGCTCTGCTCTGAGCTCACCCCAGTGCAGCCAGCAGTGCCAGAGGGAGCAGCAGCTGCACTGGGCACATTGCTCACAGCCAGGGCTCACACACCTGGCTGCTCCTCCTGGGCTCAAATGAGCCACACACCACAGGCAGCAATGGCATCTGGCTTTCAGTTTTGCCTTATTTCATGTACTGGACAGAGACAAAATAGGTACATGAAACCTGGAACCTTTACAGCTACCAAACTGTAAATGTTTGAGATGCAGAAAGAAAAAACAGATTTATTGTGTTTGGGGTTTTTTTTACTTTTATCCAAAACTGTTCAGTTTAAAGAATCCTGCCTTGGTCATTGATGAATTATTTAGAAAAATGGGTGTTTTCATGCCTGTGAAGTGATTAGTACCTGTTTCAGGTGCTCTCTAGTCTGATGCAAGAAGGTCCAATCATTTGTTAAATGAACATGGACATTGGTTTGGAACTACACCACCAACAGGCCTGAGTGTCTGTAAGTTGTGCAAAAAAGAAAAGCTACACTGAGCCAAGGATTTTGCTTTACCACATGTAGTTAATGAACACAAAGTTAAATCATCTCTATTTAGTCTGTACTTAACAGTCTGGAGAAACACAACCATCTAGGAAAAAGTCCCTAGTGCTGTTCTTAACAGCCCCAAATCCACCTCAGCTCCTCCTTCCAAACAATTTCTTGGAGCTTTTCAGCAGACCTAAAGACACACATGTACTGGAGGCAGCACCCTCCTCAGCATCAGCACGGCCAGAACCAGACACAAACCCTCCAAAGCCACAGACAGCCTCCTGCCCTCATAGAACACACACCTGCTGAAGAGGCACCAGCACCTGGGCACTGCCAGCAGCTCTCACTGCAGCCAGGTGACACCTGTGGCACTGGCATTTCATTGCCCGTCCCTGGGCTCCAGCCCGTGCAGAGCAGCACCTCAGTGCAGATCCACTCTCTGGGAGCCAGCACATCCAAGTTCTGCCGTGGGGAAGGTGAGACTGCACACCTTGTGCTGCAGGGCAGGGCTCCAGCCTGCCCCAGCCCCAGCCCCAGCTCTGGGGGAAACATACAGCACTGGGGACAGGAGCTCACCTTGTGCCAGCCCAGGTACAGCCCTGGGACACAGCCAGCACAACACAGACACACCTCACAGTACATCCCATTACCACGAGTGATTTCCTAACAAGCCCCAAGGAAAACCAGAGCTGGGACCTGCAAGCACTGCTTTTGCACAGATTTCAAACACTGGAGAAAAATCAACAGAATGAGGGAGCATTTGCTTTAATTTAATACCTTTTAATTAAAGGGAGAATGGGACATTACTACTGACTTCCAGCTTTCACACACTTTCTTAACTGAGAGCCATCACACCTCATGAACTGCAAATGGGAAGCCTAAACCAAAATCCACCCAACAAAAGTCCTCTTTCTTTAAAGCATATCAGAATCACAGGATCATTAATGTTGGAAGAGACCTCTGAGATCACTGAGTCCAACCTGGGACTGATCCCCACCTTGTCACCAGCACAGAGGACTGAGTGCCACCTCCAGGCATTCCTTGAACACTTCCAGGGAGGGCATTCCACCACAATAACCACAAGTTTATAAAGGATTCATAGTTTTTATTACATTTGATAGTTTTAAATCAATCTGGATTTAAATGGCTTGGGCAGTCAGACTCCTCCAACTATTCCAGTGCTGTGCCAGCCTTCCTGTGATTTCACACTGTAACACACTTAAAGCACTATAAAAACACAACACAGAAAACTGGAAGTGAATATTTCCATACAAAACCAGAGAATTTTATTTTCTAAAGATTATGTCTGAAGTCACAGGGAATGCCATAAATTTCCAGGCTCTTTGTGCTACTGCAGTCTTATTTTATCCTGCTCACCCCAAGTTTTGAAAAATGCAATAACAGGCTGTGCTGAGTGCTCTCCCCATGCTCTCTGTCAGTGTGGTCTCCTCTCACTTCTGCAGCAGCTGGAGCCTGGGGACAGTCTCAGGACAGGTGAGGCCTCACTGGAGCACAGGGCAAGACTGGCAGCAGCTCCAGGGATTTATTCCATGAGCCAGGCACTGCTTACTTCACAAAACTCTGCTTGCCAGTCACTCCAGGCCCACAGAATTGTATACACAAAAGCAGATTTTGGTTAAAGCAGCATTTATAACAATAAACAAGAGCAGACCAGAGCAGACTGGTTTGCCCTGATTTCCCTTGTTTTCAATACCGATTAGCATCCTCTCAGCTTGCTGTTTCATCTTTCCCAAAATGAATTCAAGCACTCAGCAAATTAATGAAAAGCCTGTCTACATCTGTAAATTTGGAGGAAAGATGGTTACACTTTGCCTCTTTGCAAAGGAAGGAAGAAAGAAACCCTGGAAAAGTTTGTCTTCCCCTGTGCAGAAAAACCACAACACAACGGACCTGAGCAGCCCTTCTCCCCCTGCTCACTCCAACACACTCTGACACGCCACACAGTGACTCCTCAGTGAATCCAGAGGTCCTGAATTCAGGCACACACAGGATGCCAGCCCTCACAGCTGCACCAACAGCTCTGAAATAATGTGCACATATTCAGCACACTTTGATAAGACAGCTTGACTGACAAGGATGTACATGATGCACATTGTCACTGTAACTCCACTACTATAGCATCTCAAGAATCAGAACAGCTTCCTTCCTATCCAGAGAGGAACTCCTCCTCTACACCTATCCATAATCATGCCATAAAAAGTACAGAAAAATAATTCTGTTCTAAGAAGTTTGTAACTCCTAACAGATGCTGGCAAGCCCAATTCCACAACACACACCATAAAGAAGAGGAGAAAGCCAAGGGCCTTTTAACACCAGTACATCAAGAAATATTTTCTTGCATTATTGGGAGCATAATCAATCTTGTGTTTTCTAAGCTTATGGAAAAAAGTGATCCATGACTCGAGATAAGGGAGAGAATAGGGTAACTATACAAATATATCTATAATGTATTGCAAAAAACTGCCTCATTATGATGTCAAAACACAAAGCCTGCTATTCTCCTCCACAAAATAAACTTGATATAAATGCAAAACGAATCAGCTTGTTTTTCTTGTGCCAGGCCACATCTTCCTGCAGGGTGCTGAAGCCCAGCAGCACTGATTGACAGATGCAGCACAGGAACAAGGCTCAGTCTAGAGAATCAGCTCCACGTTTTTGATGGATTTACATCAAGCAGGGTCTCACAGAGCTGGGCCTCCTGTGACACAAAGGCTGCACTCACAGTGCGGCAAAATGAGCCAGAAAACACAGGAACTGACCACTGAGCCTCAAGGGAGCTACCACACGAAAGGAAAGCACCTTGGGAGTAGGGATGGAGTGTAAGCACTGAGCTTAGCCCCACTGAGAATCACCCATCTAATCCCTGTAAGCAGTTCCTGCTGGTGGATCAGAGAAATATAAGGTCTAAGGCCAACAAATCCCTCTTCCTTCCATTCAGAAAATCCTTCTCCAAACTACTAGAGCTGACTTTTGCAAGGGGATGTAAATATGCATCACTGGAAGCCCCTGCTCAGGGCCCAGAGGCGTGCTGGCGGGGCTGGGGACGGGACCGCACACCGACATCGCCCTTGCCCGGGGGGCACGGCCAGCACCGCCGCGGCCTCCTCAGCTTTCCCTACTGGAGGGCCAGATGATGTAAAGCAAGGACGTGAATTTCACAGGAATGTCCACGGAAAGCAGAGACACTTTGGGAGAGGCGGGGGAGCAGCATGAGGGGGAGCCAGGCCCGTCCCCACGGCCGCTGCCGGCACAAGGACGGATGCGCCGCACCTAGAGCCGCGGGCCCGGGAGCGGCGGGAGCGCCGGGCTGCGGAGCGGAGGGGCAGCGCGGCCCCGCCCCGGGCCCGCCCGGCACAAAGGGCGCTGGGGCCCGGGGCCTGGACCCCGGCACGGGCCGGGGGCGGCAGGAGCGGCGCTGCCACGGCCGCCCCCGCCCGGGGAGCGGGGCCGCTTTCCCCGCCGCGCGCCCCCGGCCCTCCCCGCGGCCCGGCGAGGGGGACGCGCCGCCGCCCCCGCTACCTGCTCGTCGAAGCGGTTCACCACGGCCTGCACCCACTCCACGGGCTTGTGCGCCGCCATGTCCCGCCGCCGCGCGCCCGGGGAGCGCCGGGTGCGCGCGGCCGGTGTCGGTGTCGCGGGCCCTCAGCGCGCGGGGCCCGCCATGACACCTCACCTCACCGGAAGCGGGAGCGCGCGCCGCCCCCGCCGCCGCGCCCGCCGCGCCAGGGGCACACGGAGCCCCGCACTGCGCCTGCGCTTGCGCAGCGTCTGCGCCGGGTGGGACCCGGCGGGAGCGGCGCGGTGGCCGCGGGGGACAGGACCTGGCGGGGCGGTGGCCGCGAGGGGCGGGGCTTGGAGGGGCGGTGGCCGAGAAGGGCGGGGCTTGGAGGGGCGGTGGCCGAGGGGGGCGGAGCTTGGAGGGGCGGTGGCCTCAGGGGGCAGAGCTTGGAGGGGCGGTGGCCGCTATGGGCGGGGCCTGGCGGGACGGGGCCGCGGGGAGCGGGGCAGGAATGCCCGTGCCGGGCTCCCCAGGGCTGGGATGGTGCTCACTGCCCTCCGGAACACAGCGAGCTCCATCCTCCCCCGAGGTGTCACCCACCGCTGCCACCGCCCCGCTACCCCCGGCCAGAATGTCCCCCCTGCCCACAGCCGCGGTGTCCCCACGTGTCCGCAGCCCCTCCCGGGACCATCTCCGCTCCCCTTGCACCACGGCTGGTGCGTTATTCCCCTCCAGCTGCTGTGCCTCACACATCACCCACAAGTTTGCTGTCTCAGGCTGCAACGCACAGCTGCATTTTACCTTTCAAATATAATTGTGGTTATTTCTATAAATTAACTTATTCTGTTAGGTTCCAAGTCTTTGCTGCAGAACTCTGACCGTGTGGCACCTTCCTCCCCAGCCTGGTCACACCCGCCCCAGCCAACTGTTTACTCGGTGACTCAGAAAAGTAGGATACACACAAATAAACATCCACTTCCACTTTCCTTCTTGGGAATGTTAATGTGTTTTCCTTCTGGGTAGACAGAAGCACAAAATAATGTTCTTTCATACGAGAGTCACGTTGAAATTCTGATGATATAAATAAAGACGCAGCTTGAGGTGAGGGCTCTGGAACAGCGGATTTAAAATTGGCAGAAGAACTGGAAAATCAAATGGAATTTCTGTCCCCCCACTCAGTCAGGGCCTTGACATAACTCAGAGACTCTTGCTGTTATCACAGCACATAGGAATTATTACCAGCAACAGCAATATCAAATTTATCCTGAGTTAACTTTCCTTGTAAAAAATGAGCAATAAAAATCCCGTAATTTGGATTTACAGGACAAACAGTTCCATTGCATTCTAGCATCAAATCCGGGAACTTGGGTGACAGCAAATTTTTCAAGAGCAGATGTTTTATAGAAAGACAAAAATCAATTGCGAATATTTCATTAAAAAAAAAGAAAATTCAACCCAATTAGTTGAATGAAGAACAAGGCTTTGTCATAGGGAGTGCAAAGGCAGAGAACACAGAACACCAACACCAAACAGGCAGGGATGAGCACAAACCACCCACGGGTTCAGCGGAGCAGAGCCCTCAGCCAGGATGGTTTAATAATTCACAATTAGACCTGAGGGCTGGCTGTCCCTGCTGCAGGCAGAGCTGACCCCACTGGGCCCTTCTTGTCACATCTCCTTTTCCAACTGTTTATGTGTTTGACCCCTCGGTGTCCCGCAGCAGGCAGGCAGGAATTATCTCCACTGAAGGCAATCCAGCCACAATCTTCACAGGGATCTCTGCGTTCTGCCAAAATCTAAACAATAATAATTCATGTGGGGGCAGGAAAGGGCTTCAGCTGACTGATACGGTTGTGAAAAACATGTCCCAAAATGCCAGAAAGAAATCAGGGTGATGTGATTAGATCAGAGAGAAGCATCCTGGGAACTCCTGACGGAGCTAGAGAAGGACAGGCTATTTCTTTTTTCAAAATGTGCTAACAAAACAAACAGTGCTTCTTCCTGCTTCTGCCAGTGTTTTTCCCTAAGCAAATCTGTTCCCTAAAAGCAAACACGATTTGCTGTAGCATTCCCAGATTTCAGACACAGGGGTTGAATGATGATGTTGGAAATTCTCACAGCGTTCCCCCAAACTCTGAAAAATTTCAGCCAGTGCTTAGGCTGGAGACCCATTCTCCCACTGTTGTTCCCAAAACCCCCACAACATCTCTCCTCCTCATTTTTGTGCAGCCCCTGCCTGTGGGTCCGTGCGGGACAGTCTGTAACAGCCAGCTGGGGATTGCTGGAGAATGAACCATTCCAAGCTCGGAGCTGTGGCACCATTTCTCCAGCAGCTCTTGCCAACGTCCTGCTCGTGGGTTTTTAAGGACACTTTAGCAAGACTTTTTTATGCACTTCCTTAAGCTTCTCTGCAAACTAAAATAAGGAATTGCAGCCTAAGGCACGCACAGAGTGTTGTCAGGTTTTGGTGTGAATGCCAGTGACTTTTCCTCACTGAAAATTTCCCATTGTGGCTGTCGAAGTGGCACTAGTGGGAGCAGTCACATGGCACAGGGAAGTCCCTGCCATTCTCTATTCCCTCTCAGCAGAGGTTTAGAGCCTGAACAGCCGAGCCATGAAGTGTGAGATGGAAATTTATCTATGAGGGAAGAGTCCCCCTCGTGAAATTTCCAGCCACGGATGTTTCCAATCCAGCCAAAAATGCCCCTTGAATCACTTCCTTGGAGGTACTCTGGCACTTCTGCTTTTTGCCTGAGTCAGAGGAAGAGGAGGCACACGAGAAGGTCGAGGCACACACAGGAAAGGACCTGGCCAGGTCTGCAGGAAAACCCCAGGGATCCTCAGCTCACATTCTGTCCTTGCTGGCAGGGAAGGTGCTGCTCCTGTGTCACACATACAGCAGTTAACAACCCCACTTCAAACAAAGCCCCTTCAAAGGCAGCAGCCCTGCAGCATTTCCTTCCTTTCTGCTGCATTTTACCCTTTTAAATTCAGTTAATTTCTGAACATCACCTACACTGTACCCAGGAGACCGGGGGCTCTCTGGCATTACTCCTGAACTGGCTCTTGGAGGTGACACTTCTCTTGGCTTCTTGTCAGAGAATATGGATTTTTCTTTTTTTTTCCCTCTCACATCTTTGTCTTCTGCTTTCCTCTGTTTTGTGTTGCCAACTCAAATTATTTATTTATTAACCTTTTTTCATTCTGACTCCCTGAAGCCTCCATTTCACCCTTTGATTCTTTTCTCTCTGTTCCTCCCAGCCTAGTTTATCATTTTCACCATCATTTGTCAAACTCTCCAGCAATGGCTCAAACATGCTGAGTGATACTTTTCAATTTCCATTTATCAGCTTTGGTCCAGAAACCTCCATCCCTTGTGGAAGCATTCCTCTGTAAGGCACGGGTTTGATCCCAGCTCCTGATGGACAGGGTATCACTGTGGGGGAACTGTGCCAAATCTGTCATCAGGGTCAAAAATATTTCCCTCCTGTTCTTAAGAGAAGCCAAACAAACCAACCTAAGTGAAGGAGGAAGGAAGGGAGAAGGAAAGGATGTGCCAAGTGTTAGTAAGAGGTGATTTAACCCACAGAGCCTTAGGCGCGGGTTTAACCCGGAGCGGGCCGGGGGCGAGGGGAGCCGGCAGAGCTGAGCTGTTCCCCGCTGGGACAGCCGAGTGTTCCCCGCGGCTCCGAGCATCCGCTGCCATGCTTCTGTCCATCAGAGGGCATTAGAGGCCAACAAACCCCTCGGCTGCGGGAGCACAGCCCGATGGGCGAGCAGCGAGCCCGGGCCGGGCTCTGCCCGCGGTGTTCTGCTGCCTCACCCCGCAGGTATTGTGTGCAGGTATTGCTAAACGGGAAAAAACCTCTTCCACAGAGTAAACCACGGATTTTCCTTGGTGTTCTCTGCTTCTCAGTTCCTCCCTGACTCCAACGGGATCTGTTAAACAGGAACAGAGCCGGCAAATGATCGGACTAGATTAACGGTAATCACAGAATGATGGATTATGCTCCGGAGAAATTGGAGATCCTGCACAAAATACTCACTTTGGAACTTCTATCCCAAAAAGTCCATTCATCAAAGGATCATTCAAATTGTAGCCCGATGTTTCACGCAATCGATTCTAAAAGCAAATATTTCTGTTCCAGTAGAAATCTCATTTGGATGCAAAACACCAGGAGTTTAATCCCTGGTACTTGATCTGATAAAAGAGATGGTCTATTATCAAGGCCTCATAAGAGCTCAGATATTCTAATTGCATTTAATGGAACAGAATATTTTCTGAAATGGAGGCTGATGCCGTGCAGGGAAAGGGACACAGCCCTGTTAGTGTCTGCCTGTTTGCCTTGGAGCTATAAACAAGCTCTTTGTGAGCCCCGGCTGAAGTTTGTGCGATCACAATCACTCCCAGTGTGTGTGCTCATGTTTAAAGACTTAAGCAGAATGAGATCACTTTGTGTGTCTACTTTGCTCTTCCCTGGTGAGTAATGCCATCCCCACACATGACAGTCATTGAAGAAGTTAAGTTGCTTAAATATTATAAAGCAATATTTTAATTGTTCTGGATGACTAATCAGTTCAGCCTAGATTAGAACATTGCCCCAAAGGATAATTCGAGGTTATCACTTCCTCTCCCTGACATTTTGTTTCCTTTCTGATTTTGTTTATCACCCCACTGGGTCATCAAGAGGAGCTTTCGGCGTGTTCCTAGTCCCTATCTCCTCTGCATCCTGCAGTGGTTCCACTGTAAGCAATGCAGAATTCTCCATAAAATCACTCATAAAAACTTGTCTGAGTGCTTGTCTCCAGAAATCCTCCCAGTGCCTCGTGATCAGCTCCCAGAGGCTACTCAGACCCAACGTGGAGTGCCAGGGAATGCTCATCACTCAGGGGACCTGCAGAATTAAAACCAGTCTCAATTTGCACGATACAGGACTGGGCCTGACACTTTTCCCCCTGTGTAAAAACCTGTGCAAGTCCCATTCAGCTCAGTGGCATTATTTCAGTTAGACCAGCCGATTTTAGACCACAGTCCCATGGTGTGGGACCAGGATTTGGGGTCAGTACCGCCAGCACATCCGTCACACGTGGCCCTTGCTGCAGCACGCTGGGTCTGAGCCCTGCTGGCACCACAGCATCCTGGCCACAGGGCTGGGGCACAAATGGGATTTCCTGTCACAGGTGGAGTCAGTGCTTAGCAAAAACCTGCAGGACTCACTCGTGGGACACCTGGACTTTATTTTAACTCACTTTAAACACGGGTGCAGTGCACTGGAGAGAAAAACCCAGGAACAGCCCAGCCACCAGAGATTGCCTTTCCTGCTCTGTCTTCTGAAGTACTCAGGTTAGGGGAGGACTGATGAGGGGAAGGAATTGTCTGGTGGAAAGGTAAGTCTTTAAGAATTGGGAGAATGTCAAGGCCAGAATTGAGTTTTCTGTTTCTTAAACAACCTCGTGTCAGCCTGTATGAATTTATGAATATAAAGGCTCTTTGTTACTGAAGAGTTTCCCCAACTGCTGCTCAGTTTCCTCCCCATGACTCATGCCATTAGCTGATGCTGCCCTATTTAATTGCAACTGCTGCTGAAGCCCACACAAGCTTTTCTGGAACAGAACCTTAAACAAGCTTACTTGCAGTAGATATGCAGCAGTTTGGATGGATGGCACATGGCAACATCCTTGGGATAGAACATGTGCTGCTTTTCTGGGCTTCCAGATAACGCTGAGCAGCCTGTGCTGTGCTCATGGTGTCTTGAGCTGCTGTTAAATGGAGCTGGGAACTGGGGATAAAGCTTACCCCGGAGCCATGCCCCTCTTGTGAACACCACGGCTGCAGTTGCACTTTCCTGGGGAGCTCCCAGATGGAATCCACGCACAGATCCAGTCTTCGTTTTATTTTTTGAATTCTCTGGCCACATGGGCAATGTTGAAGAATCATACTGCTGGCCATTAATAATTCTCATTGCCCTAAACCTGAACCTGACCCTTTCTGGACTCATTCACCTGCTTTGCATTTTTGGACTCGTTTTACATTGTGGGTGTGATTTGCAGTGCTGCAGGTCCATGGATTTCTCAAATGTCATCATGTGACTTAAAAGCAGCAGCGAAACAAAGGCACCACCTCTGCCTTACTTGCAGTCACAACAGGCATTAAGAAACAGCAAGAAAGCATTCCAGAGCTGCAGAGGGCAGGGAAAAACGCCAAGCTGTCCCAGAGTATGCAGCATGACAGGAAAAGCCGGATCCAGCAGAAAGAAGGCAAGAGGGCAACGCTTCCAGGCTCAGCAAGGAAGGAAAGGAAAAGGTTACAGCTGAGTAGCACACGAGCTTCCTCCAGCTAAAACCTGTAATGGAATTGCACTTAAAATATCTCCTTGGGTTAGATTGGTAGGATTCAAGTGGTCAATTTATCTTTTACCTCCATATATGGATCTCAAATCAAAAAAAGAAAATTTCACCATTTTTTTGATGGAGTCATGGCTGAACTTCAAACGCAGCCCAAAAAAGGGCCTGGATTGAGCCAAGTGGGAGCTGGAAGGCTTTGACCTAGGAGCATGGAAGGGACTCCAACTGCAATTTAAAGATTAGAAACTACACGTAGATTGAGTGTGAGTAGATCTGCCTGATCTCCACGTGGCAGCTTTATCACCTTGCACCCGAGTTGTGTAACTCAGCCTTTCCTACAGCGCTGCAGGGACCCGTCCCACTGCATCGCACACCCCCTGAGTGAGTGCTGCACAGGCACTGATGAGAAACCCCATCCCTGCAGCCCGAAAAGATGGAACAGCAAAACTGGGGAGGGTGAGCAGCAGGTTCTCCCTGCCCCTGCTCAGAGTCCTGGGCAGCAGCTGAGCTGACTCCAGCAGCTCAGAGCACGGCTGCAGGCTGCCTCACATGTCAGCTCTGGCAGGAATGTGCTCTCTGTGCCCTGTCTTTAGCTCCAAGCAGCCTTTCCCAGTGACCAGAGCATTCCCAGAGCCATTCCCAGTGCTCAGCAGCCTTGGCACCCACGTTCAGCCAGCCATGAGTGCCTTTGTTCTGCAGCTGATCCCTGTGTCCATAGGTCTGAGCACATCCAGCTCACCCCTCATTTATGACATCCGACAGAAAGGTAAATTATGCTCCCCCAAATCCTGCTTTGCTTTAGTGGGGAACCTATTAATCTTATTTGTTACACATTTTGTGCGCAATCTGTGCCTTCAGGACAGCTCTAATGAGAGTATAACCAGAAATCTCGTCAGCCTCTTTTGGGAAATGCTGATAAACAGACCAGAGTGGGCCCCCAGTGAACGTGGCTCCTACCTGTGTACACACTGTCCACACGCTGCTTGCACAAGGGACTTGTTAGCTACCAACTGCTGCATTTTCAGTGCTAGTGGCAACACTGAGCTTTTACTTTCCATGCTACAGAGGCTTCTGGGATAATGGAGCCCATAATTACATCCAGCCACTCGTTAGGGCTCAGATTACAAAACCGGATTTCTGTGCCAGACCTTCAGGAAGTAAGCCATGGAAGGAATCTCACAAATAACCTGCAATTACATTAATGCAGAGGGCAGAGCCTTCCCTTAAGAGCTCTCAGAGTCACTGAGTGACCCTGGCTGGCTGATCCGGGCCAGACATAGCGTGGAGAGAAAGGTGATGAATTACAAACGAGGTGAATTACACTGGCAGCATTTTTGCAACCCAGAAATGGGGACTAGGAGAAATCTGCTTGTCCAACCTCCACTTGCAATGAATGTCCATTTCTCTCAGGCTCTGCACCTCCTCCACAGCCCCCTGCATGTGCTCCCTGGAGCAACAGGGCTGGGCAGAAGCCACCCAAATATTTTCAAGCTCAGTTCAACACCCGCTCAGGCCCACCTCGAGCTGTTTGATGTGTGAGCAAACACTCTTTATCTACAAGCAACCTGCTCTTTCCCAACTCCCCGCAGCAGGAATGCAGCCTCGGCTGTTTCCAGGCAGAAGCTGTCACACACAGCCCTGCAATTCCCCAGCATGCTGACTTCTTCTCTCCTGATTAATTTATTGATCTGCTGTACAGAATGTAGGGGAAATATCCCATTTGTTTTTCCTATTAAGTGCAATTTTCTGTTTTTCTATAAATTGACTTTATAGATGATTTATTGACATTTCCCTGACACCCTTCATACCATTGATTCTTCCTCTGTTTGCACAATCCTGATAGTCCAATGCCAAAACATTTTAAAAACAAAACAATACAAAACAAGCAAAATATTCTTTCCATTGTGAACATGTTCAGCAGTTTATTACTGCTTGCACCCCAGGTTAGCAGAAACCACTGTAAAGTTCTGCCTTGGGTCAGATTTTTTTTTTTAAGGTAAATATTTCATATTAACACAAAAGCATTTGGGTTTGGAACAATTCAGAACATTCTCTGCTGTCTTGTGATCTGTACACTCAGGGCTGGCCAAGACACAGCCCTTTTTCTGACTCGTTATGTGACTGCTTTGAATTCCTCTGGTCTTACAGCAGCTCCCCAATCCCAGCCTGTTTTGGCCAAGGCCTGATGGGACCAGGAGCACTCAGCTCCTCAGGACTTGCAGAGCTTCCTTCTCCTCGTTTAGGACAGCTCAAAACCCTCAGTGTCACTTCAGCCATCTGGGATAAGACCTCTTGTAGCCTCAGAGTGCAAATTTAGCACAGACATTTCTGAAAGCAGCTCCCCTACAAGGCATCCCTGGCTGGCTTGCAGAGAAGAGATGGTTTGAATCTAAAAGGAACAACCCCAAACTTCTGTCTCCGTTATTTCAGTGTAGCTACTCACGGAAGTACTGAATTCTCCACATACACTGAGCCATCTGCTCTATTTATTATACCCAAAGACGTGCTCCAAAAATTACAAAATCCCAACAAGACCAAAAGAACGCAGAGAAAAAAATTCCCATAGTCTGATATTCCATCTGTGCAGCTTTTCCACTGCACACTCTTTTAGCAGACCTTTACAAATTAACCCCTCAAGTACCAGATGTACATCGATTTAGAGTCACCTAAAATTCTCCACAAGAAGAACGGTAAATAAGTCACAGAGCAATGGACAAAAGGGGAGAGAGAAATGACAGCTCAGGATTCCAGGAAAGGAGGCAGCCTTATCTGGTGCCTGTGGGAAAATCACACAGTTATGCTCCTGGCTGCTCCATGATGACCCTGAGAAAGTGGCCTCATCCCCCTGTTCCTCCTCCCAGCTGCTGTTTGCCTTGTCTGTTTAGATTGCAAACTCTCCAGGGCCGCAGCAGTGCCAATACTGCTCATAGTCACCTGGCACAAACAACAGGTACCTGAAATGAAGAAACAGCTGAAACAGTGCCAGCAGCACCTCATGGCAGAGCAACTGCAGCAAGGGGGACAGGAGACACTCGGGAAAAATTGTTGAGAGTTATGAGAATGTATTTACAGTCCAAGAGCTGGCAATGCCTCATATGCAAGGTCTCATGCACTCTAACAGCTCCATGCAGGGCTGGGCTGTTGCTTTACCTGTAAGTTGAGTTTTTTAACCCTGCAGCTTGGGGGTGGCTGTCACTTGAACCTCCCTAGGATCACAGAATCCCAGAATGTCCTGAATTGGAAGGAACCCACAAAGATCATTGAAGTCCAACTCCTGCCAGCACTTTCCTGTCTCAGTCCTCTGCTGCTCACCCTTCACTTCACTGCAAGCCCTTTTCCTCCTCAACCTTCTTTGCCATCTCCTTTCTTCCATTCTGTTTTTCCCTTTCACCTTCTCTTCTGCCTCCACAACCTGAGGCTGAACTTTCTCCATCCCCAGGAGGTCTTAAAACAAACAGGAGCTTGTGAATTATTAACAGTGTAGACTAAAAATAGCCTAATTTTTAATGGTAAGCACTACTGCACAGATGACCTACCTTGGACTTAAGTGTGACTGGCCCTAACTGTTCCTAATTTGCCAGGAGTGCTTCACAGAATGACAGCTGTGAGGAGGAAGAACATAACTTGTGGGCCTTAAAAAGAGAATACAAAGGAAATTGGTAGAACTGAATTCACTGTTATAGAATATAGAACACAGGAATGTGAAATCAGCAGATCCTGGTGCTCCAGCAGCCTGTGGAAAAGCTCCACAGCCTGGATCCCTGAAGGTATTTCCAGGACAGTCAAAAAGGACAAAAGCCCTTTCACTTGTGAAAGCTTATTATTGTAAAGAGCAAAGACTTGATGGAGAAAGATGGCACCAACTTTGTGAGCTTCCCAGCTGAGCAGCCCCTAGGCAGGTTTGGCAGCTGCACTCCTAAAGGAACAGAATGGAAAACCCATAAATCAGCCTGAGTGACCGGCTGCAGGCCC
Organism: Sialia sialis; assembly: GCA_009812075.1. NCBI lineage: Eukaryota > Metazoa > Chordata > Aves > Passeriformes > Turdidae > Sialia > Sialia sialis. The sequence continues at coordinate 719,981 of VRYO01002784.1, read as the reverse complement.
TGGCAGTATGTGACAGCCTGGGATGTGACACCCTGCACCCCACAGCTCCACCTCACCCAGGAAGAACTGAAAAATCATCTGAAAAATCACCCCACATGCACCATTTGCAAGGAAAATAAACACTGCAAGAGTCCCGAGGAAGGAAAGTGTGGCTGCTGAGCAGAGTGGATGAGTTGGCCGCTTGCAGAGAGAACAGAGATTTTCACCCTCCCACTCTGGCTCCAGACACAAGGACAAGGGCTCTTCCAGCCCTCTGAACAGACAAGGTGCTAACAATGTCCCCAGGACAGCCTGTGACACCAAACAATTTCTAACAAGCTTGCAGACCCCTGGGGTTTCACACATTCCTTTTTGCCATTGTGTCCACAATGCACAAAATGTGGACTGGGGGAAACAAAAAGTGAGAAAGGCGGCAGTGTGGAACAGCCCTGCGGAGCTGAGTTACCCAAAGCTGCAGTTTGCGGCTGTAAGAGCCCCCAGGGTGAGCAGTGTGGCTCCGACCCTCCGGAGAATCCTTACGTGAGTCAGCTCAAACATTCACAACCCATGAGCAATTCCGAGCAGCGTTTCACAATATTCACTGGCTACAAGTCTGCCTTGTTGCACCGAGTTGTCCGGGGATTAGCTGCAGGGAGCTGCTCAGGGCTCTTCCTGCGCTGGCAGTGAGGGATGGACAGAGCGGGACAGCACGGTGCTCTTTCGAATGCGTGCTACGATGGAGGGGAGTTTATACAAACCAGCGCTAATCCGTGCTAGTGTTCACGTTATCAAAAACATTCCAGATTTCTTCCTGCTCCTTCCTTTGACATTGTATCACTGCATAATTTTAAAAATGCTTTGCTGGCCTTGCTCACACGGGGGTAATTCCTGGCTCTTCTACAGCTGAATAGCTGATCCCATGGCTATTGCAATACGTCTGCCAGTGAGGCAACTGCTTTGGAATGAAATCACAGTTATTATCTGCAGTTAATTACCCTGCTGGGCGCTTCTCTTAAGTCCGTAGAGCAAGGAAGGGTCACTTTGTGGAGAAGAGGGGCAGAATTTAGATATGCGGAAGGAGAAAAGCGGTAATTGCTGCAGAGAGGGATGTACGGAGATGTTAGCACAAAATCACAGGGAATGCGGTGCTCGCAGGGTCTCTTTTTTCCAGGTTCTTTGTGAACAACTTCACTAACAGCAAATTGAAACTTTTATCATAAATCCGGTGCTGCCGGATTGAAACGCTGAACTACACACGTACAGAAAGTAACACTGAAGAGCAGGAGACTCCTGCAGCCGGTGGAGCAGGGAGGGGCACGGCGAGGGGACGGGGGTCAGGCCGCGACAGCGACACGGCCGGGAGCGGGCAGGGGACCGGGGGCGGGTCAAGGACCGGGGGCAGGACCGCGAACGGCTGCGGACGGCAGGGCAAGGCTGGACCCGGGGGACCGGGCAGGGCAGGGCCGGACAGGACACAGCAGGGCCCCGGGAGGCCGGGCAGGACAGGGCAGGGCTGGACTGCACTACACAGGGCAGAGCCGCTCCGAGCCGCTCCCCCGAGCCCGGCCCGGCCCCCGGCGAGCGCTCCGCTGCCCGCCCCGCCCCGCCGCCCGCCGCCGCCATCTTGCCCACCCGCGCCCGCCCGTCCCGCTCCGTGGCAGTCCCGTCGCTCCTCAGGCCGCCCGTCCATGGCCAGCTTTCCCCCGAGTGTCAACGAGAAGCTCATCGGTGAGCGGGGCAGGACGGGCGGGCTCGGCGGGGGCAGCGCGGGCTCGGCCGGGGATCGGGCGGGGGCGGGCGGGCGCTCAGCCCATCCCGCAGAGCAGCGCAGCGCGCTCGGGGCTGCCCGCGGGATCCGGGGCCATTTAGAGCACACGGGGCCATTGCGGGCACCCGGGGCCCGTCCCGGCCGCCTGCCCGTTGTCCTGGCCCTGGGCAGGCGCGGGCCCGGCGGCTCTGCCCGTTCCGTGCCGGCCGTGGCACGGCTCACGCTGCGGGCAGTGCGTTCAGCACCGCGCCTTCCTGCCGGGGCTCGTTCCCTCTGGGTTACGCGGTGACACCGGGCCCCTCCCGATGGGCGAGCAGGTGGCTCGGGGTGCCCCAGCAGCCGGTGTAAGGCTGGTGCTGCTCGGATCCGCCTGTCACGGATCCGCTCTGTCCCCCCAGCTCGGGCGCGCACGGTCGGAGAGCTCCTGGCCCCCACGTCTCCCTTCGACAAGAAGTGCGGCCGCGAGAACTGGACGGTCGCGTTCGCTCCCGATGGCTCGTACCTGGCGTGGTCACAGGGACATCGCATAGTGAAGTTGGTCCCCTGGGCGCAGTGCCTCAACAACTTGTAAGACAAACCGCCGTGGCCTTCGGTGCACCTGAAAAACAGCAGGGTTTGAAAACAGGAGAGGGCTTCAAATCAAACGCATGTATTGGTCTTCTAGGTTTGACACCTTGGGGAAAATTAATTCCTTAAAATAACAGCTGTTGTGTCTCTTCCTGCATGGCCAACATGAGGAACTATTGCAACCTCACCAAGCCTATGGAGGAGTGGCTTGTTAATCAATTCAGACGCTCTAAAATAAGAGGAAGTTAGAATGAAAAGGGAATTTAGAGATTTGGACAGATCTGGCCCTTTACACTTCCTATCACAATGCTGTTTGGCTTTACCTTTTAGCAATTTGCTTAAGGGCAGACCTCTTTCCTTATCATCCTTGTCAGAATGAAGTGGAGTTCCAAAACACACATTTTACTGGCAGGTTGCTTGTTAGCGAAGTCGGTAGCCAGCCACTGCAGTTCTGTAGCTGGTTACATTTCTCTGACCCATTTTTTCCTCCTTTTGGGGGTGGTTAATTGTTTTCCATGCGCTGGACACTCAGTGTCTCTTTTCAGGGTTTAACACATGTAAGGGAATTGAAGGAAACTTCTCTCATTTAGCAGAAAATCCTATACATTGTTGTGGCTCATTTTTCTGTAAATACTTCCAAACTGTTGGGTTTTGCAGTAGGTCGTTAGCATCTTGCTCTCTATAGAGGTAAAACCGTACACAGTCTATTGGTATTATTTTGTGTTGGAAGGTTTCCAGTGCTGGCATTTTTTCTCAGTTATAAGAAAAAACATTTTTATAATTTTAAAGTAAAACCGCACCATTTGTGACAGCTCCCATATTTCGTTACCTCTTGAAGCAAGGCTTGTTGGAGGTAACTGGAGCTGTGCTTTGTGCTGCCCTCACAGTCTGCTGCACGGCACCAAGAATGGCGCGAACGCCGGCAGCGCGCGGCTGCCGCGCCACGGCAGCGACAGCAGCCAGAAGAACAAGCCCTGCGAGCACGTCATCGACTGCGGGGACATCGTGTGGAGCCTGGCCTTCGGCTCCTCGGTGCCCGAGAAGCAGAGCCGCTGCGTCAACATCGAGTGGCACCGCTTCAAGTTCGGCCAGGACCAGCTGCTGCTCGCCACCGGCCTCAACAACGGCCGCATCAAGATCTGGGATGTCTACACAGGTCAGTGCAGGGGCTCGGGGCACACCCCGACATCCTGAGCTGTGGGGAGCGTCCAGCCCCGCTCCTGGCCTGCCTCAGGACCTCCCAGCACTGCCACCCTGGCCCTGAGAGCCTTGTCCCAACGTCCCTTGTGCCACCCTGGCCCTGAGAGCCTTGTCCCAACGTCCCTTGTGCCACCCTGGCCCTGAGAGCCTTGTGCCAACATCCCTTGTCACGCTCAGGTGCCAGCTCACACTGCCTGCAGTGATAATATTGTTAGTACACACCAGGAATTGGTGATGGGATTGTAACGGAACTGAGCCTTGAACACAAATTCAAAACTGTTAAAAAACCATCAGCTCCTGCAACCAGAAGTAAGGAGAAACTGCCAGAGGAACAAGAGAGACAGGTCATGCTTTGAGATGCGAGACATGGAAGATACAAAATAATTAAATGTCTGCATACATACAGTGGTTGTTTACTCTTCCTAGTTTTACCATACTTTAAAAGCATGAAATTGCTGGTTTATGTTGATGAGGACCATTTATTTTTTAAAAAAGAAAACAAATTTCTCAAAAAGATGGAATCTGAACTTAGGGACTTTCAGCTGGTAGCACAGCTGCTAGGTTGGAGAAAACTCAGTTAAGAAAAATAATGACTATTGAGTAATTTGTCCTTGCAAACTGAAGCTTAGAACAGGTATGTCTATCAAAATACAAGTCTTGCCTTATTTCTGCAGTTCTAGTGTATAGATTTTGTAGCTTTTCCAGGAATTGCCTCTCGATACAGGAGAGTGAAAGGATCCATGTGCTGCTCATTGTAGGGAGCACTTCTACAAAGAAAATTGTCTTTACATGCTGTAATTCTATATTCAGTATTTGTATCCATAAAGCATTTGATCTAAGTACAGTAGTCCTTCATGTTAAATTGTGGTGCTCTCATGTAACAGGAAAACTCCTCCTTAACCTGATGGACCACACAGAAGTCGTCAGAGATTTAACCTTTGCCCCCGATGGCAGCCTGATTCTTGTGTCTGCATCCAGAGACAAAACGCTGCGAGTGTGGGACCTGAAAGATGATGGTAATGTCTGGACTTTATCTGCTCTAACACCTGAGAGAAGTGTCCGTGTACTTGCCTCTTTTATTGCTCTAGGCTCAGTTTGGTCAGCATTGCTTAAAAACTTCGTGTTCTGTTAGTCACCCAGTCTGCACTTTAGTCACTCACTCTGCACCCCCTGGAATGCCTTATCTGGCTGAACCCTGGAGGCAGGAGCATGTACTGGGCTCAGAGTGCATGAAGTGACCTTTCTGAATAGGGACATGGAAGTAGAGGCTGCATCCCTGCAGGTTTATTTCTGTGTAGAATGACTCTGTAACAAGTTTGAGAAAATAACACAAAATTTCACAAAGAAATAACTAATGTGGAAAAGCTTTTCCATCTGAATTTTGGAATATTTAACCAATTCTCACAGCAATGCCTTTCTGTTTAGGAAACATGATGAAGGTGCTGAGAGGCCATCCGAACTGGGTGTATGGCTGTGCATTCTCTCCAGACTCCTCCATCCTCTGTTCTGTTGGAGCTAGTAAAGCAGTATGTGTCAGAGTTTCTTGTTCCTTAATTCTCCTGAATTGTGTGCATAATCATTTTAAATCTAAGTAATGTTAAGCTTGTGCTCGGTGTCATGAACTTCTAATGTTTGATGATGATGTAAAAGTGCATGAAATTAAACTGGCAAATGGTGCATTGAGACCCTGATTTGTGAATGGAACTTGCACTGCTTTTAGTTGAAGAGGCTGTAGGTGTGGAGAAATAGTTCTGCACAGGGTCATGGCATAAAGCAAAGACCTAAAGCTGCCAGTGTTAAAAGAAGCGTAGATTGATGCATAAAACTATGTTGGTTTTGATTTTATCCTTCCTATTTCACGCTCAATTCACAAAGCCTGAGCCAGTCAGGGCATCTCCTGCTGAACAAAAACGTTTCTCCCTGTTTTCCCATCCCAATGGCAGTGGTGCTCAGAGTTAGAGGGAAGAGGAGCACACTGGCTTTGCTTCCATCCTAATGCCCTGCTAGAGAACTGAAAGCAGTGCAGGTAATGCATGTATGCCATAAGCTGCTCTGGCACTGGAGAGTTAGGGCAGAGCAGAAAGGGCAGTTCAGCCTGCTTGCAGGGGCTCTGCAGGCAGTGTAGTGAAGCCTCCAAAGGCACAGTTCAGGATGGCCATCACTCACAGGGAGTGCTCACTGTGAGAGCAGCCGAGCTCTGGGGTTTGGCTCTGTGCTGGAGCAGAGGGGGATGTGTACATTGCTGTCTCGAGGCTGTGTGTTTTCCATAAGCTTCTTGCTTTCCCTGTCACAGGTGGTGGCAGCAATATTGGTGTGATTGAGTTAAGCTGGCACCACTCTGAGGAGCACAGTGGTGTTGGTGGGCAGAGAGTGGCAGCTCTGGCCGCCAGCCCGGCGAGCTGTACCGTCTGTACCGTAGGACGAAGTAACCTTGCCCTCGGCTGCAAGGGGTCCTGTACGTACGCAGGTGCTGCTCCATGTCCACTGTCTGCTTGCTTGCTTGCTTTTTTTTTTTTTTTTTTTTTTTTTTTTTT
>VRYO01002784.1:661406-706222 GCA_009812075.1 Sialia sialis | reverse complement strand
GCCCCTGGCCAGTGTCACACACACTGCAGAGTCACCCCTGCCCAGCACAGCCCCCAGAGGCAGACCATGAGCTCTTTTGGCACCAGACCATAATAGAAATGAATTCAAGATGTCCATCTGTGTGGATGGAGAGCTTCTGAAATGACACTTTTCCTTTAGAATTCTTTGCCTGAGGAAATTAAGCCACCATCAGACCCCAGACTCCCCTGAGCAGGGATCCTCCAACATTGTCTGGGAAGACATTCTGTGCACTGTGGTGTGGTGAGAAGGGTTTCCTTTTTTCAGTATTACTTCCATCTAGTAATTCATAAGAAATACAGTGTGGAGGGCTTTTTTTTTTTAGTCTATTTTTTCTTGAATCTGTAATTGTTCTTGGCTTCTACAGCAGATATTATTAACTACTTATTATTCAGAAACAAACCAGTATTCAGACTAACCAATTATCCTAAATCATACTTTAAACAAAACATAACTCCAGAGCATTTATGGGGAAATGTAAGGATAATAACATTTGGAATATTTATAGGAACCTGGGAATGTTTGAATTATCTTCATTTGTGCACTACAGTAGCATCCAAGCCTTTAATAAAGAAGTCTCTCTAATCCAAACTCCTAAGAAAAACAGACAAGAGACAAAGCTATGAACAGAAAACATAATCCCTCACTTAGAGGTAAATAAATGAGACACGGAAAGGGATTCTAAAGGAAACTGTGGCCAACCTCCGAATCTGGTTTTCCTCCCTGATGTGGCCAGAAATTCCCTTTGGTACAGGCCTATCATGCTTCCCAAACAAATGTCAAATGTAAATGCAGTTCCTTATGGTCAGTGTGCAGCTCCACTGCTGCCCTGATTTTCTCTGCTCTTTCAAACTCTGGTCTTGTGGTTTCACACCAAGTACCAATGCTCTTAAATGTTCCATTTCCAGAGCAAAGTGATCTGAGCTGAATCCCTTCTCAAAGCAAGAGAAGCAAAGTTCTGATGTATTTCTAGAGAAATGTTTGAGAACAAGATCTGCAGTTAGTTCTGTACCACAATCCAGAGGTACCAAGGCACCTCTGGAAGTTATTCTGAAAGCCACACCCCTTCAGAGGCTCAGCATCTCCCAGTGCCCGGGGAGGAGGTGGCAGCCCCGCAACAGACCCTGCGGGCATCCTGACAAGTTTTCACCGTGCCGAACCGCGGCTGTGCTCTGTGCAGCTGCTCCTGGAAAGCCGGAATTGCTCTGGCTTGTTGCTGCAGCCCCGTGCCTGAAAAGAAAGGCCTGGGAGGGCAGGAAGGGGAGGAAACCCAAACCCTTCACCCCTTCCCCAAACTCCAAATCCTTCACCAGCCCCAAATCCCGGGAAAGGGCTCCGCGTGTGCGGGCACCTGCCGGGGTGCGGCGCCCTCTGCCGGGCACGCGCGGCTCTGCACACCTGGGCACACACACAGCTCTGCACACCTGGGCACACACACAGCTCTGCACACCTGGGCACGAGTGGCTCTGCACACCTGGGCATACACACAGCTCTGCACACCTGGGCACGAGCGGCTGTGCACACTTGGGCACACACACAGCTCTGCACACCTGGGCACGAGTGGCTGTGCACACCTGGGCACGAGCGGCTGTGCACACCTGGGCACACATACCTCTGCACACCTGGGCACACACCCTGCAGCACCTCCTCTCTGCATTGTATCAGTCCCTTGCTTCCTGCTGCAGGGTGAATCTGTCAGCTTTAGAGAAAGAAAATGAGCTGGATGGGATTTCCATCAGGCTGCTTGTGTATGCTGCAAACAACAGCACTGAGCGTGCAAGAGTCCTGCCAAGGCTGGAGACAAACCTCAGAGCTCTTTTGTTCTCCTGCTTACTTAGGAAAGAGCCAATGCATGAAACACAAGGAGTGGCAGAAAGCCAAATGCATGCAAGCCTTTGATGCTTTCATTCCCTGAACACACACACACACACACACACACACACACACCTGTCAGCTCTTTAGTCTCTCATCCTTTCAGAGGCCAAAGGTCAGAGAGGCCCCTGTGAACTGCTGCCCTGGCAGAGGAAGGAAATGACAAATTAGCTCAGCTTTCTAGGCCTGTCCTGATCCACTTGTGTGAGTCACCGGAGCGTGACGGCAGTGGCTGCACACTGGCATCTATCAAGACTTGGTTTCCTCTTGTGCAGCTCCACACGTGACATCTGCAGCCGTGTTTCCCCGGGCCTGTGAGCAATCCTGCAGCTCCTTGGTGGGGCTACACTGCACAGTCCTTTCACTGGGGACTGGCAGCAGAGTTCCAGCTAAAGCTGCTGCTTCTCATCACTTCTGGGAACACCAGACTGGCTCCTGGCTTAAGGAAGAGTGGAAAAACTGCTCTCAGAGCATGAAATGAGGAATTGCCTTCTGAAATTGTCCCAAACACAATGAAGCCACCCGTCACCACTTCACAGCCTTCCAGCTCCATTACAACTTTGTCACACACAGATGACATTTTGTTAAAGAATTGAGGTTTTGCTGCAATTTCAACATCTCGAGGTTTTGTTTTGGTCTCCATTCCACACCGGAGCCTTGCAAACACCATTTCTCACTCTCCAAAGCTAACAGCTCCTTTTCCAGCACAGCACATGTGGGAAAGGTGGATTTAAGACACAGGTAACTTGATTCCACGTCCATCTCTGCAATCGTCTTCCTGTTTCACATAGCTCTAACCTCGTGGTGCCTCAGTTCCCACTATCTTATGCATGACCTGTTAAATACCTGCTTGGGTTTTTTTTTTTCTTTTTTTTTTTTTCTGGTGTCCTGAAGAATTTCCTTGTTTTTTGTTTTTAAATCGAAATCTGAGAATTACATGAACCCATGTAACTCCTGGCAATGGGGCTTTTAAGTGAAAGCACTGCAGCATTGAGTGCAGATGTGGAGCTCAGAATTTCCCATTCTGACACCTCCCCTCCCTGCACCACTGAGGCAACTGCCCAGAAGCTGCTGCAGAAACAATGGGTTTGTTGCTCTTCAAAGGATACCATCACTTAGTTCTGGTACCAAACACTTCCCGGGGTGGAACGTTACAGCTCTGTAAGAAAGGAGGAGTAGGAAATCCGGCAGAGTGAGGAGGCAGTGGCAGAGCTGGCAGGGCAGGAATGCAGGGTCTCTTGGAACACTGTACTGATAATCCATGTTTCGTTTCTCAGCTACCATCACACCCTCACCTGGGAGCAGGGGTCCTTCCTTTGACAAAGTGACCTCAGGCTCACATCACCCCCAGGGTTCATCTTCCAGAAGTCTCCTTAAGGGAGTGCATTTGGGAGGGGCTGATGGGCAGTGCTCACGGTCAGGAAAGCAGCTCCAGGAACAGCAGGTAGGAAATGCTGTGAGAGCCCACACACAACACAAGGGCTATTCTTAGGAGGAATTCTGAACCGGAAATTTCACAGCGAGTGTTGTCAGGCTTGTTTCTGGCACCGAGATGAAGACAGTTAAGTGAGCAGTGCTGCAGTTTACAGTGTCACCTGAAACACCTGAGGCTGCCACAGAGGCTTTTTGGGTGCAGGACACGGAAATGCATGAGACAGGGAGGGGACCTTGGATGACCTGCATGGCTGCACTGAGTCAGGGCAAAGCGTGCCTGAGCACCTGTGCCTTGGACATTCTCACCTTTCATTTACTCCTGCTGGTCATGACCCTCATGGCCTCATTACTAACACACCTAAGCATCACCTGCTTTGACACCAGGACACCTTGGGGAGGTGGACAAGTTCTGGAATGCATTTGAAACACAGAGGAGCTGGGTACCTTACCCAGGGTCACACATGGAGTGTCACACCAGAGATGTAAGCACAGCTCTGCTTGGTTAAAATTGCATTATGGAGGTGTGCATTTTCTTTACACCCAAAAGAAATGAGGCTGCCTGCTGCAAAGAGAAGGCAGCATTTTTAATGATGCCCTGTTTCTAAGCAAATGTGCTGAGTATTTGGTAACCCTTAACTCATTAATTCAGAAAGAGAATGGACAAGACTAGCTAAACTACTTAATCTACTAATAAAACATCAAGAGCTATGTAAGACACTGCTCTCCTGTACTCCTTGGTCTTTTTATTGAGGCACAATAGTGGTCTCCACCTTTTCTTTTTATTACTTAGAACTTTTGTTTTTGTTCTTGTGCTCAGGACTTGCTGGGCCAGAGAGACCTGTCTACTGGAGGTCAGTTTCTTTAAATAAAAAAGTAATCCAGATCAGTGTGGCATTACAGGGCACGAAATCTCCTCGTGGCTAAGCAGGGTCAGTGTTCTTGGATGGCAAAACTGCCCTGAAGTTTTAGTTTGCAATAAAATCTTCCATCAGGATTCCCCAGCACTGACACAGAGGGGTTTAAGTGCAGGGTCCCCCGGGGTGCCACGGATCTCTGGCTCCACAGGAAAGGAGGGATGAAGAGTACCTGGGGGCTCTGTCCACAGGACAAGTGTCCATTGTGGCTGCTGAACAACACATTGCTTGCTGCAAATAGACTCCTGCAGAGCCCTGCATGTGCTGACAGCTGGCCACCAGCCTGGAGTGACTTCAAAGAGCTGAGCTGGGCCCAAGAGGTCCAACATCCTCCTCCTCTGAGCTCACACAACACCTGGGCTTAAGCAGCAGCCACCCCCACGAGCTCCTCTGCCCTACACTAACCAAGCTGTGCCAAGAACATCAAGGAACTGAACCTTTGAGGAAAGCAGGATACTGCAATGCAGGACATTAGCAATGATTTTAGAATAGCTGCGTCTAAAATAAAAATAACAACTTCAACAACAGGAAACAAGGAAGGGAAAGACCTGAAATCAAAGTTCTGCAGCAGAAACTTCATTATTGCACAGGAGTCCAGGGATAAGACCCAGTCCCCTAATACCGGAAACAGTATTTCACTAGGAATTGTTACTGTGTACTTGAGATGGTCTGAGATCACTCCCACATTGACCTCCCCTTTCAGCTCTCAGCAGGAGTGGGCTGGGAAGGTGCAAGGATAAGATACCATTCCCTTCAGGTTGCTCTCACTCACAAGGAATGTATTTAATTTCATCGTGCCCGCAACCAGAAACCATACACTCTCACAAGTTGTGAGACAAAGTAGATTTGACAAAGATTTATGCAGTGAGACTGTTAAGAAATTATACACAAGTCTACTGTTTTATAATACACACAAGGATGGGTTTCAAATGTTTTGGGGCAAGAATAATTTTCTTACTCTGGATGTGTCCCTAACTATATTTCCTAGTGATTCAAACTGTGGGGAGGCAGACCACGACTGAGGCTCCCAGGGCAAAGCCATGAATAAATGCATAGCACAATGAAGAGCTGCATATTTAGGTTCATAAATGGTAGTCCACAGGAGATGCAAGAGGCTTGTGTAAGCAGGACTCGATGTGAGGACAGCAGCTTGCATTTGCCATCCCCTGTAAGTTCCTTGTGCATGAAACAGCCCCTGGACACAAGGGGCAGGAGGACAGGGAGCACAAGGGGTTGGCTCTCACCGTGGCCATGCTGCTCTTACTCTACAGGACTGCTCCTGGTTTGTGCGCATCAGAAGCATGCAGGTCCCTTATCTGTGCTGCCCGCGGCTCGGCCAAAGAGCAGAGGGATCTGTCTCCAGGCTGCTTGACAGAAATCTCATCTGTGGCACTACCGGCTCTCTCACAGGCCGTGGCTCGGGCCGGGGGAGCCGCAGCGTGTGAAGTTAATCTAACGAAAGTTAATCTAAGGAAAACAGCTGTCTCGGGCAGGATTCCCCATCTGCATTGCCTGCCACGCTCCGCAGCTCCCGCAGGAGCCCCGGCCCCGCTCCCCTGCTCGGCCCGGCGGCTGCAGAGGGCACCAGAGCGCCGGGCAGGCGCTGCTGCAGCCCGGGCTGCGAGGGGACAAGGGACAGCAGGGGCTGCGAGGGGACAAGGGACAGCCCAGGGAGCGGCGGGCAGGCTCTGGGGAGCCCGCAGCGCTGTCCCGGGGTACCCAGCCTGCACGGGGTACCCAGCTTGCAGTTACGAAACGCTGCTCCAGCCTCGGCACCATCTGGCAGCGCGGCTGCTGCGGCAGCAGAGCCGGTGCCGCTGTGCCAGGAGCAGAGCAGGGATTTACAGCCCCGGGGGACCGGCTTCATCTGGGTACTGGCTACACGCCAGAACAAGGAACACATCGGCCCAACCGGCTCCGGGTCTTTCTTAAGTCATTTCCCGGACTGGGAGAAAATGCAGAATTGCACAATGTTCCTGGGCAGCTATTTTCTCCCTCTTGTGTCACCTCAAGGCACAGGGGATGTCACTACAAGAGACATAAAATGCTGAGCTTCAGGTGTGACCATATCCTTCAGCCTCTGATAAATTCAGCGAGTCTGTGTCCCTCCCTGGCTCACTGGAGGAAGCTCTGCATGTCACAGGGGGAGAATGGAATAAAACCATGCCTTGGTTTGGGCAGAAACAGCGTTGGGTTAGAGACAAGTCAGCTGGGAGCTTTTGCAAGACTTAATGAGGCACTGGATGAAGTCCACAGGGAACAGGAAATAAGCACTACTCTAACATCAGTGCTCCGTGTTTGCAGCTTTCTCTGCGAGCTGCATCTGTTCTGAAACTCCAGTGCTCACACTCCTTCATCCCAGCATCTTTCAAAGCCCCATTCTGTGCGACAATTGGTGACCATCTTACTGTGACTGCCGAGTGGTGAGATCACAGCCTTGCACCACCCAAACACGTCAATATTTCAAATTTTCACCTGACTTTAGCAGACATGATCCTTCATTCCCAGTGACAGAAAAGCATTGCATTTTCCCTATGACCTCATAACTGCTCTCTTCCTGACATCACTGCAGAACAGTTATCTGAGTAACTCGATAAGCCCTCCAGGGCTGGGTTGTTGGGGTTTATTTATTTCACTTTTAAATCGGTAAGAACTCCATTGTTGCTACAGATAAGCAGCCATTTGGGGTTATTTGAGTGCAAACTGCAGTTAAGAGAGTGTCTCCTGAAGGCTTTTGTTGTCTCTTTTTGCCGGTGGCTTTTTCTTTCTCCTGTCTTTATGTGTAGGTTCTCTGAAGCAGTTCTGTGTGTGAGGGAAAGCACAGCGATCACAACGTCTTCCACAAGTGGTTGGGGAATCTGTGCTGCCCTTGGGACTCCCAGCCTCAATTTGCAATCTCACTTCCATGGGTGAGCTGGCACAACTCTCCCACTGCGGGAACAGCCAGAGCTCCTGCAGGGTGGGCTGAAGGCTGGGCAGGTTCTTTACTGGTGAAAGCTTCTCTGCTACACGTCTGGGAAACAGGATCCTTCCATGAGGAAAACAAGTCCAGCTCAACGAGCCCTGGAAAACGCCAATTCTGTGAGCTTACAGCAAGAGCCATGGGAAGAGAGCCCTTCACCTTCTGCGTGCTGAAGTAAATGGATATGGAGTCTGGGATTTGGCAAAGATGAACGGGATTCCATTTTAGTTATAAGAGTGAAATTGTAATGCCAGGCAGGCAGGATTGATGCAGCAGCTTCTGATTCCCAGCATTCAGCCTTGTAGCAGTCATTACACTCATGAGTGCCAAAGGCCATTAGAACTTATCAAATGAAACATCTTCCACAGCCCAGGTCAGGAGGATTTAATGTGTCTAATCACTTGGTTTTCTTCCTCTTTGCCAAGTAATTTCAATCACAAAAATGCTATGAAGAGCTGACCTAGAAATGTGGTTTCCATGTGCAGATAAGCTTCTGTTGGAGTTGCAGCATGATACTCTCCTTTCATCTCAGCTCTTGCAGCTCTCAAGAGAGCAGGGAAGTGTTGTGACCATCCAGCACACATCTGGAGAGCCCAGGTCAGAGCCTTGTGTGACACCCTGACTGCATTCCTGTTCTTTGCTATCACAGCCCCAGGTAATAATCAGAAGGGAGTGCCCAGTCACAAGAGAGATGAGCCAGTCCAGCCTGTTTACTGATTTTCAGGGTCAACAATTTCTTATTTCATTCCACACTTACAGAGCATTTCCAGATGAACAGCTGCAGCCCACTTTTCAGCTCTGCCAGTAGCCCACAGCTTCAGCAGACACTTTCCTCCCTGCCCATCCCAGCTCCTGCAGGACTTTGAATGGCACTCACATCTAAAGGCAAGTTTAGAGCTTGTCTAGGGCTTGCCTTCAAAAAGTACTCTGCATGGGAGTCATCATGATAAATTACCCCTAATAAAATAACCAACCTTCTCCAAAACCTTATGAAAGAGACAGTGTGTAAGGTCTATCAGCCCCAGTTTACAGGAGATCACAGGATCCCCTGGGAGAGGTGCCCAGAGCTACCTGTGGCACACCAGCCAGCTCTGCCTTCCTCTCCTGGTGCTGTGCTGTCCTCTCCACACCCAGCCTTTGGCAGCACAGCCTCCTTCTCCTCAGAGCCCTCCCTTCCTCACCTTTCTACATGGTAGATTTTGCTTCTTTAACATGCAGGAAGAGGCACCCGAGCTGCACCAGTCTCTGAGGGGCCCACCCTCGTTCCAGGTTACTGCACCACTTACTAACCCAGCCTTGCATCTTGCTGGGGCTGTCTAGGATGACCACTTCAACCTAGCAAACAGATACCCTGGGGGAAGAATACCCAAACCTAGCAGGTATTTACTATTTCTGCACCTTGGGTAGTCTTACTATTTCTTCTTGTGGTATATTTTCAATTTCTATGCATGCAACTACCTCAAGCTACATACCTGAGAAGCACCTGTTGAAAAGAAAGGGTTAAATACAAACTCTGTGTGCAGCAGATGTGCGTTGGGATGACTTTGCTCAGCATTACCCCTCTCCATTATTCACAAGCTCCTACCAGTCTGCTCCCAGCAGGGACACTGCATGTGGGATTAAAGGAAGAAAGGAAACAAGAACCAAAGTCAGGTTTCCCTGGCAGCACAGTTTATGTGCCTTCCTAATGTGCTGCTTTATCTGTCTAACAGAATAGCAATAGCTTCTGCAGAGGAGAAAAATAAATTATGCCTTAATTAGGCACTTCTTGGTTGCTTTTCTAGTGTCTCCAGGGAGGCAAGGCTGTGTCATTCTAACTCCATCAATTTAGGAAAAAACGCCATGTACACTTAGAACCTTGGACCCTTGGGAATATTCTGGAAGGCGTGCAAGCTCCTAGCACACGCAGCACACTGCAGTCCATGTGGGGATTCTTCACTTGCCCCAGTGCAACCCTCTGTGTTCTTTACTCAGCTCGGCTGCTAATGCATAACTTTATTTTCCTCCTCTGTAATTCCCAATTGGTTCTCTGGGAGCAAAGCTACTCTGGGAATGTCAGATTGTGCTGACTGCAAGAGCCTGGATAACCTGACTGAGGCAACAAGCTCCAAAAAAAGCATTTCTAATGGGAAAGATGTTGCTGAGAGCTCTCCTTTGGTGTCTAATCAGCAATGAATTCATGCTACAGTTTGGCACTTCCATCATAAGATTATTTTCCCCAGTCAGGTAGGGATTTAATTATTACTAATACCTTTACCCTTCTATGACATTTGTTTGAAATAAATGAATACTCTATTAGGGAGTCCCAAGCTGCCTTGCTGTAGCCGGTATTTCCCTACAGGCAGACAGCACAGCATGTGGAGCATGTGGAGCAGAGCTCTGTGTGCCCCAGCTCCGTGCTGGGAGCACAGCCCATCCCTACCTGCACACCTCCCACAGTCACTGGTTTGGACTGGGAGCTGTCTGTGGAATGACTAATGCAATCTGGATTAGTCCCTCTACACATCACTGTATGGAAAAAGAAGAGCATTAAGCCTGGCCTGCTAAAAGCTGGGTTGAAATGCTCTGACCACATCACAGTAACAACACTTAACAAGGCAAAACGTCTCCTGTCAGAGGCAATTCGCAGCCCTCCCTCACCCTGCAGCGAGCAAAGCAGCCAGTTTGTTTTCCCAGCACAAGCTGACCTCCCGTGCGCCGGTATCTAGAGCACATTGTCAGAGGAGAGGGAGCTGCAGCACTGCATGATACAATGCCGTGAGCGCAGGAGCGCCGGCAGTGCTGCCCGCACCCGTGCCCTGAGCTGGTCCGGGCCGCGGGCATGGGCAATGCGGGCTGGCAGCTCTCGCACACGGCAAACTGCAGCGGCTACCAACAGCTCTGCCCCGTGGCACAGCGCAAATGCGAGCACAAAGGCACCTGCAGCCCCGGGCTGCTGCTTGCCAGATGGGCCGAGGCTGATGAGCCGAGCTGGGCAAATTCCTGTAACAACTGGTGACGGTGGAACTTTCCCGGCTTGAAGGATTCCAGAGGGAGTACGGGGAGCATTGGCTGAGCTAAAATTTCTAGCTCATTGCACAGGTGAACAGCACGTTATTTTGAAGACATCTAGCACAGCCAACAACTGCTGAAATTCTACAGACATCTCATTTTTTAACATAAGTGCAGAATGGAAAAGGACCACACGGGTTCTTTCATAGCTTGAACATCTACATAAAATCATTAGCAACTCAACATCCTGATTATCCTTCATGAAAATACTTGGATGTTTGTGGGTTTGAAATTTCTGATTTCCCATTTTAAATGTGAATTATTTGGGGTAAATCACAGTGTTTATGGTTTGAGGGAAGATGTTCTGTTTCATGTTTTGGAAAAAGGCCAGCAATACAATTGAACAAGACTCTTGAATTCAGAGGAGTTTGCAAAGGGGGTTCATGGATGGATGGGAGCTGGAGGCATTCTGTCAAATAGCTCTGACCACAGCCTCATCAAAGGAGCACCACATGAAGCATTTAAGTCCAGTATTCTAAGTTCTGACTTCACTAAGCTCAGGGAATATGTGGAGTAACTCCACTAAACCCATGGATTCTTGTTTTATTATGCCCACTGTAAAGGGTAAAATGTGACCTTTAGGAAAGGGTTCTGGGAAGCACAGATGTGGATCACACCGACCCCTTTCATCTTCCAAGTTTAATTCCTCAGTGCTCTCCATGGTTTAAATAGACATGTCAGACAGAGGACACATTCTCATCTCTGCTTCATGGGGGAGGCAGGCAGACCAGAGGATTTGCCCATGGCTATACTTTCTAAAAGAGCCAGGAACTGAACCAGACTGGTCCAGTCTCAATGTCTCAACCACAGGGTCATCATTCCCTGCCTTGAAATGGTTTCTGAAATCATGCAGTGAAGTATGGATATGGATTTCAAACTAGCTCTGTGCTTATGCAACATTCTGAACACAACCACTTTCCTGCACTGAGCCCTCTGTCCTTACTTGTGATCAGCACTATGGTCTTGTCAGGCCATATTCCCCCTCAGAACCAATGGCACCTGGACCTTTACATGGCACAAGAAGCAGCCAGGGCCAGCTGCCCGCTCCTCAGCTGCTGAATTCTCCCATTCTGCACTCAGAGCAGAGTAAAACATACAAGTTGCTGATCAGAGAAAACTAAACTCAAGTATGAGGGAAAGTGGTAAGGGTTTACTTAGTCCTTTCCTGTCCATTTGTCTGCCATGAATGCAGAAGGTTTCCTATTTGGTGCTTTGGGGTAAGAGCCAGAATTTTCAAAACTTTGGCTCAGCTCCTGCCAGCATTCATGCTTTCTTACCTTGCTTCCAGTGCCACCTATTTCCAGAGATGGTGCTATGGAGAAAATCCATGACTGTGATGGAAACTGAGGAAGAAGAGTGAGCAGAAAATCAGGAGACTGAATTCATATGCCAACAAGAACTAGCCAAGACCATTCTCTTCTCAGTCACTCTCAGCAAGATCAGAGTGTGCACTTGTGCAGAGCTGGGGCATGCTGGCAGCTACTGACAGATTCTCATTTCAAAATGAGAAACTCAAGTCAACAGTTAAGGTAAAACTTATGCCCATTGGATTTTATGAAGACTTTCACTGTGTTTGAGTAGACTGCAAGTATGTGGCTCACTGTTTTCTCTGGCATCATCAGAAAAAGGTTCACTTGTGCATTTGTTCTTGGTGGGTAGTTTGGGCAGCACCTATCTCCTGTGTGAGAAGTTACACATATGCATGAAGCCCTGAGCCCTCATTTAAAGGGAAGATTTGCACAGTCCTGCACAGGGCTACCATACTCCTCACACCCATGATATGTGTGCTATTAGCTGGTTAATTAATGGGTGCATTAAATAGCCTCTATATTGTACGAGTGCCACAATGCACAGCCTGAACTGTAGGCAGAGTTCAAGCAGGATTAGGATGGTAAATGCCCTTAAAGGTGACGTGAGGTGATGGGAGCATCATACTGTGAATATGAACAGAACCTTGCTGGCATCTCTTCATGCCCCCACAGTCAAGGCAACAAAAATTTGCAACTCTCAGGGGCTCATTAATCAAGACAGAAACCTCCTTTATGTCGTGAATTTGGTCTGCAAATTGTCACAGAATAATAGGGGGTAGGTTTTTCCCTTTGACTTCAGAGCTAAGATTGCAGATTCTTCCTGCTGCTTTTGTTTTCTTTGTAGTCTGACTTGCCCTCTCCCTCCAGGCTTTGTTTTAGAAAACTGCAATTGTCCAGTGGATGCTCAGTCAAGATTTCTCTGTGTCCTTCAATATTTTCCTCCTGAACTTGAACCTCAAGCCATTGGCTACCTTGAGACCTGACCCAGTTTTACACAGCATGGCCTTTACACAGAGCCCTTCTTCCCTGGGACTGACACTGACTTTAACAGAGCTTTGCACACAGCTTGTCCTGCAGCTGTGGGCTCTGGAATACAGAATGAAAGGAAAGAGTTAAGTTTTTTAGCTTGTTCTGAATAATAGCATGTCACTGTGAGGCAGAATTAAAATGAGAATGAATCCAGACTGCAGCTCTTTAGGATACACGTTTTTTTTCTATAGATCTCAGTTTGGATCTTCCCTCCAAAATCCCATGTCTTTAACATACAAGTATTACACTGCTCTACAGAATTCTCATTAAACATAATTAAGTAATGTCATGAAATCTAGTAGATCAGAAACCAAGATTCTCCCTTTAAATATGTTTCTCTCCTAAACAACTTAGCACTACTGTAATCACTGTGAACAAAGAAAAACTGCCAGACCCTAATCAGCACACAGCAGGGATGGGTCATGGACACATTTATCTTCCTTCTCACAAGCCTCCCCTGGATAAAGGAAATGCCCTAATACTCAAGGCATCTTGGACACCAGATGGCTGATTATTAGACATTTTATGAAGAGGAAGGAAGTAAAGAGAAACAGCCTGAATTTTCATGGCACTGTAGGGATAGGGGAAAGCAGGGCTGAACAAGGACTTAATCCAAAACTTACTGACGGGGAAGACACTGATTTCAAAGGACTCTGAATCGGAAGGAACAAAAGATCTGTGTTTGCTTTTCCTTCTGCAGATTAATTCTCAACTCATCAAGAGTGACAATGATTGATAGTTGAATAAAATGTCGTTTCTGTTATCATCACTCTAAGCACTTCCTGCTGAGCCCTTTTTTTTTTTTTTTCAGGAGATAGGTTTCTAAATATTCTTCATAACGTTGAAAGCTTTCTTTAGAAAGCAGGCTTTTCACAGACCTGCTTTCCAAGAGCCTGACTCAGTAGAGCAGGAGCAGGCTGTGAGGCCAGGAGGAACAGCAGAAGGCACAAGCAGTTGCATGCAGAATTCCATCTCCAATGAAGGAATGCCATGGGCAATACTCCTCAGGGAGGAGGCATCGGGGCAGTCCCTCCACTCACATCACTTGGCCCAGGCTCTTTTACAGTGTCTCAGTGTTTAGCTCCTTCCATTTTATCCATGGCAGAGCTCTTGCAGCTCTTCTAAAACAAAACTGCCAGTGCATGCAGGCTCTCCCCTGGGATCACTACACAACTGACACCTACAAGACATGCACCAGAATGCTTCAGAAAATGATATTTCCTGCATGTTTCACAAGTGGAAGATGGAAACAGATCGTCCCAGGTCCCATGCACAGCAGAGGGACACAGCTACATCAAATGTGAGCTGGATGTTGGGAAGAATGCAGGTGTTGGATTTAGTGGTCCTTGTGGTGCTGCTCCTCCCATGGAAAGGGATGTGGATTATCCAGCAGACCCTGTTGATCCCAGGACAGCCTTCCTGCTAGGTGTGTAATGAGAGCCATAATGTACTGCTTGAGAAATGGCTGTGGTCACCCCATTTGTGAGGCACTGCACATACAAATGTGGAGGAAGAGTTGCAGGACTGGAAAGGAGGCCTCCCACAGAACAGGACAAGAGCTGGTGGTAAAATCTTGACACAGAAGTGGGTGCATCAGAAGGAGTTCGGTTAGGCCATTTTTTTTTTTACTTTTACCAGAAAAACAGGGCACGGGGGTGGGAGGAGCTTGTTCTCATTTTGCTAATGGACACAACACTGTTGGCAGAAGCCCGAGTGCAGGACGAGCCTCACACGGGGCGTGCCCAGCAGAGTCTGGACCCGGGGCCTTCCCAAAGGGCTGTTACATCAAACAGATCCGAGCGCGGAATAATGGAGCAGATGATTAACCCGCCCAGCTCCTCTCCTTTATTGAAACACCGAGAAAGGGCTCTGGGGAATGAAGCTAATAGCCGTGTGGAGTCCCAGCTCCAGGAACATAATGATGGACCTGGAGCCTTTTCTCACCCAGATGAAAGAGAGGCTGTTGTGCTGCCGTTCCCAGCGTGCTAATGACAAACACAACTAAAACCTTCAGCCTGTTTCAGACTCAGGCCTGTAATCTCCTTATGCAATACACTTGACAAAGCTCTCTTGTGGAATACGAGCCTGCTTTTTCCACCACAGTATATACCCCCTCCCTCACCAGACTGCATGCTACGAGGCTTGATTCATTTAATTATTTATTAATTATTTTTACTCCGAGAGCATTTAACAAAATAAACTGGTTCTTTCGCTGCAAATACAACAAACATCAGGAAGCTCTGCTTGCAGGGATGTGCCTGACCGAGGGGAAGAGCAGCAGCTCACCTGCTGCAGTGGTCTGAGGTAAAGCTGCCTAATTGTTTTTTATTACCCGTGTGTTGTTTTGTTAACCAAATATTTGTCTTTTTGCATCACACACATATCTAATGCCAATATACAAATTGCACAAGGGGATTATGCCAGCATGAGTCAACCTAGGGTGTGTTTATCCTTGGAGAGACATAAGCCTCTGTTTCTAAAGGCGGGTGTTTCTTATCCTTGTTAGACCTATGAATATCTTTTGCCAACAAAATTTGTCACTTTTCACTGCTGGCATGTCTGCTGCTAGAACAAACCCCACGGGCAGGCAGGGCTCCAAGTGGGGTGGGGGCTAAAGCCTCTGGGCCTGTCAATATTGAGTATTTATATTCCAGCAGAGCTCAGAGGCTCCTCGCTGAGATTCAGGCATTGCCGTGCGAGCAGAGAGTAAAAGACTCTTCCTGCCCCAAACAGTTTATAGTCTAAACAGAAGTGACTGGTGATAAATAGCAGACAAAAAGGCAGCACTATTGCAACACAGCTAATGCTAAAGAAAGACTACAAAACCCATGAGATTACTCTAAAAATAAAAGTTGAGGGTTTTATTTGTTTTATAGACAACTAAAATTCTTATGTTCTTAAAGCTAGAGAGTTTCTGGTTGCTGTAACAGCTGCTTTTCTTGTTTACTCACATGACTCCAGAAGGTAAGATGAACACATCACTCCAGTCCTCCTCCTCTCAGTCCCGTCTCAAAGTTTCTTTCTGTTGAAGGGGAAGTGAGCAGGGGTTGGTGGTGCTTAGCTGCCAGCTGGGGTTAAACCACGGCACCTGTCCACAGAAAACACTGAGTGAAGCAGTTTCTAGTGCCTGCCACTTGCAGGGCAGAATTTCCCTTAAGATTGTCCAAACACAGCTGTTTTCCCCGGCCATGAAAATTATTTTTAAGAAAAGGAGTAGTGTTTAATTTTCACATCTTTTGCTCCATTATTATCAGCACACAGTTCAGGTTCCTGTATCTGTCCCTGACTCACCAGGATCCACCAATGCCAAAACTGTGGATTTGCTGCTCCATCCCTTGCATTTAGCTGTGCCATTTGACACAGACAGCTGAGCAGGAAAAAATCCATGGAAGAAGTGGACCTACACTAAAAGTTTTCCTAAAGGTGTAGGTCATACCTTACACTTGTGTGAACTGGTTTGGCTCAGTTACAGGCAATGGAGAGATCTAAACTGGAATGGTGAGAATTTGTTCTGCGAGGACCATCTCACCATCCTCACTTTCTCTGTATATCCTAACAAGAACATCCAGCAGCACGACTAAAAATAGGACTGAAGTTTCTGAGCTTCCCAGCAGAGAAGCATGCCAGAGCTACTGTGTATTCTTGTGCTGTGCCTGGGAGAGGAATACTCCTATGGCAGTGTAGGAGGAAGCCTTTGAGGGGAAAATCACCGATAATAAAGGCCTCTTTTATCTGAAATATCTAACATTTCAGCTCTTCAAATCCCAACACTGCATTTTCTTAAAACAGGTCTCTATTATGTGTTAAACATATCAAATAGAGTAATTCTGTCTCATCATCTAAATTCAGTGTTGTGATAGCTGAATGAAATTGGGGCAAGCTAGCTAAAAAGGTAATAGAGGCTTTTCATACAGGCAGCATGTGAAAATGCATCAGTGCTTTTCTTTCTCCAGGAACAAAAAAAAGATCTTTTTCCCCAGTGAGCTTATGTTACTGAGTCCAAGACCATTGCTACAGTCCAGGACTTCCAGAGGTGCTTAGCAAGGTTTGGGCTTTATTGAGGTAGCTAGAACCTGATCTGTGTGGGCAAGAGAGATGGAGGCAGTGGGGAAGAGAAATCCCCTCAGTGGCTTAACCAAGGACTTAGCAGTTTTCTCTGATCCAGTTGAAGCAGTCCACATTTTGTTGTTATTTTCAAAACTATTGGTTTTTGACACAGTGGCAAAAAAAGGCACAATTCACATTGGAATGAATGTGGCTATGGTTCACTCAATTCAAGAAAAAAACAATTGTTTTACTCTGGAATATGCAATTCTTATGTCCACCCTACAAAAACTGTACACTAAAATTAAAATCCTAACAGGTGCATCAATAAATGTGCAAAGCACAATATGAAATATATCACTTCCTGAAATCTCTGGGAGAAGACAACATTCAGTGTGCTCACATGGTCCTTCCAGCATGGCCCAGCCATGGTATTTCTCTTTCCAAACCCTCTGGAAAGCAGTGCTTTTACCCTGTCTCCTTACAGACAGAGAGCTGTGGTTGCAGACAAGTTAAACTGCCAGGACTGCACAGCAAATCTGTGGTGGAACAGCAGCCTGAGCTCCTGGGAAGGTGCCAGCCCTGCAACCTGGAAGGCAGCAGTGATGCTGAGCAGGGATGGGTGCAGAGGCAGCAGTGATGCTGAGCAGGGATGAATGCACAGCACAGGCAGCAGTGATGCTGAGCAGGGATGGATGCACTGCACAGGCAGCAGTGATGCTGAGCAGGGATGCATGCAGAAGCAGCAGTGATGCTGAGCAGGGGTGCATGCACACATGCAC
This sequence comes from Sialia sialis, assembly GCA_009812075.1. Taxonomy (NCBI): domain Eukaryota; kingdom Metazoa; phylum Chordata; class Aves; order Passeriformes; family Turdidae; genus Sialia; species Sialia sialis. The sequence goes on along the minus strand of VRYO01002784.1, from coordinate 688,806 downwards.
AGGCACTGTTTAGTCAGCACATTCTTCCCGCAGGCCCAAGGGCAGCCCTGTGTGCTGGGACTGGAATGCTGCCCACGGATGGCAGCCGGGTAATGAGGCCGGCACTCCCAGCACACAAACACTGCAGGGAATGCCAAGTATCCTGTGATGCACGGCCCACCAAGTTTCCTAGGTTGCTTTCTTATGCAATGTTCTTGGCCTGCTGTCTATAAGCAAATGGATATTCTCAGGTGGGTATGAAGAGAATGTCTACAAGAACAGTATCCTGTTAACAACGTTGAACAGTCACCTGTATTTGAGGATTTCAACCTGTCAGAGTTCTAGAAACTAAAATTTCCAATGCTAAACTTCCAGTGTTCCTGAGAGCAGACAGGGCAGATAAAGCCTTTTTCACAAGGTCAGAAATATGGAGGTAATAAGCAAAGTTACTTTCCCAAAACCACAGGACTCATCAGATGGCAAACTAATTAAACCCTAATCCAGCAAAGCCCTTATTGCGTATGAAATTTACAGCATGTGAATAATGACAATGAAATCAAATACTTAACCTGACCCACATTCTTAAGAAAATTACTAAACAGCATATGCCACACTACTTGATGCAGATCCACACAAACTAATGTGGATACCAGTATTTCTCTAACCATAAGAAAAACAGCTCAGTGACAGCTGCCTTGCCCTACTCCCCTGTCGTGTCTGAAATTCATAGTTCCATTTTTTTGTTTTGTTTTGTTTGTTTGTTTTCTTTTTTGTTGTTGTTTTTTTGTTTTTTTTTTCAGGAATCTCCCTTCTGTATTGCCACACGGAGCTCAGATGTCATTTAAGCTTTTAAAACCAGGTATCAATTTAGTGCAAATTAAGGAGGCTGTCTTCTGTCAGTAAGGTACAACCTAACTGCCTCTCTGGATCCCTCATGTCAGATGAACAGTCCCAATTCTAATAATTGGGAGATGAGTGGTTCCTGCACTGACAGCTCAGTTCTGTGCGAGTCCATCAGACAGGCTGGCTATGAAACCAAATGTAACGCAGTTACCTGGACTATTTTTCTCACATCTCCATTGTGAAAGCTGAAACCACAACGATTCCACAAGGCCATCATGACTTTTCCTCCTACTCATGATACGGATGAACCCACACACCTATCGTAGTCAAAGCTTATATTCACTAAAATATATTTATCCTGCTCACACCTCCCCTGGGCTGGGCAGGCCGCCCCTGCCCCGGCCCTGCTTCCTCCAGGGGCGCGGAGGGGAGCGGAGCCGGCCGCGGGCTCCTCGGGACGCGCTGCCGGCCCTGACGTACCTGAGGGAGGCTGAGGGGCTGAGGCGAGCGCGGACAGGGGACACAGCGGAGCGGGAACTGAGGGGCCGAGGCGGGCACTGAGGGATGAGGAACACGCTGAGGGATGAGGCGGGAAATGAGGGGTGAGGGATAGGCTGAGGGATGAGGCGGGCACTGAGGGATGAGGAACACGTTGGGCAGTGAGGGACACTCTGAGGGGTGAGAGACGCTGAGGGATGAAGGGGGAAATGAGGGGTGAGGGACAGGCTGAGGAATGAGGAGGGACTGAGGGGTGAGGCGGGAAATCAAAGGTGAGGGACACTCTGAGGGGAGAGGCGGGAAATGAGGGCAGAGAGACGCTCTGAGGGGTGAGGCGGGAAATCAAGGGTGAGGGACACTCTGAGGGGAGAGGCGGGAAATGAGGGCTGAGGGACACTCTGAGGGGCGAGGAGGGAAATGAAGGGTGAGGAACACGCTGAGGGGTGAGGTACCCGCTGCGGGGAGCACCCGGGGCGGTGGCGGGCGCTGAGGGCGGTGGCAGGGGCGGAGCGGGCGCGCTGCTGTTGCCCGGCGGCCGCGCATGTACTGCACAGTGATTGCCCGGCGAGCGCGGCGGGGCGGGCTGTCCTGGACCGCCTCTCGCCCGCCTCCCTCCGCCTCTCCCCCGCCGCCGCCTCGCCTCCCGGCCTCCCTGATGCCGAGGGATGGATAGAGCGGCTGCCCTGCGAGCCGCCGGCATGCTGGAGAGGAAGGAGCGGAGCGGCGGCGAGGCGGCGGGGCCGCGGGGCTTGCCGGCCGTGCGGAGCACGCTGCAGCAGTGCGGGCTGCTGCAGGACCTCATCGACATCTCGCTCTCCAACCTGCGCGGGCTCCGCACCAAGTGCGCCGCATCCAACGACCTCACGCAGCAGGAGATCCGCACGCTGGAGGTACGGCCCGGGCTGGCAGCCGCGGGAGCCGCAGCGGGGCCGCGCTGCCGCCTCTGCCCCGCACGGCCGGGGCCGCGGCCGGGGCCTGCCGCTGCTCTCCGCCCTGTCCCTTCGGCACCGGGGCCGCGGCGTCTCCTTCTCCCGCGGGCCGAGCGCTGCTGGCGGGGGCAGCGGCGCCCCGGCCCGGCGCGGAGCTGTCAGCGGGCTCGGCGCTCCCGGCGCGGGGCCCCGCGGGCGGGGAAGCCGCGGAGCGCAGCGCGGTGCCGGCGCAGCGCGGACAGGTGCGGGGCAGGTCCCGGGCTGTCGGGCGGTGCGCGGCAGCTCCGGGAGGCCGTGCTCGGCCGCTCCGCCGCGCCCCGGGGCCTGTGCCCGGCTGCCGTGTCCCTGTGGAGCGGGATGCGATGTGAGTGAGGCGCGGAGCAAAGGTGACTCGAGGCTCCCTGGCAGGAGGTGTGTCCCCACAACGCCGTGCTGCCGAGCCGGAGAACTCCCCTTTGCCTCAGGTCCATGGTGTTTGCTCCTGATGGTTCCTGCCCTCTGCTCCAGGCCTGTCTCTCTCTATCCCTGGCTCAGTTTCACTGATCTAATCTGATCCTCCTTTTCCCTCCGTTGCTGTGGCTCAAACAGCATCATGGACCGGGCTGGAGAGATGTTCAGCTCTTTAGAAAGATTATGTCAAATTCTTCAAACACAAAACATGCGCTGCTGTGATGCTCTCAAATAAGAGCTGGATCTGTACAAAAGTCTGTATAAGTATTTAGGAAGGGAAAGCAGATGTATTTTTCCATAGTTCATTTGACCTTTAAGTACTTAAATAACATTTCCTTTTACCTTCAGTGCAGGTAGTTTTGCTTTAAGCAAGCAAGCCCCTTCTGTCCCCTTCTTTGGTTCAAATTTGGTGTAAATGCTAATGCTCCTCTTCTCTACCTGGTGCTGGAGACTGTGGAGCTGTATGAAGCGTTTGGCTTTTTAGGAAGAAAGGATCATCACAACACTAACTGTAATAAAACCTACATGCTGAAAAATCCATCACATGAGAAATGAAAGCTGGGAAGAAAACTGTGAAACAATAGGTGGTAGGTAGCTTTTGGCACAGCCTCATGGAAATCTATCATTCTTCCTTTATTCTTCGTCTGACTTCTTTTGTAGTTTTGGTTGGTTTGTGTTGTGGGGTGTTTTGTTTTGGTTGGTTCTTTTTTCCCCCCAAATTTATAGCACTGTTCTTCCTTCTGTCACCTCCAAATAGCATTCAAAAGGCTATTCTCTGTGAAACAATATTTGTATAGCCTTTTGGCAGCCCTACTGAGGGCCTTTCTGATGCCCAAATAATGTCAATCAGCATCATTTCAGAAAATGATCATCGCTATTTTGCTAGTGGACCTGTTTCTAAAAGAAAAACTTCATTCACAAGGTATAAAGGCCTTTTATGGTCTTGAGGCTCTTCTTAAAGCAACAAAAGCTGTTTCTTGTGATAGTTGTTGAGTGTGTGCACACAATTCTCTTCAGCATTTATCCTTTTAAACAAATGAGTGCCATATTCACTGATGATCATGAAATTTATGTTCAGAAGAAAATCTCTTTGATGTACAGTCCAGTATGTGATTTCTCTGGGAGTTCAACCAAGTGCTGGATCTCTGCCCACACAAGGAGCTGTGGGCATGGGTACAGACTCTGTGTTCTTTGCTCTGTTGGGTTGCCTGTACCAAAATACATGTCAAGCATGGTCCGGGTCTTGTGCTTGCCTGTGCCAGACTACAGTCACAGAGCCAGGCTGCAGGAGCTCAGGCTCTGTTTGCTTCCTCAAGCTGTCATTGCCTGTGGTGCCCCTAGGGGAGGTGGGCCCAGAGTTGTCTCAGGTACCAGGTGGAGTTCCCGTGCCCTGATTCCTGTGCCAGCAGTGCCACTGTGTGCCTCTGCCTGTGGGGTCATGCCAGCACAGACACAAGCTCTGGTCCTGCTGGGTGAGGACAGTGCAGGCAGCTCCTCAGGAGTCCAGAGTGCAGCTGGGAGCTCGGGGATCTCCGGGGCCTGCTGTGCTTCCCTGGTGCCTCCTTGAGTCACCAAATGCCTCTGTGGGTCATGATTAGTGGCTACTGGTGGTGCAGTGCTGTGAGTCACATCTGTACTATACATCTGTCCTGAACTGGGAGCTCATCTAGGCTGAGCTCTCACAGGGCTTTTCTTCTGTGCCAAGACTTCAGAGGAAAAAGAATTGTGAAAACTTAGTTCCATTAATATAAACTGTGTAGTGACGTGTGGTCGCCAGGTTAAGAACACCAAGCTAACCAAGGGCACTTGGGCTCATGCTTAGCTCCCTCCCCTTTCACTGCAGTGCTTTAAGTCCTTCCTCATTCCTCTTCCTTGTAAGGTGCTCTCAAAATAAAGCACATAGTAGATAAGGATTTCAAACTGGACCTTGGCAGGTACAGATAAATACTGGCAGTGGCTCAGAAGAGTTCAAGGGAAACTGAGGTACAGGAAGGAGAGGAAAGGAAGGGCTGTGGGAATTGCTTGCCAAGGATGAGTTGAGTGGGACGTGTTACATGAGCTGACCCTGTTTCAGGGTAGGAAGGCCATTTCTTAGAAGGGCAGGGAGTTTCCCTGTAGTGGAAAGTAGGTTCTGTTAGTTTGGTTATTAGCAGACTGGGTTCTTTGATGCCACAAGGTCTGGTTTGGGTTTTTTTTAAGTTTTATATGTTCTGCCCAATAACTGCTTGAGTGTTTTTCTTTTTACCCAGTTCTGGTCTGTGCTTTCAGTTTTGTCCTAGCAGGTTTACTCAATTCTCAAGTTGACTACAAAACTGAAATGGAAAATAATGGTAATTTTAACCCATATGTGAGAGAGCAAAAAATGTCTGCCACGTAGTGAGGATCCAGCATTGTTCCAAGCATCCTTGGAAAGAAGTAACTCTGTCAGTATTTACCTCTGTCCTTACACTAATCCCTTGTATGACTCAAGTTGGTTTTGCAAAGTTAGAAGTGTGTTATTTTTAGCTGTATTTCTTTGTGAAGGGAGTATCTTTCTGGATTCGTTTCCCTGGCTGGGAAACTGCTGGTGGGACTAGACATCTGTGATGAAGCACATCCACCTTCCAACCACAGCTGAAGCCAGACTGTTGGAGGTGAGCAGCAGAACACAGTTGCAGGTGCTGGCAGCAGGAAAGGTTCCTGTGGTTTCTCAGCTAGTTTGGTGGGCTGTGGGAATCCCCAGACCAAGTGGGACACCTTCCCCCAGTGCCCCCCAGCTTTGCCTGCAGCAGAGATGAGGCAGAAGGGCTGAACTGTGAGACCTGGAGTGGATTGAGACTGCAGGTGTGTTTTCTTTCTAGCTGGGTTCTTGCCTCAGAAGAGCTGACTGCAGTGGCCCTGGCGTGGCAGCTGCCTCCAGACTGGTGATGATGGGAGTGTTGGGGTGAGGCCGCAGCACACATTGTGAGTTCTGCCTGCTCTTTGGGAAAACTGGCCTCCTGGCTCTGTGGCCAGGCTAGATCCATGATAGAGACACTCCTGCCTCTGTGTGCAAAGATCAGTTTTGGCTTCTTCCTCAGAGTGCCTTCTGTTCAGCACCAGATCAGAAAGGCTGACTCCAGCTGGGCTGTTCTCCACAAATCAGTTGTTCACAGTGCATGAATGGTACCTGTGGATTAAATCTGTTTGGACTTGCTTTGGCATTATCTCAATTCATTTGGCAATTTGTCTAGAAAAGGCTTATCTTACCAGGCTATCTCTGAGCGGGAACAAACGCTTTGAAAATGGGGGGAGGCATGAGAGAAGAGGAAGAAGGATTGTAACAGTCCACACATGAAGACTGGAGGTTGGGCGTGTGGTATGCATAAGGGAAGGACAGCTGTGATTGTAAATTGGAAGTAGTGGGAGTAGTGAATTTTTCAGCCAAACTGCAACCTGTAGCCACATGTTTATGAGCTTTGTTCAGCTGAAAAGACTTCCTTTCCCAGCAGGTCTTATGTAAGAGAAGAAGAGAGTCTCTTACTTCATCTTACTTTTTGCATATATGCAACACATTTGTTTTTCCTAGTGTCTTGTGTTTTTGTAGGACTCTTTCTGCTTTCTTAAATTAGTGCACTTCTTGTAACAGTCTTCAACTGAGATTGTTTGACTTGGAAGAAGGGAAGACCATATATTATTATCTAGTCTGCAGACATCATCTTTCCTTTGTGACAGTTATGATCAGAATTTCCACATCATAATGGAATTTAGCACATCTCCTACCACTGATTTTATGTAAATGTTGACACAAAAACTCAGCAGCAGTGTTTCCACTTACCTGAAGTTCCCAGGGTGAGCAGGTTTTCATCAACATGAAGACGGGACAAGGGACTCTTCACTTTTCTCTCAAGCTCTGTGTACATCTTGCCTTGTGTTGGATTCCATGGTGCACTGATTGGGAAGCAAGAAAGGAAGTGTCAGAGTAAGGCTCTGTGCCGCCTTGGCCTTTGTAAGGCTGCCTGGTCACTGGATTCTGGTAACACAGCAAGATTCCTGCTCATCCTCTTGCAGCCCTGGAGCTGCAGTGCAGCCCAGCAGAGCCTGGCTGGGAGCTCTGGGAGCTCTGTCTGTGCCTGCACACAGTGACAGGAACCTCAGCCTGTGGTGCCACACAAGCCACAGTCTCTGCATAGACTTCTAACCTTTTATGCATGCACAGAACTGATCTCATCAGGGAAGCAGCCAAGCTGAGCCCCAGCTGTGTCCGGCTGAACTCCTGGCTGTGACCCAGCCTGCCCAGATCCACCTGCTCAGACCTTGGGCTGCTACTGCAGTTCCAGTGCTGTGCATTTTACCCAAGGAAAGGCCTGATCAGTGTTCCAGCTGCATGCCAGAGACAGATGTACAGCAGTGAGTCAGCATGGGGTACACAAATTCATCACCTGCTTTGGTCATTAATAGAATGCTTAACAAAGAAGTCGTGTGACATACCATAGGGAATAGTGTCTGTTACAAAACTAAACAGGGTAATCTATCAGGTGCTTGAGGGATAAACCCTCACCTTTCCTTTAAGATAAAAGAGAGGCCTTTTGCCTTAGGCCAGAGCTTTACAGATCCCAGAAGTGTGTCCCAGCCAGCCATGCTCCTGCTGCACAGCTCCTGCTGCAGTGTGCTGTCCACTGTCACCTGTGCCAGGTGACAGTCACCTGTTCTGTGCTCAGTTCCCTGTCCTCGCTGTGAAGCTGCTTCTTGCATGACCTGTTTAAAATGAGCCGTGGTGGAAACTCAAACCTTAGCTTAGGCCCTGCTTTTGGGGTTTGAGGGAATCACAGCCCAGGCTGATCATGGGTGTCTGGTTTATCCTGCTGAAGCCTGAGCTGTTGAGGCTGGAGGCAGATGGAAGATCCAAATCTCATTGGACTTACACCCCTGAGCTCAAGGCTGTTCAAAATCTGTCTTTGAAGGTAAAATACAGTTGTCATTTCTGTGTGTGTTCTAAATTGAACAGAGGCCAGGTCTCATTCCTCTTATGCCTGGTGAGAACATCCAGTTGGTTGTGTGTGGAAGCAGGGAAGGATCACGGGACACTTAGGTAGCAGAGTAAGGAATCACACTTTGGTTGGGTTGTGGAGTGCCCCTGATAGGATGATTAGTAGTTATCCCACGTGGAAGAGCTGTAATAGCAGAGGCTGTGAGCTCTCTCTAGAGCAGTAATTAACGTGGCACGGAGGAATGCTGCTGGGATGCAGCAGATCCAGGCTCTGGTCTGGTCTGATCTGATGCTGCCAGAACAGGTCATTGACCCCAGTGTTCAGCATGCAGCCAGGAGCCTCGGGGCTGGGGCTTGGAAATGTTTCTGCAATGAGTTTAGCACCTTCCTGGCCAGGTCTGCTCTCCCTACGTGCCTCTAAAACGTGGGTTTGTTGATTTATCAAAGAACTTTCACTTTTGTTTGAAGCAATCTAAATTTGGAAAGGAAGTCTTGAGCTCCTCATTGTTGCTGTGTATGGGTTATTGTTGAGGCCTGCAGGCTCCAGTGTGAGCTTTTACTTATAAACTGAAGAGAAGAAACAGTAGGTTTTACAAAGAACTGCAGGTGGATTTTTGGCCATCAGCACTGAAAGACATTGCTAGGGGAGGTGATACGTTTGTAATCAGTGCAGTCATTGGGAGATGTGTCCATGCCCCTCATGCTGCCTGCAGTGCTCTTGGAGAAGCTCTCCACATCTGGTTCCTACCAATTTTCTACCAACATTTTTCTTCTTCCACTGCAGATTTCCCCTTTTATTTCTACAGTAAGCTAGAGGACTAAATCCTGCTTTAAAATACAGTTACATAGCTCCTCTGAAATAAGCTGAAGTAGGGAAATTTTGTTTTTTAAAGCTTCCTGAGGATGGCTCCTTAAAAACTGTTCTTTATCTGCCAAGCAAAACACTTCAGGCCTTTTGTCTTTATGAGCTAAACTGAAACTTTCCACAGAGTAAAACATTTCTTACAAAGTCTTCTAACTGTAATTTCCCATCATTTCCTTAGAGGCAGATCTGAGTGGCTCTGGCCAGCATCAGCTAGTAGTATAAAACTCTGAGTGCAGATCAGGTGCATTGTTTTTTCCCCTCATTTTAATAAATTCTGGAAGCTATGCACTTGCCTATCCTCCCTTGTTTTAAGGAAACAATTGGCTAAAATCCGCAAGTATTGTTCTAAGGAGTCTGAGCTGTTTAGGGAGTTCTGCACAGACCTTCAGCCTTCTCCCTTTGGAAGAAGAAAGGTTTCAGGTTTTCTTTCCTCTTCCTGTGAAACACAAGGGTGTCTGGAATAGCTTTGGAAGAGCCAATGTGAGCACAAACACCAAAGACTCCTAGCATTTGTTCACAGAGCTAAGCTGGGAGAAACCCCAGAGCAGATATCAAAGGGCTTGTCAGTCCCATGTGTATTCAGACAGGGTATTATGTGTGTTGAAATTGGTTTGGTCTTGCTTTGTGGGTCAGATGTAATATTTGTAGAACCACTGGCTGACTGCTAAAGGCCTGATTTACGCTCTGCTGTATTGGTAGCATTTTTGTGTGGGTATAAGAAGGCAGAGTTTCTGTGGGATGTCTCTCGGTGCAGCCTGAATTCCTGAGCCATTTGCAGTTCTCTTAATGCAAAATGCTTCTGGTTCTTCACCTTTCCCAGGCAGGGTTCTGTGATGTCCCTGCTGCCCAGTGCCTCCTGGCCGTGCCTGCAGTGGCTGTGTCCTGCCTGTCCCCACCCTGCAGTGTCCCCCCAGCTGCTCAGCTCTGCCTCAGCACAAGGTTTTGTCCTCTGGCCCAAGGCTGTGGCAGCCTCTCCCAGGCCCCACAGACACGGCCTGACTCAGCAGTTTTCACACTTCTGCCTTGATCTTTCCTGCAGCTGTAAAACCAAGGTGCAGGGGGAAGGGAAACACACGAGGAAACCTGGCATGGTCTGATCCCTGCCTCTCCCTTTCACTCCTCCTGGATCCTCCACATAAACAGGCTGACTCAGCCTTTCAGTCCTGCTGCACTCCTGACACAGAGCCTGGTGTGATGTCTCTGCCATTGCAGGCATGGCCACCGTGTACTTTAAAGAATGGAGTCTCCACATCCAGGCTGTATTTTACAGGGTGGGCTAGCAGCATGGTCTGTCAGCTTCCCTGACAGAGCCTCAGTGCTGTGGGAACAGCAGCAGTGAGCTCTGCAAGTCTCTGCATTGCTAGAATTCTTTAGAGTTCTTCTAAGTGCTGAGCATTCAGCCTCTTCATTCAAGTAGCTGTGGCTCTGAGATTAATCTAACCTCAAACTCTGGGAAAGAGAACGTGGGGGAAAGTTGGAGAGCCACCCTGACGCATGGGGGATTTTGAAATTTATCAGTAAGAAACACTGTCTTTTGGAAAAATAATTTTGAGACTTTTCCTGCAAACACACAGTAGCTTCTGGGAGGCTGGGGTGGGTACCATGGCACAGCTTTGCTTTGATCTCAGGTAGCTGCACCAGGATCACACTTAATTACTTGGAAAGCCTGTCTCTGAGCAGTAGATTCTCTTCCCCCAGCTGGGATGGACCTCATTATACAGAGGACAAAAGTCTGTATTTTCTTCAGTAAGTTCTTATTTTCATGCAAAACTTTGAACTGGGTGATAACACATTTGAACTTGGGCGATATTTTAGATTTATACTTAACTCTCTGATGTTAGTTTTATGTTCATATCTCTTCTTAGATTTGAGGTATGAAATAAAGCTCTTTTCTTCCTCAGAGGTTGAAAGACATGGAAAAATGTGCTGTGAGCTGTGTTGCTTTATCTCAAAGTACATACAATTTGCAGCAAGGTAGCTACTACAGTCCCATAATGTATTGTCCAATTATTATTTAATCAATAAGATGTGTATTGCACAGCATAGCAGATACACAGCTCTAAAGCCAACAGCTTTGCAAAGTTTATAGTATTGGATAGTCCTCTAAATTATTTTCTCATGTTCCAATGAGCTTCTGCTTGCCATCTGCCCTTCACACAGTCATCATATCATGTCTGTTCTTTAAAAGACAATTTAATTAGATCTTCTTTCAGTAGGTTTTAATCAAGTGTTATGGGGTTGCTGGTGAATTATTCACAGCCGTATCACTTGATGGAACACTTGGTCTGCTAAAGGTATCATGTAAATGACATCTGTAGCAAAGAGTAGAGCTGGCTTTGACTGAGGACCCCACTTGTGTTCCTTGGGGTTGTCCAGTGGACATCAGGTGAATGTTGGCAATGTGAGCCCACTTTGCCTTACAGCATTAGCAACTGAATGTGACTGTATTGAAAGCAAAGGAGTTGAAGCAGTTTAAAACTAGGGTAGGAGCTGAATTTAGCTGTAGTCTCTGCTGGCTCAGTTCTTTATAAGTGCCTTTCAAGGCTGAATACCTTTAACAGCGTGGCCTTGACCCCCACTTGAAGCTCCAGCTATTTAAACACGAGTGCTGTTGTACTGTCTTCAGACTTGGTCTGATGTTAAAGTAAGTGTATTTTGAATGAGCAAGGGAATAAAAAACAACACTCATATAGCAAAGGATAGCCAGCTGAGAAAGTGGATATTTTTAGAATACAGAAGGATTCTTTCTCTGCCTTATTTCACCTGACTTAATTAGACAGAAATTCTGCAGTTATAAGATAACCTTTCATTTTTCATCTTGTTGAATGCATGTTTCAGCAACATTGCTCTTTTGCCAGTTCAGCTCCCTTTCTGCATGAGACAGCCCCATGAGCCATGTATGTGGCAAGAAATATATGATATGGTGGTCTCATCCATAACATGCAAGTGCTGCTACACACGGCCTAGATAATATTTACTGTTTTATGTGAACATTTAATTTGCTCACACCTATCTCTGAAATCTCTGCCACTGAAATGATTACAGGAATGCTTTAAAATCCAGTTACTCTTAAGCACCTTCTCTGAATTTTTAAGTGCTTGGACCTTCTCCTGGGGCTGATAGTGAACTACTGGTACAGCTGTGATCAAGAACTGTGTGTAGGAAAGCGACCCCTGTCATTGCCCAATCCATTCTTTCAATGGATGAGTGCATTTGTTTGACTTTAGGAAATGATGTTCAGGGAGGTCCTGGAAACCCCCAAGAGACCAGTAGAGAATTTAGCAGGTCATTGTATCTCGTTGGAGATCATTGTGTGTCATGAGCCTTTTGTGAAGGACAAGACTAATTTACAATTTGTGTGGAAATCCTGGATGTGTCAGCATGCTTCACAGGCTCCTCAGAAGGGACAATGGGGTGAGAAGCTGTGCACTCTGCAGTTCCCCCTGCGATGAGGGACGCCTGCCTACACTCAACCCATGCTTTGATCCTTCCTCATTCTCTAGAATGACCAAAGACAAAGAGGGAGTTTTTAGTGTTGGCAAGTGAAAGCTGAGTACGTTACAGTGTCACTGGGAGGAACTGAAAGCAGTTGGCCTATTCATGAGAGGCTTTGCTAACTTCTCTTGGCAAGTAGCAAGGGCAGACACATTTCAGAGAAAGTGTTTCTAGACCTGAGTTTATTTAGTGTTTGGGACGGGGCAATGTGGAAGTTGGGATAAGAAGGGAATTAAGCGCACCTTTATTGCATTGTACTTCTCCCATTGGTGCTGCAGGTGGCCTGGCTGGGACACAAAGGGAGCCTTATCTGGGCTGGGTATCTGGAGCCCACACCTGACAAGCTTCGCGTTCATGTGACACTGCAGTAGCTGGCTTTATAGTGCTCCCTCCCCTTTCAGCTGCTGTGGAGCCCACAGGTGTTTTCCTCTCTGTCTGCCACTGCTGTTGGTCGGTTCCCTATGGATCCCTGTCCCAAGGCTCGTGCAGCTGCTGGGAGAGCCTTTGCAGCAGAAGGTGCTGTTCTGTGTCACTGGGAGCCTTCCCCTCCCCCAGGCTGCAATGTGATCTAACCCAGAGTGGCTGGGAACTGATGGTCCAGAGTTCATTTCCAGTTATTATTGGAGTCAGGCTGGATGGAGGTACTCATTTCCAGCACAGACCATATACCCTTTGAAAGCATAAACAACCTCTAGGTCAGTTGTACTTAGCTTCACACACAAGGGTTTCAGCTAAACAGGAAGAGCGAGCGGCAGCTGAAGCACTGCAAAAGCTGCTTCAGCACTCGTCCATGCTGGACTAGTAAGGTCCCTTCCAGTAGAAGAAGGTATACATGGAGGACTAAGCTCTAAAGCAGCAGTGAGAGCTGCCTGTTTTTGTCTTTTGAGCTGGTCATCTTAACTGCAGTGCTTTTTTTCTCATTCTCTAGGATCCTACAGAAGGATCCTAGATAATAGACAGGATCCAGGAGAGCTTTGAAGGCAGGCATGGTCACAAGCTGTTGCCACGGTCTCTTAGAGGGACTGGAGATTAAAGGGGCTGAGCTAGGTGAATCATTACCCTTGGAGTAGGAACTTGTAGTGTTGGGGAACCATGCCTGGTGTTTGTGCAGAGCCAGCAGCAGCAATCCATGTGTAACTACAGCCAGGATGGGAGCACCAGGTTGGTAGCAGCAAAGCCTCCCTCAGCTGTACTTTGCTGCATGCTAATCCAGCCTTCTGTTAAGATTGGAGGCTGAGAAGACACTTTGCACAGCTCAGTATCTGTATGTGGAGATGAGACTGACTTGTGCCTGGCTGTCATTGCCCATTCCAGCTGGAGTTTGAATTTGTGCTGCCCTGGGAAACGGGGCTCAGGTAGGCTCCTGGAGCAGACTGGGCTCAGAGGCTGTTAAATTCAGAGTGCACTAGGGCTGCACAGCCAGTGGGGAAGGGGAGCCTCTGGGCTGGACAAACAGGTCACACAGGTTTCCACAAGGGCTCTGTCCTACCTGAGCAGAGCTCCAAGGCTGCAGGAGCTGGATGCCTTCAGGTAGGAGCAGCACCAGCATCTTATGGCATAACAGTTTGGCAGAATTGAAGTTCCATCAAGTACTAGAGTGTTTAATCCTAGTTTAGCAAGAATCCATCATAATAGTCAATAATTTGATTTATTTTTAAATTATTAAGTTCCTCCTACAAAGCACCACTGATATAATAAAATTCAGTTTCTAACTCAAGATTGACCAGCTTGGGTATGAGGATCTGAGCATTTGTGCCCTCTTCAGGGAGCAGGGGTCACATCCTGCCCTGTCTCTGTAGAGGTGACTCCTACACTCCTGCTCTTCCTGTTGCCTCTCTCACTCGGCCCCTGGCCCTGCAGAATAGCAGGGGAGGAGGAAGGAAGAGCTAGTCCAGTGCAAAACCTCACTGAGCAGTCAAAGACACCCAGCAGCCGACCTGCAGTTTTAGAGCAGAGTGGAACACACAGGTCATCCCAGTAACTTCAAAACAAAATCAGGGGAAAGGCCATGAATAAAACCTTTCTGCAACACCATCTTCTGTCTCACAGCCTTTCCCCACATCCCATGTTTAACCCAAACTTCAGTCCTTCATTCTCACTGCAGTTACACTGACTCCATCAGTAGGGTGGTCCTGGGCTTTCAGAAAGGATCTGCACAGAGGTTTGTCTGGGACTGGGGTGTTCCTGATCTTGAGACAGCAGGAACCCAAGGATGTGGAACTGTAGAGAGAGGGGGCTTGGGACAGGTACTGGTGAGAATGTTTGTTTGCTCAGAAGGAAAGAGAATTGACCCCAGAAGCAAACTTACTGACAAATGGCATCACCAGTCCTGCAGGGAAGAAAGAGCTCATACAGTCCACAGACAGCACTGTGCTTTTTAACTGTTTAGGAGTCTCTTCTAGAGAGCTGTGGGGACCCAGCTGACTTGGCAGCTGAATCTCAGTTACACTCACAGCTTTTCCAGTCCTGTATTTTGTATCTCAGTGCCGGTACACAGTACTGTGGGAGCATTCTTGATAATTGGTGAGCAAACTGAAAATCTTTGATCCCACTGCATGGCAGAACATACCAAAGCTTTTCTTTTTCCCTCTTAAAATCTTATGTTATAGGTTCAAAGCATTTTGAACAGAGTGGGATTTAGTGTATTTTGTTCTTCCTGACAATCCCAAAATACAATCTCATAGCAGCTTGTTAAAATAAAGCTGTTTTGCTGTTTTAAAAGAGAGAATGTGGCAAGTTGCCACACTCCAGTTAAGCAATTTCCTATAGTTGACTTTTTTTTTAAATGCATGTTTTTTTCAACTATGTCCCTACTCTGTTTTCTCTGCAAGAAGCCAAAATGCCCCAGACAAGACAGAAGCCCCCAGCTCTGCATTAACTCGAAGCAAACTCCCCTTCCTGAGTCTCAGGAGAACAGAACATGGAGCCTTGGCACAGGGACTGTAGTGTATGTGGCAAACTGGAATTTCTAAGAGCTGTGGCTTTTTTTAGAAATAGCATTTTCCTCCATGGGGGTAGATTTGCCCTTTTTTACTGCAGCAGCCTCAGAAGCAGCTCGGGGATGGAGTCCTTGGGGATCCTGCAGAGATTGCAGCCCGTGCTGAGCCGTGAGCGGGCGGTGGCTCTGCAGCTGCAGAATGGCTCCAAGTGCCAGGATGCTCCTGCTCCAAGGGCCAGGATCCTCCTGCTCCAAGGGCCAGGATCCTCCTGCTCCAAGTGCCAGGATGCTCCTGCTCCGAGGGCCAGGTTCCTCCTGGTCCAAGGGCCAGGATCCTCCTGCTCCAAGTGCCAGGATTCTCCTGCTCCAAGGCCAGGTTCCTCCTGGCTGCAGGAGGGGAGCAGGATGTGCCTTGCTCCATTCAGTGGGTGGATGCCTGTCCTTCGAAATTGGGGCTTGGCAGGTGCATATAGAAACTGAGTAACTGATTCAAGAACATCTGCTGAGTCACTGAAAAGGAAGAGCAGGCAACTCCTCAAGGTAGTGAGTAATGCTACAGCTTCCTATTTCTGGGTGACTGTGCTCAGTCCTCTCCCTTTCTCTTTTCAGCTGAAGAAAATGATTGGCAGTGGCTGTGCTGGAGAGGCAAGACTGGACATGCAGGGGCTTTGCAGGCAGGACATGGGAATGGGCTCCAGAGCTGGGCAGCCAGAGTGCTGCTCTGAGCTCCCAAATGTCTGTCTGTAACCTAAGCCAGGGCTCAGTTACTGCTGGGGTAACAGGCAGGACCTTGTCCAGCATTTGGGGAAATCAGGGCATCTGCAAGTCTCAGATAACTTCAGTGTTCTTTGAATGCAGTCACAGCTGGAAAGCTAATAATAATCTGCTGCTGATTATTTGCACTTTCAAGATTTTACTGTAAACAATCTAGTTGAATTTATAAATTTCCTTTGCTAAAACACAAAAGAGAAATAAGACTATCTATGAAGGAAGGATGGAGGTAGAACAGTTTTCTTTTTGTTCAAGACATTTTGGATTCAGAAGCTGATTCTAAAGCAAGACTGCTGATAGTGAGGGAATGCTGCTGTTTTGTTTGTGCATCCTGTGATGGCTGAGCACTGTAAGTTTTGCATTTGTAGAAATCCTCAGAGTGAAAGAGCTGTGGAAGGACAGCTTATGTGCACTATTTTCAGACAAGCCAAATATGAGGAAAGCTGAGTGTGGGCACTGACTCTATGCCTGTGAGACAGGTAAGAAGCTGTCTGCAGCTCTGCTGGATCCCTTAGCCCTTCATAGGCCTTGGCTGTGTTTGTGGCTTTGGTATTCTGGAGGAGTGTTAGAAGGAATTGCTCCCAGCAGTGTCTTACCTCTCACCTGGCAGGAGGTGGAGTAGAGAAGCAGTGGCATTTAGAGTCTTCTGCTGTACAGGAGTGGCATTGGAGCTTTCTCCAGCACCCTCAGGATGCAGCATTTTCAGTAAGGCCTAACTTCTCCGTGTCCATTTTGGCGAGATCAAGGTGGAGCACTGCAAAAAAAGGAGTGGGACAAAGCCATGAGTAATCTCTGTATAAAGATGCAGAGCTGCTTGGCTGCAGTGAAATATCTCAACTCTTGTGGCACGAATTTGTATCCAGCACTCAGAGCTGTCCGCTAGCAGGCAGAGAAATGCAACACAGAATCCCTTTGTGTGTGCCCTGCTCCTTGGGAAGAGAGTATTTCCATGACAGACCAGCACACAGGCTCTTACAATGGCTTTTTCTTTTCTCCTCTGCAGTTGGGGTTTTGTGTGCTTCTGCTCTCTATGGCTGCTCTGGGCTGAGCAGGGGCACTTGAAACCCAGAGCCTGCTCAGCTTCTCTCCAGCACACAGTCCAGGAAGCACCTTAAGACAGAAGGGATGTAGCTCAACACAAAAGGGGTGATGAAGTTTTCTGAAGAGTATTTGCTAAAGAGCCTGCAGAGCATGAAAAGCGAAAAGAGAAATGGAATGAAAGCATACAAGTGTATAATTCATATTTTAGAAATGTTTCTTACAGGCTGATGCTCTGGAGTTTTTTCTGAATTGTGGAAGTGATGGCAAATGTGAGAACTTTTCTGCTCTAAAGGCCTTCTTCCATCCCCCAGCTGGAGCAAAAAAGTCAGGCTCAGATTTTTAACAAATTCTGCAGAAAATAATTTTTGGACACACAGGCAGAATGCTTAAACTTTGATCCTGAGCTGGCACATTTTTTTCCATTGTACATTTAATGCAGATTTTTATTAGAATAATATGTTTTGAGAACTTTAATTTGCTTCCATAGAATGCTTTGAAAATGAGAAACTTGGTTCTAGCCGACTGTCACAATACACTTCTCTTAAATGAACAAAATCGAAGGAAAACCAGCCCCAGCCCCCACCTCCTGTTCTGCTTAGGTACAGAGACAAATGTGGTGTGTTAAGTTTCTGTGGAAATTCACAAAAGTAATGGATATTGTGCCTGCCTGAAAGATGCTGAGCTTGGAGCTTGTTATCTTTGTATTTGTGATCTTTTTTCAAGTGTTGATTAAAATCTTTCCAGGCTGCTGTATGATGCCAAGTAGCTATTGCAGAACTGTCTGGTGTATGGCCAATTGCTGCTTATCAGTCCCCTCTGTGTTTTTCCTCATACAACTACTACTGGCTCAGCAGCTGGATTTTCCTCTGCTTTGTAAGTGGGCAAGACATGGTTTAGATGAAAGTCTCAAAGTCACAAGAAAAACAAAGTTCTTTTTGGGGTTGGGAACCTGGGTTCAGGTGTCTGCACTCTAAATCCTGTATTTGTATTTAACCAATGACAGAAACCCCTCATGGTTGCTACGGGCAAATGTGAACCAGTAAGAGAGAGCCCCAAGGAGATTTTTTGAAAAACAAAATGTGAGCAGTGAGCCATGGCAGCTTTCTCACTCAGTGTCTGTGAAAAGAGAAATGTGACCCCAGTCCTTGCCAAAATAGCTCAATTCTTTCTAGCAGAAACCCAATAATTGGGAGCATTTCAGAGAATACCGTTTCTTAGCTGGGATTTCCCAGGGTGCAGAGACAGAACCTGCAAGCTGCTCCTACAGAGATTTAACTTTTCTGTGCAACCTCTTCCCCAGGGGCCAGCCTGCAGCAGCCTGAGGAGCTGTGTGTGCCTGGAGGAGGGAAAGGTGCAATGGAAGTGCTCGAATAATTGAGTCAAACAAGCAGAGGATTTGATTTTGTTGTGTTTTGTTTCCTTCCCTTGGTCTGCTAATAATCCTGAGAACAAGCTGCTAATCTGTCTCATTCTCCAGCCAGTACGTGAGGGAATGGTAGAGACTGGAGGTTTGTGCTTGTGTTTTACTGAGGCTACAGAAAAAGAAATGTGTAAGACAAAAGGAAGATGGTTGGGAGGCCAGGGGGAAGAAAAATGGGAAAAAGCCTTTGGGATTAGAGACAGCATCCTGGGCAGTAAAATACTGCATTGAAGGAGCTTGGTTCCTCCCAGGATCTCTCAGTTGTGTCCTGGGGAGTGCTCAGGCCCCATCCAAGGTGTTTCCCTTGGAGCTCCTGTCTGTGCCAGCCTGTGGTGCTCAGGAGCTGCAGAGTGAGGCTTGCAGTGAGGAACGGGAAGTGCAGGAATACGACGGGAACCTACAATTAGTCATTCTCTTCCTGACCTTGCTGAAGGAAATGTCTGGCTTTATATTGTCTGCTGTAAACTCTCCTTTATTTAGGCTCTAAGTTTACACATGCACAGCTTGTTGTGTCTTTATTTCCACTTCCTGCACCATCAGTCAAATATACCTGAGAGTTCTTTCAGAGATATGTGAGAATGATTAGTGCTATCATAAAAACTATGGAGGATATTCTCTTTAAAGGCACTTTAAATTGTCAATTTTACAGAGAGATCCAACCCAACTCCTATGCCCAGAGCATGGCCTGGTGTTTCCTTTTCAGATTCTGAGCCTTCCACAGTTGTTCTCCCTATCACTTGCTGCCTTCTGCTGCAGTTACTGGAAAACCCACAGCCGGTTGGGGGTAATTGTTTTCCTTTTGGGAGGAGAGATCCAGTGGGTTTGCCAAGATACTGAATAATCACAGAGAGAGGCAGAGTTATGTTTGGGCTGCATTTGCCTCTGTAGGACTTTACAGAGCTGGACAGGTACTTGTTTGAGCAGCCTGTGGTATTCCTCACAGCAGGGTTCCATTGGCTTGCTCCATGGCCATGCACCAAGTCCATGAGGGATGGGAAGCCTGGACAGGTCTGTAGGGCTGTGTGGAGTAACAACACCCTCGGGAGAGGCTTGGCCAGGAGGGGGTTGCTGTGCTCTCTTATGGAAGCACAGCCAAGCTGATGCAGCCTGGCTGAGGTGAGGAAGCTGGCTGGTGCTGAGCTGAGAGCGGAGAGCTGAGAGCTGAGAGCTGCAGGTCTGATGTGGCAGCAGCAGGGCTGTGCTCAGCAAATGCCAAGTACAGTTCTTAGTCTTGCAGAATGCTCTCAGTCATTCTGTTACACTTGTGTGTCCTCGGGCTGCAAAGGAAGGGGGAGGGCTTTCGTTTTTAGTGTTCAGTGGGTGTGAAATCTCTGATCTTTAAGCAGAGGACTGTTCCTGTAGCTGCATTAGGCTTGGATGCCTTGCTGGGATGAAATCTTTGAAGAGCATTATGTTATGAGGCTCAGGGAACTACTTGATTGTGCAGTTTCATCCTCCCACTCTTAGCTGGGAAGGCCTCAGCTGAGTGTTTACAGCCTCAGTTGCTGGGACTGTGAAAAAGAGAAGAGGGGAGAAGAAAAGGAGTGGTATGTGGCCTCCAAGTGACCCAGAAATGATGCTGTCTGCATCATTTGACAAAGCAGAAATAACATACTGTAGTGTTTGTGCAGTGGCTATTGTGTCAGCCTGAGGCATGAGTGAGGGTTCAAAGGAAAATCCATCCATCTGGTGTTCCATCTCTCCCTGCCCCTCTGCCTCTCTCTGCTTGTACTGACCAGTTTCTCCTAAGGCTTCTGCCCCCCAGCACGCCTTGCCTGCACATTTCCCTGCTGGCTTGTGCTGGGTCCTGTTTTGCAGGGTTTGTTTGGCAATGCATTGAGAAACTGTTCCCTTTCCTGTTAAAAACAAGCCCAGAGTCCCTCAGCTGGGTCCTGCAGGAGCAGCAGGGCTGGCACTGGGGCTCCATGGTGGCACTGCCACACCGGGGCTTGTTCCATCCCTGGCGTCCTTCTGACACGCTCTGCTTTTCAGAGTCCCTGCTGCTGGAGCCCCTGCTTAGGGCACAGCACTGAGAGAGCTTTCATGGCCCCTTTCACAGCTGCTCCTTCACTTCGTGCAAGTGATTTTTAATCCTTCTTCCTCTTTCTTATTTTTAACAAGGTGCTAGGCATGGGGTCCTTTGAGCATGCTGATGTTCCTGAGGTGTCTGTGGCATTCAGAGCAGGGGCACTGCTGTGCACCTGTCTTGTTCAGGCCATTGTGCCTGTGGCCCAGCACACCAGTCACCACAGAGCTGGTGCCTGTGCTGCACTGTGTGATCAGTGCAGAGGTGGACAGGAAATGCACCCAAGCAAGCAAGAGCTCTGGCTACCGTTTAGCACAGCTAAAAACCAGAAAGCAGCTTCACGTTCTGGACAGGTGTCCTGCTCACTGCCAAGCTTCTTGCTGAATGAGTCAGCTGTGTTTAAGTAGAGAATGTGAATTCCACAGGCTGCAGGTCAGAGTCTGTGTGAGCCCCCTTTTTTTTTTTCTCAGATGCCACCTCAAATAAAGCAAATTACTTTGCTGCCAGATATTTCTCCGTAGTATTTTGTTTGATACCTATTTTACCATGCATGGCTGGTGAAAATACAGGTCACAGTATCATCCTTTAGTAGCTTCAGTTCTGTTGGTTTTGAGGGCAAAGCCATGTAGGTGACAAACTGAGTGGCCTAATTTTTTAGGATACAAACAATTCCTTGGAATGAAGTGTTTTGCTTCTCTTCCTCTTACTTTGGGCTGTGAATTTTTCTCCTGTGCAGATCCTGTGCATGCCTTGGAAAGAGCTGTTTGAATTTCATGCTGATCCCAAGTAGTTTGGAAGTTTGTGAGATTGTGAGACTCTCCAGCTGAATCCTGCATTGTGTGACTGCTCCTAATGGAAGCACAGATGGGAAGGATGGTTTTCCCTTGTGCTGAACGAAGTGTTCTATGAGCAGGTTTGGATCAGATTTCACTGCAAATTGAGCATATGTCATGTGAAAAGGGTACAGACCCACTCTCAGTTTAAGCAAGCAGATTTGGTTCTAAACCAGTCAAAACCAGGCAGTGGTTCAATTCTCCCTGTACTGAAAGGGAACACTTCACACTGCTGTCAGGTATCTTTATAGCTACAGGCACAACTGAACTCAGCAGGAAAGGAGAGTTTGTGAGGCTGCAGCTGGTGCTGGTGCTGCTGTGATCAGAGGCTGATAACCATGCAGATAGCTGGGGGCATTCAGATGAGTCAGCTGGAGTTCAGAGAGGAGCAGCTCAGGGCTCTGTGGGCAGAGCTCAGACACGCTGGGTTCTTTTCAGCTGCAGGACCCTGCACCCCTCACGCGGGAGCAGAACTGCTTTGGATGGTGGGCTGCACAGCACAGAGGGGCTGTCCTGTGCCTGCAGATCCCTGGCAGAGCTGAGCCTGGAGCTGTGTCCTGTGATCCCCCATCTGCCTGCTCCTGAGCAGACTGGAAAACCTGGACACTATTTCTGAGCAAAGATTCCTTGGCCTTATCCTGGTCCCCTCCTCAGACACTTGTCCTGGTGTATTCCCTGGGACCCCTCTGGCCCCACAGCAGTGTTCAACAGCACTCTGATCATGCCTGAGATTGATTCCTGCTTTTGGGGGAAGGTTCTGTTCGGGGCATGCTCAGCATAGCTGCATTTCAGTCCCAGCTGGAGAACCCAGCCAGCACTTCTACCTCTGGTGTTTGCTCTTTCCAGCAGTTTGGCATTCCCACCCGTTAGTGCAGGATGTGGGGGATTTGTTGCTCAGTGTGCTGAGTTACTCAGTGACATCCTTGCATGGATCAACCCCACTGCACTCTTGTTTCACTTTAAACTGCATGACTTTGGGAGAGTGGCCTGAAGTATCCTCACATGCTGCTGCTCTCCCAGTAGCTGCTGAGATCTTTATCACTTTCTCGCATGGTTGCTGAGCATGACTTCAGAGACAAATTTGGCAAGTCTAATTCTGACCTTTTTATGTTCTCTTCAGTGCTCAGGTGGCCTAGAAGGTTTTTTTAGTCTGACATAGGGTTTTTGTGTATATAATGGCACTGGGGAAAATAGATAAGAGTCAGCTAAAGGTGTGAAGTGAATCCACTTTCACTGGATGCCTTCATATGACTCATCTGACTTTCCCCAGTGCCCCGTGCAGATAAACTCCAGTTCAGAAGTTTAGTCTTCTGTTTCAGGAGGCAGAAGTGCAGAACCTGCCTTTGCTCTGATGCTGCTCTAGCCAGTGCAGTGTCCTGCTGCAGCAGGAGCTGCTGGGGTGCTTCAGAGAGTGCTCCCTGCCCTCTGGCTGGTTCTTGGCAGCAGCTTAATAGAGGAGTTCCTTCCTGATTAATTCCAGTCTGGGGCAAGATAGATGATTTGTATTTCTCTTAACCGCATGCAAGAGCTGGGCCATACATTGATCTGATCCTTTTAAAGCCTCAGCCACCAGCTGAGTAAATTGCAGGGCAGGCCTTGGTTGTAGCCTTGGAAATTTCAGTGTAAGCTCATATTTATTGTCTCCTCCAGTGCTGCCAGGCTCCCTGAGATTGCATCTCCAGGCACAGGAGCAATAAGATCTGCTTTTTTGGCCATGTGTTGATTAAATTATGACAGTTGTTTGTTATGGGTAGTGCAAAACTCCTCTTCTAAACATTGCATATGTTTCAAGTCAACAAGAAAAGTCGCAGGCTTCACTGAGCAGATCATAAGTTTTGTGGAAGTGTGAAAACATGGCATTTGGTAGTGAAATGTATGATTGAATCAAACTTGGTCTCCAACTGTTGATATTCTGAAGGAATCTTGGCTGGCACTTTGGTATAGCAGAGTGCCTCTTCTTGTCCCAAGTTGCTTGATTTATAATTTCTATTCTATGCCATCATTTCTCTTTTTTTTGTGAATTGAAAATTATTATTTTTGCTGTATTTATAGGGTATTTTAAGATATACATATTAAAAGCTTGAGACTAAGCCACAAAGGCTTCAGAAAAATGGGGAATCTTCCAGCCTTTGCTCCTTTTTCCATGTTTATTTGGATCAAGTACATTGAATTCCAATTGAGTTTTGACCAAGTGCAGAAGCTGCAGTAGGTCTAAGTTTAATGCCTTTTAGTGACTGTGGGACAAGATGCCACTTTTCTGAACATCAATAAAACATGATTGATAAGAAGCTGGGGGAGATTTGACCCCCCCCAATGCATGAAACTTGATTTCTCTGGTTAGACACCATAACTACTAACATTCTCTGAAAAATGATGAAGTTAGAATGTGATTTCTGATCAGAGATCAGAAATACTTGGGCTGCAGTTTAACTAGAGAATTCTTCCAGCTCTTCCTTGTAGTATCTCCTGAATTCAGCACCCTCATGTCAGTGATGTGATTTTACAGATGCTTTTCTGTGTCACGGCTGCAGAAGTGCAGCTGAAAACTTGTGGGCATTTGCTTTTTGTTTATTGTCCTCTAAAGTCCCAACTGTTGGCTGGAGGTCATGGCTACGGGTAGACTTGTATCTCAAGAGATCTGCTGTTTATTTTGCAGAAATAAATAAAAAAGTACAAGCTTGGCAGTTTTCTTCTAAACTTCTTGGACCTGCTTCTCATGCTAAAAGGGATCTTTTAAAGGCACTGTAAGGAGGTGAACACTCATCCAGGAGCTCCTGGCATCATGTGCCCTTCTTAGAGCAGTGAGAGCTGTCCTGGCCATCAGCTGCAGCAGGCTCTGCCCTGCAGTCAGTGATCTGCTCCAGC
The DNA here is from genome assembly GCA_009812075.1 of Sialia sialis. Lineage (NCBI taxonomy): Eukaryota > Metazoa > Chordata > Aves > Passeriformes > Turdidae > Sialia > Sialia sialis. Next base: position 664,905 of record VRYO01002784.1, on the reverse strand, counting down.
TGCTCAGAATCCTGTCTCTGTCCTTGTCCTTTCCCATCTCTGTGGCTTCAAAGCAGTTGGAGCACTCTTGTTCTGGTGTGGGTTTGCCATTTGTGATGAGTAGGACGTGCCATTTAGCAAGCAGGCACTGAGGAGCTACTCTTGGCTTTATCTCTCAGTCTACTTTGTGGTTGGAGACCTGTGTGCTGGTTGTGGGTTTTTATGTGCGTCACTGAACCCAGAAATTTTATTATATTCTCAGAAAAGGGTTTTGCAACAGCTCAGCTATTAAAGCCAAACCATGTAGTTTAGTAAAAAGTCTGGGCAGGAAACAACAAAATGAAATTCATCCTAGGGGAGAAGCGTGGTGCATGTAGGCTGGGAAGAGAATGCAAATACACTATTTATAGGACTAGGGGAAAACAAAGTTGGACTTGAGTAAATGTGAGGGAATTATCTGGGCAAAACCAGCCTTGGCCCTCTGAGACACTCAGACCTGTGCTGCCACAGTGCTTTTTCATTTTGGGGAATTCCTTACATTCCAACAAAGAAGAAAAGTTTGACATTGAAATCTGTGCTGCGCAGAGTCCCTTCCAGCAGTGTCCTTTAGGAGTTTATGCTGTGGATGATGCTTGGGAAGGGGAAATACTTGAACCAGTATTTTTTAAGCAGTACCAAAGCAGCTGAAGCTGGTGCCTGCCCCTGGGAGTTGCTGCAGGAGAGCAGGCAGAGCTGTGTGCAGGGAGGAGGGCAGGGCTGAGTGCATTTGTCAGTGCAGAGCCAGGAGTGCAGCCCAGCTCTGCTCTTCCTCATGTGATGCTTCTGGTGTTACTCTGGGGCTGGCCAGGAGAGCCTGTGGGAGAAGTGCAGCAGCAGTGGCTGTAGCTCAGAAATATCCTGCCCCGAGCAGCGTGCTGGCCTTGTGACACTGCACGCTGGCGTTGGACAGCGTGGGGCACACACTTCTGTAGCCTTTCTTTTACATAATTTGTGACTTTTCATTTCTAGATAGATGCTAACCCCTCCTTTCCTTCCACTGTGTTTTATTGGAACAGATTCTGACACCTCCATTGCCTGCAGCTCCTGCTTTTTTCTGGATCATGTGCTACTTTTAGGACACTTGCCTGTAATTAGTGTTCCATATAACTAAGCACAGAGCTCTGGCTTTACAGAGTATGCTGATAGCTCATCCTTCTTACAGGAAAAATAAATCTTGCCTGGCGGAAGATCCTACACTAAAATAGCATATTACAGTCAGACTGCAGAGCCGCTGCTGCTTTACACACAGGCCCATCAGGGCTGGCTGTACCAGTTCCAGAATCACTGTGCAATCTTGCCTCTGTCCCTAGGTGCTCCACAGCCCTGAGGCGTGCCCAGGAATGGGGAGGGGTGAGGTGAGCCAGGGGCAGCACGGAACATCCTGCAGTGCCCTGGGAATTCTGTGTACAGGCTCACAAACACGTGCTGAGCTGTTAGCCTGGGGCTGGCTGCTGTGGCTCTAGTTTGTGTATCAGAACACATATCATCAGTGGCCCTTCCCTCCAGTGGCCTCTGGAAAGAAACAAGGCTTGGGTGATTTCTGTCTTCCTTCTCTTTTCCATGACATAGCTATTGCACAGTTGGGAAGCTGTTTCTCATTTGTGTAGGCTGACTTTTGGCACACTGGGGGCTGTTGAGTTTGCAAACTTCCTGCAGCCTCTTCTTTCTGTGTGTCCTGAGGGGCCCTTGGCCATCTACTCATCCCAGGCTGCCCAGTGGCAGTGTCCATGGAGGGGAAGAGCACCCTGAGAAGAGAGAACCCTCCAAGCTCCTTTCTGCCATGGCAGTGAACAGGAGTGCTCTGGGGACAGGCTGTGGTGGGAAAGGACGTGTGACAGTGACAAAGCAGAAGGCCAGAGCTGAGGCAGCTAGTGCCACGTGTGTGCCCCAGCCTGCATGGGGCTGCCTGCAGGATTCCAGCTCCCCTGAGAGCCAGGGGAGCTCGGGGCAGGGCACAGCCCAGGGCCAGGGCAGAGAGAGGGCAGCCAGCAGCACAGCCAGCAGCACAGCCAGAAACAGCCTGTGCCCCACACAGAGCCCAGCACAGGGCACACATGGCTGGGCTGTGCCTGGCACACGGAGCGTGGCACCACACAGCCAGGCCCTCCCCAGGCTGGCCCTGCCCTGCCCTGCCCTGCCCTGCTCTGGCCAGAGGAAGCAGAGCAGGGCTGCAAAAAAAGGAACTGCTCTCAGTCCCTTTATATAAAAAGAGGTACTGAGAACGAGTGATTGGGATTTCCAGTTCCTCTAGCTCTGGTGCTCCAAAGCTGTGCTGGGAAGTTGTGGTGAAAAGGATCCTCTGGTTTCAGCAGGGTGGTCAGAGTGAGAATGCAAAGTTTCTAGGACGTGGAAGTCCTGGATTGCCTCTCCTGGGAATGGCAGCGCTGGTCATTGCTCTGGGCATTGCAGGGACTGGAGTCACTTCAGTGTTCACACACTTTTTGATAAATCTCAAACTGCATGGCAATACTGTCAGAATTCAGTGTGGGCAGGGACAAACTTGTTATACCTGATAGTTGTAAGGAGTAGATTGCTCATAAAACATACTGTCATCCAACTTTATAGGAAAGCACTTAAAGAGGAGATACGTTATAGTGGTCAAAGAATCCATGTTTGTTTTTCCCTTTACATTTTCAGTCTGATCATGTCTCAAATGCTAAAATTTGTTGACTAAGAACATGTTTTGGTTTATAAATCATGGATCAGCTAACTTGCTCTGAGGCATTGTTTTGTTAGGAAGATTTTGAAGCTTAAGCCTGCCTCATGGGAATGTGTGACACAGTGAGCAATCTTTGGAGAGTATTTTCTTTTTGATAAGCAAACATAGGGCACAAATAATACTCCTTTTTGCTGTTTTATTCTTTTGTGTGTAAAGTGAAGAATTCTGTGTTGGTCATTTCCATGAGATGGTCAGGTGATATAAGCTTTGGAATAAAACTTTAGAAGAGAAGATGTGCAGCAATCATCTAGTCCAGCTGCCTGAATTTTTGTTCTTTTAAGTTAGCTGCTTTTAATGTTGATTTTGCCGTAGAAATGCCCATGAGATAACAGGCCTCAGAGTCTTTGGGTACATTTGCTATTCCTGCCTCAGAACTGCTCTTGATGGGGGCTTAGAGCAGTTCCTTCGTTCTGCTGAAATGCTGGAGAGCAGGGATGCTCAGTGCAGGGAAATGCCCTGCACAGATTTCCCCGAGAGCTCGTGTCATGCAAGAGCCCTGCTCCCAGGGCAGCATCTCCTGTGTACAGCCACGGCCTGGGGAGGCTCAGCACGGTTTTGGAAGCTCACAGTTTGTGTTTGGGTCCTGCAGGTGAAGCTCATTGACTACATCCACCGGCAGCGGCAGTGCAAGCTGAGCGTGCCCCTGAGCGACCGCACGGCCGAGCTCAACAGCTACCCCCGCTTCAACGACTGGCTGGACATCGTCAACGTCAGGAAAGAGGTGGTGCAGGTGAGGAGGGGACCGGGCCCTCACACAGAGCC
>VRYO01002784.1:604365-661243 GCA_009812075.1 Sialia sialis | reverse complement strand
ACAGAGCCTCCTGTCCCTTCAGGACACTGCCAGCTGCCTGCTGGGTCTGAGAGCCACGGCAGGACTTCATCACTTGCTGCCTTTTGCACACCAATAGTGCTGTGCTGCACTGTGTGCTGTGTCCAGCATTAGCCAGAGCAGGATCATTGTTACAACCTCACACACATACTAGAGCTCAGTCCACTGACAGCTGAACAAGGCAGAAAAGGCTTTTTCTATTCTTTTTCCCCATTTTTCTCTCTGCAGGCCAGGTCACAATGTTCTCATTCAGTTTCCTTTGATCACTAAACAACCAAAAATTTTCTTTGACCTCAGCAGGAATCTGCCTGGATGAAAAATGCCACGAATTTTCAGGGAAGTTATTCCAGCTCAGTTCTGCTGTAACTAAGTGGTCTCTGGTGAAACAGGATGGGTTCAGAACCAAGCTATTCCTTTTATTTCCAGCTGTTCATTTTGAATGTGATGCTGGTGTTGCCTTCCAGCCCAGCGAGGTTTTGGGTGGCACAGCCAAAGGTGCAGCAGTGACAATGAGAGGATAAAAGCAGCCTGTTGCTGTGGCCAAACTGCCGGGCTCCCAGCTAGTGTTGGTTTCTAAGGTTACTGGAATTGCCTGAGTCTAAAAGAATGTCTTTGTAGCTCTTTAATAAATCCTTTGTGATGCCTGCAGAAAGGGAGGGGGGAGCAGGGAAGAGGTGAAGAAAAGAGGGGAGAGAGGTGGACAGATCAAATCTGCCACATCCTGCTGATTCAGGGAGCAGAGAGGTTGAGACTGCCCTTCTGTATGTGTGGTCACTAAAAGGGGTGAACAAGTTTGGGTTTGGTCTAAAGCAGAAAGAATTTTCCAGATATTTATTATTTTGATTTATGCTCTCTTGCTGACCCCTCCCAAGCAGTGCCCAGTTGAATAACTGTACTTTCTGGGACAGGACTGTAAGAAGTGTACAAAGGTCTGAAATTCCTCTGGGCTTCCAAATACATGGTTATCTTTCAAGGGTTCTGCATCCACTTTGTGCAGGTGCAGGCAGCTTCTGTAGTACTTGTATTAGCTGGACAGCAGAACTGCAGTAGCCTGTGGGTCATTAAAATAATTTCTGATAGGCATGCTGGAACAGGCTGTGATCTGGGGGGAGTGGAAATAGCTGGGCTAGTAAACCAAGTGCTCTGCTCTTGCAGTGTTGATTTAGGGTTTTTTTTTGGTCCTGTTATTTCACTGCTCAGAAAATAGCCATGCAGCTACTGTTGGTGTTGGACACTGACATCAGCAGTGCTGAGAGCTGTCTGGGATAAGTTACCTTTCAGAAATGTCACAGGTATCATGGGATCATTCCTGCTATTGAGTAGATTTCATACAGAATGTTGAACTGCATTTCAGCTGAAAGCTTTCAAAATGGAGCTTTAATAGGTTAGTTATTACAAAATCTAGAGTGATGTTCTGCTTTGTGCACACTGCCTGTGACAGGGTAGGGAGGAGCCTTTGCAGACAGGATTGAGCAGGTCCTGCTGTGAAAATGGGGACCCTGGAGTGGTTCTGGCTCTGTGCTACTGGGAACAGCTTCCATCTCTAGATACTGTCAGCTCACGGTAAAATGGAAATTGTCATGATGGGTTTCCTTCTTAAGGCTTCCGAAAAATGGTGCAGAGAGGAGGAAAACTGCTCAAGTGCCTCAGTGTGGTCATGTGGCACACAGCTCTCTCTTCTTGTGCCTTTTAGGCTCTGAAACGAGTTGGAGAGGTTGCCGGGTACCTGTGGAGTCTCAGAAGAGCTTTCCCAGAGCCCTGCCCTGGGCACCTCTGAGAGCTGAACAGAACAGCAGGTCTGGCACAGAAGGTGCAGTGGAGGGCTCTGTGCCTGCTGCCTGGCAGGGACAAATCAGGAGAAAGGCCTGAGTTCATCGGTTTTGCTTTTTTAAATGGTTCTGATTCCCTTTGCATTTCTAGTGCTACTGGAGAGAGTATTTTCAAGACTGTGCTAATCTGTGACATAACAGTGTTGAAAAGCAGCCTAATTGCAGGAGTTCTTTAGCTCAGCGGTGAGAGGAACAAAGCTCTGTTTCTCTGTCTCCCCTCCCCTCCCCTCGCTCCCCCCAGGCCTCTCCCAAATAAAGCTGCCATGCAGGGAAGCACGGAAGCTCCCAGGCTCTCCTGTCAGAAATAGAGCAGCAGCTCCAATTTAGAATATCTGCTGACTCCTCTACTCCTGAGTGAAGACTATTTTTTGCTCAGTGACTTGCTCTAGACATTATGAAGCTCGAAAGCTCTGGTGATTATAATTGCCGGGCTCCTTTATTTCTTTGAAAACCTATATTTAAAAGGAGAATAATGACTGCCTGTAAAATCCTTTAGTTCTGGAAGAGATTACAGCAGTAACAATGCAGTGTTTATGGCGCTGGGCAACAGCTAAAGCTGAGGAGAGCAGCGAGCCGGTGACGCTGCGCCGCGTGCGAGGGCTGGGCTGTGCCGACCTGGGCCCGCAGGTAGGTGGGCACTGCCAGCCCAGCTGGCACCCTCCTGGCTCCCTGGGATGCACACTTCTGAGGGCTAAGGGAGCTTGGAGCCCCCACCCCAACCTGTGCTGCCTCTGTGGCTTTGGGACTGTTCTCTAATCAGTTGCCAGATTTTTATCTCAGAGGGTGGTAGCAGGCTGTGCTTTGGAGCTGGGCTCATGTGGTGCTGTAACTTGTTTTTTAAGTATTTTTCTTTGGAATGCTGGAGTCTTTGTTTTTGCTTAGGAGTTCAAGAAAACTTAGTTCTAGAGATTGATTAATTCTAAAGACTGTATGTGCAGTTTAATGCAAAAAATTATGTATAAATGGTTACATATGGTGAACTGAAAATGAGCAAACAGGTACTAGAACTGAGACCTAGGAAAAACAGGGCAAAGAGCCTTACAGACAGGAGATGTGTTTGTGCTGTGTAGTCATCTTGAGTGGGTAGAAGTTGCTCTGAAAATAGTCCTAGAAAAATACATTGATCTGGATTGTCCTGCTTGCCTTGGGAGATGGAGTCAGGAATTGGGAGGGGAGTGGGAGGATGATAAAGGGGAATGAGAACAGAGTGCTGTCTCCACTCTTGAGCTGATGGAAGAAGTCTCTTGCAGAGATATTTGCTGGGCTCTGAGCTTGAAGCACATCTGCCAAATAAAAGAGACTAAAAGAAATTCTGTTGGCTTATTTTCTTCAGCACAAAAAGCAATTTTCTCTGCCTTTATCATTGTGCTTCCCAGAAACATAACTATTTTATTTGTTCCCACATGTAACTTGTCACTGTCTTAAAAACTAACTTAAGAACAGAGTCATCTTCTTATCATCTTCTGAAGCATGTCTGGGCCAGCCCTGCTGGCCGTGGAGCAGGGGTGCCAGTCAGTCAAGCCTGGAAAGCTGTTTTTGGAGTGGGTAACTGTCATGCACAGGGTGGGGCACATCCTGCCCTGGGGTCTGCTGCCCATGAGCAGGGCTGTGCCACCAGGAGTCTGGGAGCAGCTGGAGCAGTGCTGTGGTTGGGGCTGCTTTGTGCCTGTTCCTTCAGGGAAGGGATTTGAGTCCCAGATGTACCCTGGTACCCTTTTGTGGGATACCTCCTGCCTGCCTGGGAAGCCCAGACCCAGTCAGCAGTGATGGCAAAGACCTGCAGAGCTGGGCACAGAGCAGGAAGGCTCATGCTTTGAGCAGGAATTGTGTGCTAGGAGCCTCTGTGCCCTGTGACAGTGCCTCTGTCAGGGGTGAGCCTGGGGCTGGGGCTGGGAGCCCGTGGCAGGGGGTTCTGTTTGCACAGGCTGGCCCAGCTTGTGGCAGATCTCTCACTGCAGGAGATCTGGGGGGTTTTTGGGAGTGCATCCTTTGGATGGGGGATAGAAGAGGCAGATCTGCCTGTGCCTATCAGGTTTCCACAGCTGTATCCTCTCATCTTTTTCTGTCAGCAAATCTGCATGAGCAGGCCATGAGGACTGTGGCTGTTTGTTGGGGATTTCCATGGGTCTGGCAGCAGGAGCTCTGGCTGGCCCCCCAGATAGCAGAGATCCTGGATGTGCTAATTGTGTGTATGCAAATTAACTCTGTCCTGCAGGCTTCCTTGAGCTAAAATTCCTTTGCTGTTCCAGCTGAAGGCCCCTCCCCAGTGTGAACAGCTCTTGGAAAATAGCTTCTACCACTGCCAGGGCTCCCCTTCCCTGCCTGGGCTCCAGGTCCCCCTTCATGGCTGGAGGTCAGCCTGAGGGCTCTGTGACACCTGTCTGCCACAGAGGAGTAGTGACAGAGCCCTCCTGTCCCCAGAGAGCCAGCTGGACAGAATGCCCTGAACCTGTTAGCTCCTCTCCAGCCTCTGAGTGAGGAGGGTGATGTTAGCTGAAACCATGGCCTGTTTATGCTCACAGCTTAATGCAAGCTGGAAATTTCAAGTGAGAGGCTTTCCAGAATGCCCATAAAATCTCCAGGAATTTAATAATACAGCAGTTTTTCAGTACCTTCATCACTGGGCACCAGAAAAACAGTGCAGAATAACACCCAGCAGGCACAAGATGTTCTTAGGAGCATCTTTACATGCTTTGCTTAGAGCTATCAGTGGGAATTTAAGCACCTTATGTAATGGGCTTTCTCTTGTAGCATCTGCTGCTTCACGGGAGGATGATTGGAGAGGGAATGTATTGATTTAAAGAGGAGGCATTTGGGGCCTTGACAACTGTCCAGCTTTACAGGAAGAGCTGTGGCTACTGGGTCGAGGAGCAGGTCAGGCTGATTTTGCAGAGTGCCTGCAGCAGCATTAGCTACATAGGCTTATCTGCAGGGTGGAATCTTTACCAAAAATAACCCCTCCACTGTGTTAGAGACCAGCATTTTTGCCATGTTTCAGGGATTTAAGTTGGACACCAGACAAGATTAAAGACTGTTGTGAACTCTTCACCCTGACTAATTGAGACTGACCCTTGGATGGCTCCTTGGATGCATTGGTACTCACTTTCCTCTTTTCAGACATGTGCACCATGAGGTGCAGTCTGTGTCTGAAAGCAGGAGGGCTTTAGGAAAAGTCCTCTTACCTGTTGTAGGGAGGAATAATTTCCTGCTTTGGACTTTTTAGCATCCCTTCTGCTGAGGCTTTAGATTTTGCTGGCAGTTAGAGGTGCTGAAGATTGAAAGCAGATTCTGTCTCCTCCTGCTTTTTCTCTGGTTTTAAACCTGACTTTATTAGTAGAGTACTGTCTGAATACCTGTCAGTTCTCCCTGTGGAGACAAGGTGTACCCAGGGAGGTGGTGTTGAGCTTGGTCCTAATGCAAGCCTTTCATCTCCATTTTTAAAACTGTTTTTTAAAAAGCCTCAGCACCCACAGAGAAGGCAGGTAAAGAGAGGTCAGCTGGACTCACATTTCTCACCTGAGTCGTGAAGAGTGGGAATAGCCCCTGTGCAAGGCCCAGAGGTGCCCCGAGGGGCCAGAGGGGCCCTTCCCCTGAGAGCAGCTGAGCCAGGGCAGCAGCAGAACCTGTTGGAGAGCCACCCTGAACTAGTGACCCTCTCACTGTCACCCTGCCTGGGGGGTGACACACAGCCTCGGCACAGCAGGCCAATCTTACAGGGATCAGGTTGACCAGTTTTATATTAAGCCACCACATATGTGCAGCACATGAGTGGCTGTTTAAAGAAAGCCTCTTACTTCCCCTCCCTCCCCCTCTCTGAGGGCTTATTTCTTTTGTCGCGTGTCATGGGGGCTGGCAGCAGGTTCAGAAAGTCTGAGCTCTCCCAGCTCAAGGTCATTGGCATTGTTTAAATATAATCTCCTTTTCTGTACTTTCTACTTTCCTACAACTTGCTATTCTGTCTTTCTGAAATGAATTGGCCTCCCAGCTCCAGGAGCACCTGGGCTGGGGTAGAAAGCTGTCTCCATGTGCCACTAAACCTTGATTCGTGTTTGCTCCTGTCCCCTTTGCAGTGCTGGTGTCCCCTGAGGGCCTGCATGGCAGAACAAAGCTGCTTCTGTGAGAGGGAGAGGAATTCAGGGATGCTGGGGACAGGACTGACTGTGAGAGAGACTTGGTGCAATTCTGCAGTTACCAGCCCAGCTCAGCTGGGGTCTGTGTGAGCAAACTGTGCTGCCTTCGTGCTGGGGTGTTGGAATTGGGAAACACATTACAGCTCCAGCTCTGAGCATCTGGACCGCTGGGAGTTTTGTTTTTTTGGAGTGTGATAGCAGAGCAGGAATCCCAGGAGACAGATTTTGCACTGTCTCTGCTTTTTCTGAATTTTATCCACGTCATTCAGGAACAAGCTTTTGGGGGCAGTCTTATTCCTGCATCATGGTGGTGCAGAAAAATGAATGTTTGCAGAAAAATGAATAATACCCAGCATCAGCTGTGATTTCTATGCTTTTGTTATTCTGCAAAGATTAGTTACAGGAAAAAAAAAAAAAAAAGATAAAATCTGCCCAAACTGCATTGAACTCTGGCTCTGCTCTGGTCCTGCTTCATGCTTACTGCTCATTTAAATTCCTGGCCTCCCCTTGAGTCATCTGTGTTTTGTTTCATCCAGTTCAGGGCATGTGACAGAAGATGCAGGATGTGTTTCTTAGATTCTGCCCTTTCTTAATTTATTCTTTTTCTTTGCTCCATACCACAATTACTAAAACTGGAAACTCTTTGTGTTGCCACCTAGCAAGCTCCAAAGGTTGGGGCTGTTGAGCACTGTCACAGCTGAAGGTCCTGCGTCAGCACTCAGAGCAGGAGTCTGGGTTGAGGAAGATGCAATTCTTAAAGGACACGTGTGCTTTTGAGTCAGAAGTGGGGTTTAAGGACAAGAGGATTTCAAGCTTTTTGTTTCACCAAGCAGTGAGACACACTTTTGAGTTTCCCCTTCAAATAAAGGTCAAAGCCTTTTATATAGCTTGATTCCAGGAGTTGAAACTTTAGGATAAAGGCCAAATATTGTGAAATTAGTGATCTCATTGTGAGAATAGGCAACAGAGAGGTTTGTTTAGGCAGAACTTTTCAGGGAAATTCCTGGGCATCTGGGCTAAGTATCCTGGGTTTGTTTATTAACCACAATTGCTGCAGACTTACATTGGAAACATTTGAATGGGGGAGGAGAGAGAGACACAGCTCACTTCTGTGTCAGGAAATACCAGATCATTTTGTGCTTTCCAGGCTCTTGTATCTTTGGTGTCTGCCTGATGTGAACCTTATCACTGTGGGGCTTTGGTGTATTAAGATGTGGAAGGAGCTCTGCACAGATATCTCTCCAGGCAGGATACGGGTAAGGCTGGCTCTCTGATGAAGGGAAAGCTGCTGGAGGAGGAGGCTGCTATCTTTGTCAAAACATTTCTTTTTTTGTTCAAATGAAGTAATTTTCCTCACTGTTTCTGCTGTTCACTTCAGTACTGAAAAGCCAAACATCCTTATCTGGTACTTTTTCAGGTTTTAGACCTGTTTCAGTTCTGACTCTATTTTTAATGAAAAAGTTAAGTTTCATTAGTAGCTTTGCAAAAATTTTCCCCAAGGGGAGAAGAGTATTTTGTTCCCTTGTAATCCTGAGGGGAATAACAGAGGATGAGCAGTCCTGCAGAGCACACTCACACCCCAGGCAGGGGAGAGAGCAGCTGTGGGCACCACAGAGAGGGGCACAGCCCAAAGGAGTGAGCCGTGAGCCAGCCCAGGCAGGGACACAGTGCCACTGCTGAGAGCACACCTCAGGGGACACTTATTTGTACAGAGTGACACAAAGGGTCTTGTCTTGTTCTCCTGCAGAGAATACCAGAGGAGCTGACCCTGGATGCCTTACTAGAAATGAATGAGTCCAAGGTGAAAGAAACAATGAAGAGATGTGGAGCCAGAGATGAGGAGTGCTCCAGGCTCAACGGGGCCCTGAGCTGCCTGCGGAAGGTGACGGAGTCAGGTACAGACTGCTTGTTCTCCTGTGGGATTGTGGTGCTGGCAGCCCAGACTTGTTCTATGGGATTGGGGTCCTGGCAGCCCAGACTGCTTGTTCTCCTGTGGGATTGGGGTCCTGGCAGCCCAGCCCCATCTGCTGCCCTCCAGACACTGTCTGGGGATGTTCTGAAACCAGGGTCATTGTGTGGATCTGGGACATGCACAAAGGTGCACTGATCAAACCTAGCTAGAGCTGTCAGTTGGGTTTGGTTTGGACATCAAGGCAGATAAATAAATGGAAATAAATGTATGTAGAATCCTCTCCTACTCAGTAGACTATATCCTTATTAACCCTTTCTGTCTAGAGTTGTGTCTAGTGCTCCAGTTCATTCTCCAGTCACATCAGTACACATCCTTGACTTAATTAAATACAGCCAGATTCCTTGTTCCTTCCCCAAATATTGCCAGCTCAGAGAGAAACCTTCCCAAAGCACTTCCACAGGCACTGTCAAATCTGTTTGTACAGAGCCTCTCCCAGCAGACTGGTACTCACATGCACCACACACCACATCTTTGTAGCAGCTATCAATCTGTCACTGAAAGGTGATGTTTCCTGTTGCTATTATGACAGTTCATCCATTTGGAAATTGTAAAGATTAGGTAGTGGAAAAAGTCAGCAAACAGCTCAGTCTCGTATTTCCTTTTTTCTAATCTTCCTTGTCCCAGGCTGTCAAATATTTCCCATCCACCCGATAAACCAGCCATTGCTCAGGAGTGATGGCATTCACCTCTTAGAACGAATGGCATTTTTAAAAAGGCAGGTCTGTGTCTCTGAAGCTCAGATCAGGCGCTGTGCTGAGGCTCAGGGGGATCAGTGCCAGGCGCAGTGGGCACACAGAGCCTGCCCCGGGCTCGGTGCCGTGCTGCCAGCCCGGCACTAACGCCGCTGCTTTCACAGGAGGGGAGCTGAGGGACGATGTGCCCGTGGCCCTGCCCGAGCGCCGGGACAGCTCCAGCTCGCAGCCGGACCCCGCCTGGTCCCCGTGTGCCCCGGCCAAGGGCAGCCAGCAGCAGCAGCAGCAGCAGCAGCCGCGCTCCGTGCCCACAGCCCCGTGCGAGCCGCCGGCCCCGAGCCACGGGCCCTGCGGCCCGGCCGAGGCGCTGCTGGAGCCGCTGGTGCTGCCTGCGGCCGGGGGCAGGCCCCGGACCCCGCACAGCATCACCGTCACCCCCCCGGCCACGCCGCAGCCCAAGCGCCGGCACCGCCTGAAGCCGCCGCGCACGCCGCCGCCACCCTGCCGCAAGGTGTTCCAGCTGCTGCCCAACTTCCCCACCCTCACCAGGAGCAAGTCCCACGAGTCTCAGCTGGGCAACAGGATCGACGAAGTTCCTCCAATAAAGTGAGTTCCCTCCCAGACCGGAGCTGGAGCTCTCCTGGCAAAGGCTGCCCTCCCTACCTAGGCAGGAGAGGATTGGCAATGCAGCAAGCTCAGGAGCCTGTGCAAAGCCAGAGGTCTCTGTAAACTGACAGCACATGCTGCAGGCAGCACTTCCTGCTCTAGCACAGTGTGTACCTGTCACAGGAATATCAGTGCCTAAAAAAATTACCTTTTCTTCTTTCTAGGTTCGGTAAGAGATTCTCACTGGGGTGTCTGCAGTGCCTTGCTGAGAGAGAAGAGCCTGTGCTTGTCAGCTCCCTGTTGGCCATCCCTGGGCAATCTCTGGAGGTTCTCCACGGGCCTTCCTATCCTAGAGCTTCTGTTAACTGAGCAGGAGCTTGGCTGCCACACAACTGCAGGGTTTTACTTGGTTGCACATGGTATTTTCTAAGATGACTCAAGCAAGGCAAAGGAGTACTGATGTTTCAAGGGTTAAAGCCAGGGGTGCTTATCTGTGACCTCAGGCAGCTGGCACTGATGCCTCTTGGTACAGGAATTTCACATTTAGTGGCTTTGGATATGCATTACCCAGTGTCTCTGCAATGAAGTTAAGACAGTTGTGTGCAGCTTTCTGAGGAAGCTGCAGGGTGTGCTGGAATGTGGGGTGTTCCGTGTGTGCTGAGGAGTTTGTGTGGGTGATGGCTGGCAGGAGCTGGCCTGGGTTTCTCCGGGGCCATTGGGAGTTCGGACTGTGCTGTGTCCCAGACAACCTGTAACCTTGTGCTAATGGAGCGAGATTGGAAAGGGTCCAGAAGTATCCAAGTATTGAAAAAAAGAATGAGAGTCCAAATAAGGTTATCATAGCACTGTAAATGCCCTTTAAAACAAAAATCTCAGGAATTACTTCCAGAAATAGAAAGATAGTAAAATGAAAATGCCAGCAGAAATCTGAGCATTTCCCTGGGGAGAGTGAGATAATCGGTGCAATAAATGCAAAAGCCATTGGAATAAATTCAAACAGAAATGAAGGATTTTGGTGCTTCTCTTCATATTCTGTTGGGTGGGTTGAAGTCTCTCTGTGGGCTCTGGTGAGTCCCAGACAATTCCAGACTGGCTGATACTTGTTTGAACCCTTCAGTGAGGATTTAACCATCTGAGCTGAAGTTAACAGCATCTTTTCTGCTGTGCTGGGATGGTTTGGATGGCCACACTAGACCAGCAACATTCCTTGGAAAAGCAGCCAGCCACTGCAGCCTTTGCCAGGAGGCTGAGCATCACAGATGCCTTTAGAGGCTCCCTGGGCTAGTGATAAAAAAGACTGTGGTGCCATCTATGGTCAAGTGAGGAGACTGGCTCTGAGCCAGTCCTGCTGCTGTGCTGACACTTGCACATTGGGGTTTGCCTCAGATGTGCAATATTTCTGTAGCTTTAGCTCAGGAAATATGTCAGAATTCTGAGTATTAGAGAGTTTTCAGGAAGTTATGTGGTCTGACCACATGCTGGATTGGCATTTGGAAGTCTAGATATCCCTTTCTGCACTTAACAGCTAGCTAGTTAAGTGAGCCCACATGTGTGTTTTTATTCTTCTGGGTCATGCTGGCCCTGTCTAAAAAACTGAGATAATTTTCAGTGAAATAGAATATTCTGAAATCTACTGACACTGCAGGAAAACTGGGTGATGGTGTTTGTGGTAAACCAATTGGGAGTAAACCAATTAGGAGTTAAGTCTGACTTTCCACTTTAAGAATGGCTTAGAACTGATCAGATGGACTTCTGTAATCCCTAAATGTGAAACATCATGATTTGTCCAATCCTACACAAACAAATACAAGAGCAACTTCACAGAGGGCAGGGCAGTCTGAGCTGTGCTCCTGTGACACCTCCTGGCTGGAGGTGCTGACCTGGGGCAGTGAGTGCTTGGTTTGTGTGCAGGGTGCTGAGCCATGCGAGCAGTGCTGCCCTAAACCCTCCTCTTGTTCTCCACCAGAGCTCTCCCAGGGATCCCCCCAGACGGTACGAAGAGACTTTGGCCTGGCTGTGACCCACAGGTGAGCAGCCTGGGACTGGGTGTGGCTGTGACCCACAGGTGAGCAGCCTGGGACTGGTCTGGCTGTACAGGTGACAGCCCAGGGACTGCTCTGGCTGTGACCCACAGGTGACAGCCCAGGCACAGAACCCAGCAGCCCAGGCAGGGCTGTGGTGGCACAGCACTCTGAGGTGGGTTTAGAGTTGGGTTGGGTGTCTCAGCTGTCAAGTTCAGCTACCCACAAATGTTCCTTTTCCCTCTGGCACCAGCTAACATCAGTTTTCCCCCTCCTGTCTCTGTTAGGTTCTCCACAAAGTCTTGGTTATCTCAGATTTGCCAAGTGTGCCAGAAGAGCATGATGTTCGGGGTGAAGTGTAAGTACTGCAGGTGAGCACACGGGATGGTCTCCTTCAGAACAGCCTGGAACTGCACGAGCACAGCCTGCAGTAACTCCTGTCTCTTGGTGTGATGCACTTGTAGCAGTGGCAGTGTTTTTTCAGTCCTTCTGACCTGGCAAAGGGATGCTCTGGCACAACTCACACTTGAAGTTGGCAGCCTGACACACGAATGAACCAAACTTGTTTCCCTGCCATAGGTTTCCTACCTCATCCTGGGCAAATCTTGTAGTGGGACCTGGATCCCTAAATAACAGCCAGGATATTAATTTTTGCATTTCTCTCAGCCTTGTTAGTCCAGAGCACTGAGATTTTACTATTTATCACTGTTGCTGGCTGAGAGTCAGTGAAAGTAACTCTATTAAGAAGAAATCAGATGCTAAGATACGTGCCTGGCTTTCATTAGCCTAATGACACACATAACTGGATTCTCCATACCAATGCCTGCTGCTCTGGGGCTGAGCATCCAGAATTCCTTCTGAGATTAGCATAAGAATTACAAATTAAGGGTAGGCTTCCTCTTTTTGGGAAAGAACAAGTTGCTATTTAACATGTAATGGTTATCTTTCAGATTAAAATGTCACAACAAATGTACTAAAGAGGCACCTGCTTGTAGAATATCCTTCCTTCCCAGTAAGTAATTTTCTCCAAATTCTTGGCATTTCAATGTAATTGTTGGTATGGAAAGAATAAAAAGTCTCATTAAAGCTGGTTTTCTCCCTTCTTCAACCTGTTTTTCAGTAACGAAAATAAGAAGAACAGAGTCTGTCCCATCTGATATCAATAATCCAGTAGACAGACCCACAGAGCCCCAGTTTGGAACTCTCCCCAAGGCACTAACTAAAAAGGTATGAGGTGCTGAGGTGTGTGCTGGTCCCTGGGGAGCTGCAGTAGGGAGAGGTTGGAGCCAAAACAGCACCTTGAGCTCTCACTTTGCAAGACATTTTCCTGTAAAACAGGGTTGTGCAGAGCTCCAGGTGCTTGCTCAGAAAAGCAATGCCCTGATCAAGCCTGGGAGCAGCTTCCCTCTGTTGTCCAGCAGACACTGAGGGAACTCCTCCTTTCTCTTCGTTGTTTTCTCACCAGTGCTTTCCTGCTTTGCAGGAGCATCCACCAGCAATAAACCACCTGGACTCCAGCAGTAATCCTTCTTCCACAACCTCATCCACTCCCTCTTCTCCAGCACCTTTCCAGTCTTCCAACCCTCCCAGTGCCACACCGCCCCCAAACCCATCCCCCATGGGCCAGAGGGACGGGAGGTTCAACTTCCCAGGTGAGCTCTGCAAGGAGAGGCTGAGCAGGAGTTCACAGGAATTCACTTGCAGGTTTCTGAATACATGGTTGTGCCTTAAACAGGTGTAAAAGTGTATCTCATGTGATAAAATGAAAATGTCTTTCTTACAAGTTTTTAGAGGGTTATTAGTAAGATATCTTTGTTGGAAACAGATTACTGAGGAATGTTTCTCCTTTTCCTTTTTGGAAAAGGACTGAAGGAAAAGCTGTTTTTTCTCCTCCTTTTCCCTTTGGGTTGTACAATGCATGCTGCCTGCAATGTGTGCTCACCAGGGGCTTTCAGTCAGGAGGGAGGTGCTTTCTGGAGCAGGCTGTGAAAATGAGAACTGGAATGAATTACTTTACCAGACCCTTCCAAAACATAATCCACAATCAACACCCATTTTTAAACCACTGTCAAGCATTACTGGTGGAGAGGAGTTTACCCTTCATGCCCTATGGATTGAGAGCCCAAGTGTGCAGCTTTAACCAGAGCTGAGAGGGGCAAGAATCTCTGACAAGGACAAAGATCTAAACAGTGAGAATAAATGTAATTCCTTTGACCTGGACTGAAGTCACATGGTGATCAGTAGATGCTACATCTGGCCTTCAACACTGCTGAATTTGGATCAGCTTCTGAGCTGTGAGCTCAGGTTGCTGTTTGAGCTTACTAAAAAGGACCAGAGGCAGCTCAGTGTAAGGATTCCACTGCTGCTACTTTACATTGGGACAAACTGCTCAGATTCACTGAAAAAATAAAAAGGTGGATGGTTTATGAGCTTCAGCTTCTGAGGGGACACCTCTGCAAAGCTGAGACATGAGAGCACATCACATCACACCTGATGTGGGGCTGCCTTGCACATTCCTGGGCTCTCCCTTTGCTCCTGCCACTGGGGGTCCACGTGTGGTGTTTGCTCACCAGGCTGTTAGAGAGAAGTGGCACAGCTTGTGTTTGATACCTGGCATCTGTCAGGGCCCTCCCAAAATGCATGTGCTGAAATTCCCCCCAGCAGGCTGATAATCCACTAATCTGTTCCCAGCATTGACCTGGGACTAATGCATTGAATGAACATGAGGCACTCACTGATGATCCTCTAACTTGTTTGTGTTGTTTTGGTTTTTTTTCTCTCCTGGTATTTTTTTTGCTGTTCCTTTTTTACAAAACCCCAATTAATTAAAAAGCTGCCTACTACCTTCAGCATAGACAACAGTTTATCTTCCCAGGTGAGTTGATTGTTTTAATTCTACTAACCAGCTTCTACTGCCAAAGCATAACTAGTTTGTAAACCTCTGCATGCTGCCCAGGAACAATCATTCTGCTTTAAAAAAACCTGTCTAAAACAATCCGGACTTTCTCTTAGCTCTGTGTGTACTCAGGCCTCTCTCCCCTAATTTGAGGTAGTGATATGATTTGTGTATTGAGATGGAACTTTGAATATTTAGCTGTAGAACATTTGTTTCCTGCTATGGGATTCTATCCACATCCATGTTCTTCCTTTCTAAAGACTTTTATGGCTCAGTCCCTGCCCAAAAAGACCTTACAGGTAGGTAGGGGAAATGGAAGAGGACTGGGCTCAGCCAACTTGCAGACATAGGAGAGATGAGCATAGTTTTAAATCAGTAAAAGTATAAAATCAATTGTCTGTGGTTGAGTTTATAATTCCTAAATAAGAAGCAAATAGTTGCTATTGCAATGTTAAAACTTGCAGTCTGTAGAAGATTGAAAAGATGTATCATAACTGTTTCTACTCTCCCAGAAATTCCCAGTCCTGCACAAACAGCACAGCTTCCAGAAACTGCTGCAGACACTAAGTAAGTAGAATCGTAAATCCTTCCATTTGCACAGCATTTACCTGGTGATCCTCAGGTCAGCCCAGAGGTGCTGTGTTATGGCCAATACCAGATGTAACACCTGAGAATTCCCAGGGTAACTTTAGTCAGTCAGGGTGATGCTGGTATTCCCAGTTTTATAAAGAATATGTCACTTAACTCTAAATGGCACACTAAGGATCCAAGCCTTTAATTTCTAATCCTGGTTGTGTGAAGTGTCAGATGAAACAGAAGTTGGAGTTTTGTAACTTGAAGGGCACAGCACGCTGAGCTGCAAGCAAACAGGATCCCGAGTGCAGGGCATGGAAATGCTTCCAGCCTGCAGCTGCTCCACTGCAGGTGCTTCAGGAGCAGGAATGGGAGTATTTATTCCTGGAACACAGTGTGATAACAGCCATGCCACTGCCAAAACAATTCCTGCCTCTTCATTATTAAGAATCGCTTCCAAGTCTTTGTCCTTCATTTGCCAGAGTGGGCTTGGAGTCCTTGTCTTTTACACAGAGCAGGAATTGTATTTTCTCTGACCTTCTGTAACTGTCAGGATCTGTTCTGTATTGGCTTCTTCTGCTGCCCTAATGCAGCCCAGGCCCTGTTCCCCAGTGATGTCAAAGGTTGTTTTCCCTGTTTGTGTTGCAGTGCTGCCCAGCAGCCGGGCACGGGCGGAGACGCACGGGAAGCACAGGTGGGTTTGCTGGCTTGCCCCAGAGGGCTCTGGAGCAGCCTGGGCTGCTCTGCCCCGTGAGGGATTCTCAGCACACCTTTCCCTTCCCTTGTTGGCCAGGAGGAGGAACCAGAGGCGAGTAAGTCGGAGCCAGAGGACGATGAGGATGAGGTGGAAGATTTGCCCAACCGGCGGCCGCACCTGCCGGGGATGATCTACCGCAAACCCAGCCAGACCAGCGTGTACCTGCAAGAGTGGGACATCCCCTTCGAGCAGATCCAGCTGGGGGACCCCATCGGCCAGGGCCGCTGGGGCAAGGTCTACAAGGGCAAGTGGCACGGGGAGGTGGCCATCAGGCTGCTGGAGATCGATGGCAACAACCAGGATCATCTCAAGCTCTTCAAGAAGGAGGTGATGAACTACAGGCAGACCCGGCATGAGAATGTGGTGCTGTTCATGGGGGCCTGCATGAACCCCCCTCACTTAGCAATCATTACCAGGTGAGCAGAGAGATCCTTCTCTTGGTTCTACGAGATATGTATTGTAGAGCTAGCTAATACTGGTCTGCAAACATTTCCTGTAGCTTCTGCAAAGGAAGGACACTGCACTCCTTTGTGAGGGACCCCAAGATCTCCCTGGACATCAACAAAACCAGGCAGATAGCACAGGAGATCATTAAGGTAAGGGCTGGTTATGCCGAGGGAGCCACTGGGTAGGGCCTCAGCCAGAGCTCAGAGCTGCACACGGGACTGGGAGCTGCTCCCTCAGCCTCTCCCACACCTTCCTGCACCAGTCCCACAGGGGTCCTGCCCCCAGTTACAACTAATCCTTGACACTGGAGTTAGGAGAGGAAATGTATTAGAAAGCAGAGTGTGCTTGGAAATAGCAAAAACCCAAATACATTTCCATCTCTGCTGTGTTTCTCAGGGCATGGGGTATCTCCACGCAAAGGGGATTGTACACAAGGATCTGAAATCCAAAAACGTTTTCTATGACAATGGGAAAGTTGTGATCACCGACTTTGGATTGTTTGGAATTTCGGGTGTGGTTCAGGAAGGAAGGTAAGTGGAGGTTTCAGTGCTTGGTTCCACGTCTAGAATAACAAATGGTCAAATAGGGAAACATTTCCTGCAGTGCACGAGAAGTGTCCACTGGTTTAATACACACTCGGTTTGCATTGTGCATCTTTGCTTTGTTTTCCTTTTGAGCAGAGTTCTCCCTGCAGTTGCAGGAGCACAGCTAGAGAGTTTGGATTAAGACTCAAAGTACAGAACACACAAGAGCTTAAGGCCAGGAAGGAGCTGTGAGAGTCAGGCACATGCCTATTTGTTAACATGGCAAGAAAATTAGAAACAAAACATCAGCAAAACATTGGAGTAAATAAAGCCAAAGTATCAGTGCAAGACATGTGGCATCCACAGCAATGCTTCTTTCTTTTGGACAGGAGGGAGAATGAGCTGAAGCTGCCTCACGACTGGTTGTGCTACCTGGCCCCTGAGATTGTCCGTGAAATGGCCCCAGGGAAGGATGAGGACAAGCTGCCTTTCTCCAAAGCTGCAGACATCTATGCCTTTGGGTAAGAAAGAGCTCCCAGGAATACCATGAGGGCTTGCTAAGTGAGACTGGCTACTGGCCTGAGCCTTCCAGTCAGTGCTGCCCTTGTCTCAGACCCAGGAATGCAGCTGGGGCAGGCCAGCCGTGGGTGTTGTGCCTGTCAGGAGAGGCAGGGCTGACAGCTGACAGCTGTGTTGGCCTTGCAGGACCGTGTGGTACGAGCTGCAGGCACGGGAGTGGCCGTTCAAGAGCCAGCCTGCAGAGGCTCTCATCTGGCAGATCGGCAGCGGCGACGGAGTCAGGCAGGTCCTTGCCACTGTCAGCCTGGGCAAAGAGGTCAATGTAAGTACCTCAGCTGCAGTGCCTCATACAGCTCTTGGTCAGGGAGAGAGGGGCTGCTTCAAGAGGTTTATTATACTCACAACTCAAAAGAGAAAGGGTGGGAAAGAGAAGAGATGAGAATGGGAGACAGGCTGAGCCTGTGCCTGTGAGTGAGGTGCAGAAGTGAGCATCCCCAGCACGGGACACTCCTGCATTCTGCCAGTGTGCTCTGTGAGCAGTGTCTGCCTGGGCTCACACACATCCCAGTGCTCAGACAGTTTCTAGTCTGCACAGCTGACCCATGACCTGAGATCATGAGGCACCACTGTTCTCTGCAGGAAATCCTCTCGGCCTGCTGGGCCTTTGACCTGAGCGAGAGGCCCAGCTTCACTGTCCTCATGGAGATGCTTGAAAAGCTGCCAAAACTCAACCGCCGCCTCTCCCACCCAGGGCACTTCTGGAAGTCTGCTGAGTGAGTACTGCTGCTGCCCACAGCACTGCTGCCATGCCATTTGCTAACTGATCATTTCTGAGCTTTCTTTGCTTTCCTGGGGCTGTCAGACCTGGCAGGGTGGGAGCACTGCTCCTCTGCTTCTCTAGCTCCTGGGAAATGATGTGGCTAAGCCATGAGCCTCAGACAGTTCATTTCCCACCTCACCACATTCACCTCCCTGCAGCTGACTGATCCCTGTTTGGTGTCAGACAACATCCACAACAGCATTGGGAAGGGCCCACACTGACCCCAAAGTGGTCAGAGCTTCCCCTGTGATGGTAATGGCAGGTACTGCCTGAGGAAGGGAAGGACCCAAGAAGAGGCCACTGTGTCCCTCTGAAATGGCTCAGACTGGATGGGTTTGAGGCCACAGATACATCTGTGCCCAGTGTCCATTCACCACATCCTTGGCTCAGTTTCTTTTCATCTCCTGCACTGCTCATATTTACTTCTCTTTTTTCTGATGCTTAACCCACCCCTTCCCTTCAGCCTCTTCCTGCAACACCTGCTCAGAGCCACCCAAGCTCTTGGCACAGGAGCTGTCGTGGCACTTTGGTCTCTGCTGGGTGCGGGGGCTTTGGACTTTTGGTTGAACATTTTGCCACTTCTCCTGTGCAATTTCCCTCCTATATGTACTGGATCCCTGACACACCAGTGATGTCCCACAACTTTAAACTGCAGAAAGCTTTCCCAGGCTCTGGCCTCACCCTCACTCAAAGAACATGCAGGGAGCAGTGCAGCTCCCCCCACTCACCCAATCCTTTCACACACTGCACTAACCCCTGCTGCAGCCTGCTCCAAGCTGTACAGTGTGTAATTCTCAAGGGCTTGCTTTAAATAACTGGAAACTAACTCTCATGGTTCTTTTTCCCTTCCCTCCCATATTTCTTTGTAGGTTGTAGCTACTGGTGCAATAACGGGCTCCACCTTGCATGCTTCCATGTGTCGTATCCTAACCGGCAACTTGGACAATCACCTTCCATTAAAAAGCAAAATCAAACCACGAAATTAACCCATGGACATAATCAACACTTTACCCGAGTTCTTCTCTCTGCCTTTTGCTTGGTGTGGGCTGTAGCTTCAATAACCACTCCTGTCTGCGAGACCTTCCTGGCTAACACCAGCTCCTGTGCCTGGAGCATCCAGCAGCTGGGACTCCTCGTGGAAGGGCACAGGGACCTGCTCTGACTGACCAGGTGCACACCTCAGCCAGGGCCACAGGGTGTCCTGCCTGCAGCAGCTCAGGGCTGGCCCCAAAGTGCTGCACCCTGAGCCCCCTGGGGCTGTCCTTAGTGCTGGAGCTCTGTGACTGCAGGTGACAGGGACATTGTCACAGCTCTTGCACTGCAAACAGCAGGAGCTGACGTCAGGCTGGTTCTCCCTCAGGCCCAGAGACAGCACTGGAGCCAGGGTCAGTTGGTCAGGGCCAGTTCTGGAGTGGAAAGAAGGATGGTCCTTGCTCCACTTGGAGCAGCTGAGGGTCCTCTGCCCACTGAGAACCAGGCTGGGCAGTGTCCAGAGCAGGCCCAGGTGGCTCAGCTGGGATCAGCTACAAAGCCTTGGGAAAGAGGAGGAAACCAGAGCACCCTTCAGCTCCTCCCCTTTCAGAGCCAGTGCTGGGAATGTTGCAGTTTGCTTCTGTTTACATCCCTGGGCAGCAGAATGACTCCGTGTAGGGCCTTGGCAGAGTCACAGCTCCACAGCAACATGTGCCTTCTGGAAAAGGTGTCGTTCTCACTGCTCGGAGGGGACAGGACAGGGACACAGGAGGACACACCAAGGGGGTTTCTGCTCCCACATCCATTCCCTGAGCCTCCTCAGGAAGCTCTGAGCTGAAAGAGCTTCTGGCTCTGCCAGCAGTGTGAAAGCAAGGGGAGAGATGCCTTTATGTGTTTGTAGAGCCTGGGGAGGAGCAAATGGGTTTGGGTTTGTTCTCTTGGGGTTTCTTAGCCCATTCATGCACCTTGTCAAAACTCCTCCTTCTCTTACAAAGAAAATTCTGACAGTTTTTCCTTCCCTCTACTTTGAGGGAAGCAGGTGCCCACTGAAAACTAATGTCAGGCTTTTACCCATGGTAGAGACCTGGGAAAACTTCCTGCTCCTTCCCCTTGGACAAATCAGATTGTGCAGTTTCTTCCCACTGATGAGGTTTGCATGAATAACTTCATGTGTTTGCTACTGAATTATCTGAGCATCTCGTGGGTGATCTGAAGTGATGTGAGAGCAGAACCAAACTCATTTCAGCTTCTTGGATAGGGCAGTGGCTTTGTAAGATGAATCATAAGTAACCGTTTCCCCCTCCCTTCTCCTCTCCCTCCCCACTCTTTGCAGCATTAACAGTAGCAAAGTTGTCCTGCGATTTGAAAGATTTGGCTTGGGGATCCTGGAAGCGAGTAACCCAAAGCTGTAGGCGGTGGCATTGTGACCACGCTGGCTGCCTGCTCCCACAGCACCAGAACCTGCCTGGCTGCTCCACGCCGAGCCTGCTGGGCCCTGCTGACGACATCAGCTCAGCTCTGTGTCCTGCCTGAGCACCAGCAGTTATTTAAACAATGTTTACATGATACTTTTGTGTGAACTATATTTTTTTAAACATAATAAACAGTGAATCAAGTTCAACTACAGCCATTCTCGAATAGCACTGAGAAAGAGAAGAGCTGTTCCTGTTCCTCCTGGTGTCCTGCTCGTGGGAGCCACTCTCTGCCTTGCAGAGCGGGGTCCCCTGGCTGTGCCCCCTGTGACGTGGCTGTGAGAGGTGTTGGCCTCCAGAGGCCAGCTCAGGTCTCTCCTGAAGGTAGAGCCCAGCCTGCTGCACTGGGACTTGCCCAAACCACTCCTTGTTTCAGCAGGGCTTGCCCAGCTCTGGGTCCCCTTGAATTGAGCTCCAGCAGAGCAGAGCTGCTGCACTGAGTGCCTGCCCATGGGGGCTGGCTCTCAGTTAAAGACTCAAGTGCTCTTCTCCACAGAACTCACACTAAAACCTGCTCCTTCTTATACGATCCCAGAGGAATTAACGATTGCTGGCCTTAAAAAATAGCTCTGCACAGGGACCAAATTCTTCTAGAAGTTCAGGCACAAGTTTGAGTGCAGGGAAAGGCAAGAGAGACAGGACAAGGGAAAAGCTGTCCCTCAATAATGCATTAACTAAAGCCTTGATGCACAGAGGTTCAGAGCCCCTGCACACACACACAGAGTGTTGCCACTGCCTACAGTTGGCCACCTTTGAGCTTGCAAGATCTTTGTTTGACAAACGTAGGACTAAAGTGGTTGATTTGAGGAGAAAACCTTTAAAAGGACAGAAATCTGGTAACCAAGAAGGCAGTATCTGGGCCTGGAGGTTCTGCCTGACCCCAACAGCTCAAATTTGTTTCAGAGGTTAGTTTTAAAACCAAAACCCAACTCTCCCTCCAGTGCAGCGTGGAGATTATGGAGGTGACAGTCAGTGACCACACTGAGGTGACAGATGCATCATGCCCTTGGAAATAAATCAATTTCAGGCCCTGGTAGCAGAGGCTCCCCCTTCCCCACCTCCATCAGGGGGATCCTCTGTGAGCAGGCAGAGCACCAGGCTCACTTTGGCTGCCTTGTGTGGGGAGCTGAGTGGCACAAAACCTGAGTTCTGTTGAGCAGAGAGCCTCAGTCCTGTGTGCAAGTCAGTTGTAGCCTCTTACAAGTGTAAAAAAGACTTTTTAAATGTGTCTCAGATCTAAAAGAGAAGTAGGTTTGGCTTGTGCAGGCCCTGCAGTGCTGTCCTGATCCCTGTTCCCCTGGGGCTCTGCTCTCTCCCTAAGGGGGTGTCAGCAGCCTGAAGCAGAAGTTGTTTTTGCCCAAGTGCTGTTTAAGTGAGAGCAGCACAGCACAAACCCAAAGCAGGGAGAGGTGCTGCCCCTGGGCTGGAGCCCTGCCTCAGGGAGGGCAGGGAGGAGCTGCTGCTGGCTGCAGACTGGCCCTTGCTCAGTGTCCAGGGCAGCAGCAGCCTCAGAGTGCTCCTCACGCAGTTTTTGGGTGCACAGAGCAGACCCTGAGAGCTGGGACACCCAGAACGTTCTGGGTGGGGTCAGTGGCCCGGCTGGGCACGGGTTCCTGGCAGGCACAGAGGGACCCTCAGTCCCTCCTGCCCAGGTCAGGCCTGGCCTGGGGAGCCCTTTGTGTCCAGCCCAGGTCAGGCCTGGCCTGGGGAGCCCTTTGTGTCCTGCCCAGGTCAGGCCTGGCCTGGGGAGCCCTTTGTGTCCTGCCCAGGTCAGGCTGGATGTGCCCTGCTGGGAACAGGGGCTGTTCCCATCCTGCCCTTAACGGGGACACGGGGACTGCAATCCAGCCTGGCCTGGGGCTATGTGGGACACCCAGAAAGTGCCCTGGAACACAAAGCTCAGCCCGAGGAGAGACCAGCAGGCCTGTTTGTTTTTGTTGTGGTCAGCCCGGGGGCAGCTCGGAGCTGTCCCAGCCCCCCAGGCCAAGGCTCGGTGCCTGGGTTGTGTTTGTGTCACCGCCCCTGCCCGTCCCGGTGGAGCTGTCAATGTGACAATGCCGTGCAATGCTGCTACAGGAGCCACATGTCAGTAGTGAATGTAAATGGTTGTAACATGGTGAACATGGACACGTTTTCTTTTCAAATGTGATGTAAACTTTGTACAGTACAAAAATTTTTTTTAATATTTTCTATGAACTGAGTGTCTTCCAGAATTGCTATTAAATTAATTACAAATTGTTAGAATTAACAACAGTTTCTGTATTAGTTTATGCAACCAGAAAAAAAACAAAAAAAGAGTGCACTCTGTGCTACTGGAATTCTGGATATGTAGGAATCTTTTCAGTGAATAAATCTTTGGTCTGGGTAAAGCAAGTGTTATGAGTCCTGGTTTGACCTTCCCCTCCCAGTGCCTCAGCTGAACCAGAACAGTGTCCCACACAAAACCCCCCAGCACAGCCCCTGCCCTTCCCCTGAGGGACTCCAGGTGATCTCCCCTGCACGAGTCCATGGCAATAACCAAAGTGTTCCCTCCTGGATACCGTCAGTCACATTATTAAATGTAATGAAGCCACCAGGGAGCTGTTTAAGGAGCTGCTTCCCTCCCAAAAGCAGCACTCGCAGCCGTTCTGGGACTCCCAGCACCTTCTCCATCCTTTGCACAGGCTCCTGCCACCCCCTCCCAGCTGCAGGAGGGGAGGGCTCTGCAGACACACCCAGCTCTCCACACTGCAGGTGCCATGAGCGGCTCTTCATAAAAATTAACCCCAGGAAGCTTCTGCTGCTGCCAGCAGCTTTGTGCCATCCTGCCAGGAATGGCCAGGGCAGCAGAAAGCAGAGTTTTACATCTCATCCATCTTATCTACATCTCACATGAAAACAAGAAAAAGCTTCAGATAAGTTGAACTTTGTTGTCTTTCATAAAGAATAAGAACCAACAAATTTAATTCTCAATTACACTTGAAGGGCAGAGGTGTTTCATTTAACAAACCAAAGCACACCAGCTGCAGTCCCCCAGCACAAAGGCTCTGCCCTGGCTGTGGTGGAGCAGTTTGAGGTTCCCTGCTCATCGGGGTCCCTGTGCCCTGGGAGAGCTGCAGCAAGCAGAGCAGGAGCAGCCAGCACACACAACATACACAGCCCAAGGGGACAAAGGCAGCACAGAGGGAGCAGCTCCAGCCCCAGCACTGCAACACCCAGTGGCATTGAAACCCCCACAGCAGACAGAGCATTTCACCAGCCCAGCTGGGTGCTCAACAGCAAAACAGAGCAGCCACAGAAACGGGGCTCACTCAAAGGAGACACCAAATAACAACGCACAAAGCACAGCTCAGGCCACAGATGAGCTGGAGCACATCTAGGAAAGCTGGACACAAATGAGTTCAGCCAGCTCCTCCCAGACAAGGCAGCAGCTCCAGCCCTGGCTCCCAGCAGGGTCACTGGGGCAGGCAGAACCCCTCTGCACAGGGCCAGGATTACACAGGATTAACAAAACACCAAGGAGAAGAAAAAACCATTCACCTACCTGGCCTCGCTGCCTCCAGAGCTCAGCAGCTGTGCACATCACACCAACACCAGCAGTGTCTGCCAGGCCCTGCGCCACAGCCCCCTGCTGTCCCCTGAGAGCCTCGGGGGTCCCTAACGGAACTCAGGGGTCCCTAACGATTCTTGGGGGGGTCCCTAACGGTCCTCAGGTGTCCTAACGAGCCTCAGGTGTCCTTAATGAGCCTCAGGTGTCCTTAATGAGCCTCAGGTGTCCCTAACAAGTCTCAGGTGTCGCTAACAAGCCTCAGGTGTTCCTAACAAGCCTCAGGTGTTCCTAACGAGCCTCAGGTGCTCCTAACGAGCCTCAGGTGCTCCTAATGAGCCTCAGGTGTTCCTAACGAGCCTCAGGTGCTCCTAATGAGCCTCAGGTGCTCCTAACGAGCCTCAGGCACCCTTCATGTCCCTGCCCCTGCCTGGCCCCACCAGGTTTCCTGCATTTCCCTGACACAGGCCCAGCCTTCTGTCCCCTCCCTGCACTCACGGACTCTGTCCATACCTTTTCCTTCAGTTATTAATGTTATGAAAATCAGTGACTTTATATCGCAGTGTATCCCAATGTCAGATT
Organism: Sialia sialis; assembly: GCA_009812075.1. Lineage (NCBI taxonomy): Eukaryota > Metazoa > Chordata > Aves > Passeriformes > Turdidae > Sialia > Sialia sialis. The sequence continues at coordinate 636,887 of VRYO01002784.1, read as the reverse complement.
GCTCCCTAAAGCTCAGGAATTCACCCTGGGCAGTCCCCAGTGCTCCTGTCCTGCTCCTGCCAGCCTGGGACTCTCCCAGCAGCCCCAGTTCAGCCCAGCTGTCCCAGTCCTGCCCAGTTCCTGGGCTTTTACCAGCACCCAAAACCAGGTACAGAACCAGGCTAGGAGCAAGCTCTGTCTAGCACACAGCCTGTTCTGGATGCTGAGTTCCACATAAACTTGTTTTAAGGTCAATGAAATGAGCCACTAATTGTTTCAGAAAGCGTTAATCTCTAACTCCCAGTCCAGTCCCAGCCCAGCAAGGTGCACAACCACCTCAGTAACCCAGCCCAGCTCCAGCTCCATGGCCCAGCCTGTCCTGAAACAGCCTGGTCATTTCAGAGAAAGAACTGCTTCTGATGTCACTGCAAAGCCTACAAAGAGCCCAAGTACAAATACGAGGGCACTCTGAAGCCAGTCTCACTCCCTGGCACTAACTCACACTCACCTGGCAGCATGAAAAATAAAAACTGATCCAAGAGAGCCTGCAGCTCCTGGAGATGCCCTTAGCCCAGGGAGGAGCACTGGCTGGAGCCCAAACCCACCCCACCACAACCTCTGCCTTCGCAGGCTGGAGCCAAGAGCAAGAAGAGATGCTCTGATCCACACACCTTGTCTCAGTACAAAGGCAGATTTTATTACAAACAAATCAAGGGAACCAGAGCACAGAATCCAAATGTACAAAGTGCTTTGGAATTTTTGGAATCTTCCTGCTATAGGCTCTGTAACAACAGCTGAGGTTCGTGTACCTGAGTCCCACAAAGCAGAATTCACCACTGCTGCCTGCTGAGCACACCTCAGGTGGATGCAGCAGGTGTTGCCACTTGGGGACCAACACATTATTATCTCATTTGCAAACACTGCTCCAGATCCAGGCACGTGGCCAGACAACTCCCAGCAACAAAACCATCCATTCACTTGCTTTCAAGTGAGGATAATATGCAAGTAAACCAATCTGATATAAATAAGTTCACAAAGATAAACAGTACATAAAAAATTCCAACATTTCAGCTCTAATTAACTTAGTACAAAACTTTTTCCTTGTATGTAGAAAAACCACCAGATTTATACTAGCATAGACAGTATTAAAAATAATTTGCACTTTCACTATAAAGGTATTTAATACCTATAAAGGTATTAAAAGCATGTCAGAATAAATAGCAACAAAAGTTATATTTAATATTTTACTTAATTAAGGCTGAGGTTTATGAGTCAAATCCTACAATCCTATACACATGTATGATTAAACAAGTATAAGAAGGAGGATTTGACTCGTTTTTAAAAAATAACAACAAATGTGCAAGCATTGTCTAAAACACAAGTGGATTTGTTCTTCAGCTGGTGGGTTGCAAAGATCTTTTGACGTCATGTGGGAACACAGCCCCAAATATATCTTCATGGTATCGCTTTTGGCTCTGCAAAAAGAAACGACACCAAGAGATGAATGAAATGCTGTCAGCTACTTCTTACTCATCAGCTCAGTAACTAAAAGGCCTTTTGCATTTGTAGCACTGCTTCTGTGATTGTAGAATTTGTTACTGCAGTGAAAGGGAGCTCCCTGAATCCCAGGCACAAATGCACCAGGACGAGTTCTGATAACGAGTGCGTTAAAAAGCAGCAGCTCCAGATGGTACAATAAAGCCTCAAGCTCCTGATGCTCCCAACACCCTGCAAAGCTGATGCCCAGGAGCCCTGTGTAAGTGCAGAGCAGCAGAGCCCCCTGGTGACCCCGAGTGAACAGAAGCGGTGCTGGCAGCCCCAGGAGTCCCTTGGAGCTCTGTCCCTGTGCGTGCACACACAGGAGCTCACAGCAGCGAGCTGCCATGCTGGAATGCAGGGCCTGGGCTGTACCTTGAGCTGCTGGAAGTACTGGTCTGCCTGCTGCTGGCTGAGGCGCAGGGCCCGGGCGAGCAGAGCCCGCAGTGCCTGTGCCACGTCCCGCGCCATGCGCACGTCCCCGCACACGAACACGTGGCCCTGCTGCCCGTGCAGCACCTCGCACACACGGGACTCCAGCTGCCTCTGCAGGATGTCCTGGACATAGACCTGGCAAACACAAACACCATCAGCACACCGTCATTCCGAGGTGCTGCTCTGGCTGCTGGCTCTCCTGAACCCATCGTGGGCCTGTGCACTCGGGCTCTGAGTCTGTTCCAGCTCTGATTCTGGAGGAGTTAACCCTTACAGAACAAGGAAGCAGCCTTACTTTCTCTTGGCCAGGCAGTCTGGAGTAAGCTGTGTAGATGTCTCTCAGGACGCCCTTCCTCTTCATGTCCTCAGTTTCCTCTCTGTAGATGTGATCCAGCTCTGGCTGCCGGCAGCCGAACACCAAGGTCATGTCCCCTGCTCTGAGTCCTGAAAGCAGCGTGGGACAGTGCCTGAGTGCCTGGGGCAGCCACACACCCAGGACTGGCACACAGGCTGTGCCCTCCCGTCCCCAGAGCACCCCTGTCCATGGAATGGGCTCTGGGGGGATGGACTGGCTGTGCCAGTGCCGTGCCAGTGCAGTGCCCCGTGCAGGAGCTCTTTGCTGATGCCTGTGGGTGTCCTGGCTGCAGATCCCGTGCCTGCAGCACTGGGGGTGTCCCTGAGCCAGCCCTGCCCTGCACCCCAGGTACCTCTGTGCTCCAGGTCGTAGAGGCGCTGCAGCCAGAAGCTCCTGAAGGGGGCAATGCCCGTGCCCGCGCCGATCAGAATGCAGGGCGTGGCTGGCTCCTCCGGGAGGTGGAACTCTTTAGCACTAACATGCAAGAACATCTTAATTAGGTGACTGGCTTCTGACTGAAAATCATGCTCAGTTGCCTCAATGACTCTGAGCAGCACAGCCCAAGCCCCAGTTTGAAAGCAGCAGTGGGGCTGAACTGGGTGCTCCTTGTTCCCTCCCCTTTCCTTGCTCTGCAGTGGAGAAGCCAACAGCAGGCATAGGATCATTGGAATAGAATTATTTCAGAATTTTCTAATGATCTCTGATTTTACTAAAGGTAAGGCACGGCAAAAGATCTCATCTCTGGAAGACAGGGAATTCCCTCTCTTCTCAGACCCAGCTGCTCCAATTTCAACTCACTAACTTCACTTGAAAACATCCAAAGCAAGGAAAGAAGAAGCTGAACTAAGAGCTGCTCTTATTTGGGCTGCTGAATTTCCTTTACCTGCGGATGAAGCAGGGAACGGTTTCATTGAGCTCTATTGTGTTCAGCCACGTGCTGCAGACCCCATGGTGCAAGGGCCCTTCTCCATCTGAAAGCAGAGCAAGGCAGAACACCTCTGTCAGCACCCAAAAGCCCTCTGTTTTCAAAAAAGCACAGTTTAGGCTTAAAATTATAGCTTTAAAATAAATGTATGGCTAGTAATGATTTATGAAACATGGCTACGTTGATGATGGTGCAGGATTTTAGCAAATCTTGGCCCAATATGAATACTTGCCCTGCAGGTATTATTCTGCAGGTATGACTACACAAATATTTTAATACAGATACACTTCATGCTGTATGGCAGACAGCTCTTTTTCTGTAGCCTAAACACCATTTATTTAAGAGACAGATGAAAACAACAGCTGGTTACCTCTTGTCCTGTAGTTTACAACTGCAACTGTCAGGTGAATCTCTCTGGCTGTCATGTCACAGGAGGAGCTGACAGAATAGTACCTGGGCTTCAGCAATGGCAGCTGGGTCAGCAGGAAAGCTGTGGAAACCTCAGCAGAGGGAAACTCCTCGAGCACCTCCAGGATGTTGGGGCTGTTGTAAAACTTCCATTTATTGTATTCTTCTGTGCTCTAAAAGCCAAAGGGCATCACCACAATGTTACCAGGTCATGCTGAGTTCAGAAGAGCAGGAGTATTTGAAATGTCACTTATAAATAAAATTCCTGCTTTACATTTAATTAAGTGTGCAGGTAAATCAACAAAGTTCTCAAAACTCTGCCAGCACCAACATTGGGGCTTCCTAAGAAATCATTTACGTTTGAGCACAGAAGTTCAGAACCCCCCTGTCATGTTCTCAGACATGCTCTCTCAGTGAGGATGCAGAAGCTGAAGTGTAATCCATTTCTCAGCTCCTTGTCACATCCATGACGTTGTGCAGCCCCAGGCCCCGGCAGGAGGAGCCAGCACAGCACACCCGTGAGTCATTACTGAAAGCCACATCCCTCTGACTGTCAGGGCAGCAAATTCTCTGACAAAAACACCTACCCTGCAGCTCCTCCCCGTGCAAAGTGTAAGGTCTTCGAGGGTGTCAGAAACCACCGTGAACCAAGAGAAGCAGGCAGGCAAATGACCCACCCAGAACCACACAGGAAACACCGACCTTGGTTGCCACACCCAAACTGAGCCTCAAGACCCCTCTTTCTCTCACTGGGGTTGGCTTTCCAAGACCACAGAACATGTAACAGAGGCATAAAAATCTATCACTATAAACAATTCTTAAGCTTCTGTTACAGAGTCAAAGAGCATCAGAGGGCCCAGTGCACACAACTGCAAGCAGAACTCCATCCCTGAGGCTCACCTGACACAGCACCTCCAGCCTCTGCTTGTCTCCTTCTGCTGTCACCAGCTGGGAGAGTTTTTTCAGCAGCTGTTGGGAGGGTGGAGTAGTGATATCAAGCAAGTATGTCAAAGCCTCGGGTAGTGTGCAGGCTGGAATCTTTTTGTGACTTGTCCAGTATCCACCTGGAAATGAGGGAAAGGAAAGGACACTTAGCAACACCCGTGATATTTGACAGCTCTAGAGCTTTGCAAAACTCACTGTCCTTCAAAATACCCTTCAGGTGAAGGTGTAGCAGGTCTAGACCACAGGGCCCTTCTGAAAGAGGTTATTGTGAGGTTTTGAACGTTTTGTAAGAGGAGGATCTGACACAGAAAACTTCATGAGGACAAAACACCCCTTGGAAAGTCACAATCTTTCATTTGGGGAAACCATCTTTTCATGTTCCAGAATCCTATGATTGTTCCTGCCAACATGGGTAAGATGGGCAGGACATATATGTCTATTTTAGGACTCTGACATGTAGCAACAATAATCAAACTGCTGATTAATTTAATTGCAGTCAATGGCCAATTCAGCAACTGAATTACGCTGTCAGCCCAGGTACCTCTGACCTGGTGAAGTGATGTTTTGCCAGAAAGGGCAAAATCAGAACCAAGAATTATAAGAATAACTAAAAAGCAGCAACAAAATCCTATTGAATCTTAAGAAAAGGATCACAGAATCAAATTCAATCAACAAAAATTCTTAGGAATTTTAAAGGAATCGATCCAACATCCTCTGTTGTTTTGTCTGAAGAGACTCAACTTACCATCAGTGCAGGTTTCAAGCCTGACAGTCTGATCAGCTGGAGGGGCATCCTCGACACGTGCAATAATGCCATGAACTAAGTGTGCCTGGTTGCCTGGGAAAACCCCGATGTGCTCCCCAGGAAGGTAGTGCACTTCCTGATGAGTCTCACACTGAAGTTTAACCAGAATGGTAACACGACTGCATAGCAAAGAAAGAGAAATGAGACAGACCTTGGTTACATTGACAGGATTCCCCTTGGGTTGCACAGGAAAGGAATAAATCTGCAGTGGCACTTGGCAAGGGCTCCCTTGTGTTCATTACCAAATACCAGACCAGCTTAGGGCTTCACAGAGACTTAAACAAATCAGAGTCCAGGCATGTGAAGTATTTGTATCCAAACCAACTGGGTGCTGAAGTTCAGCCTGGTCTGTCCAGTACAGAATAAACATGCCTGGAATCAGCCAGTGGATATGCTGCCCCACTGCAGACTGCACAGCTCACACGATTCTACTAAGGACAGTACAAAATTCCTATTTTTTTTGGTAATTGCAGGGGAAGGTGTTTAAAACCAGCACTTTAGATATTTAAGATTTTAGTAAAATGTATTGCAATATTCAAAACAATGAGGTAGCATACCTGGACTTCAAACTTTGAAGATTCTGCCTGAATTTCAGCTTCATGGGAATTACATCCTTGGCATGAATGCTTGCAAGAGCTGGTGAGAAAGGAGGATATGACTCTTGGTAACTCTGTGATTAGGTTTGTTTAAAATGTCATCAAATCCTATGCAGAGGAGAACTGAACCGTGCTTGCCCTAGAAGGTGGCCAACCATCAGTCAGCTGTGTGTGCCCCATTCCCTGACTAAAAGCAGTTCCTCTCAGGTTTTGTTCCTCTGGGGCTGTCTAAATATGTGATAGTTCCAGTGTTACTGTGCTGGAAAAGGTAATTTACACAAAGTAAACCAGTATCTTTAAATCTGATCATGTACTTCATTACATGCATTCTACCATCCAGCAGGGCCAAGAGCACTTCTGAGCAACCTTCACAGTTCATCCCCTCAGGAGCAGCGGCAGAGGGAGGGGAAGGTGGGAGCAGTACCTTTAGCCAGGTCCATGGGCTGGGAGTCAGGCACTAGCCTGTAACTGGTGGGGTCCCAGCTTTCCTCAGAGGTGTAGATCTCAGGTAACTGAATATTGTGTCTCCCACGGACGTTAAAAATGTCACAGGCAGTCTACAGGAAAAAAACACAACAATTAGGGCTGTTCACAGTAAAAAAAATGTACTCTTAGCATTATCATAATCCTAATCAGAAGCTATCAATTTCACAGATTATTGGTTTTTAGTGCCTATGGTGTGTGGGTTCAGTAACTTCAGTAAGGTTCCACTTCTATACCAGTACAGCTAAAAAATATCTACTGCAAAAAATGCATGTTTGATGCTACATTTGTTCATTCTGAGCATTCCATTATCCAACAGGGTTCACACAATTTTGTGTAGATATTAAAAAATCATAGAAAAGGGACCCAGTTCCCTCTCCAAGTTAGGCAAGCAGTAGAGAAGAGGGGAGCTCCAAATTCAGCTGTTTGGTTTTCTTCATTTTCCCTCATTTTTATGGGAACTGAACTAAAATGAATGGATGAATGAGTAGACTATGAGGTGCATTTCTGTATTCACCTTGAAAGCACTGACTGCCCAGCTGTGGAAAGCTTCTTCTTGCCCGTTGAGTTCATCCCCCTCAGCCACTGGAGTGAGCTGGGAAGCCCCGAGCTGGGCCAGTTTCTGGTCAATGGCATGAGCAAAGGCACAGAACTCTGGGTACATGCTGGACCCCAGACCAAACACAGAGTATCTGCACAAGGGCATCAGAAGAACATTGCTGTGTTATGCTATATGGAGTGCTAAAGGACTCAATTGCATGCAAACCAAACAACAAAGTATTTTTACCTAATTTTATTTCTCAGCAGTTTCAGTCTGAGCAAGGAGTCCTTGAAGGTCTGCATAAAAATACATAAAATACACTTAAGGTTAGAAAAATACTCTGGTTTGAAACCGGATGCATATCTTACTGAAGGACATGAGATAAACGACAGGTTTGTCTTTGGTCTTTCAGCTGAGTCTCACACACACTTCTGAGGTGAACATTACCTTTCCGTTACCTGGAGAATCTCCATTTCCAAAAGTGCTAGTAACCACTAAAAGAAGTGTTTCTTTTTCCAGGTCACAAACATTGTACTCATCCATGCACAGAATCTGGAAGGAATAAAGCTCATGAGACATTGCTAGCAGACATAAGAATTAGGCCATCTCAGATGACCACTGACCAAACTTACATGGCATTACGCTAAATGAATACAAAATCAAAGTTCTAGTCCAACTTGTATTTACAGAACATTCAAAACACAGGTTTGGAGAATGGAAAAGCCTGCAGAAGCCAAACTGCTGTCCCCATGTGGTGTGGCTGGTGTGTAGAGCTCACCTTAGTGCTGAAGGCACAGCTGAACAGGCTGCACAGCTTGTGGGCCAGTGTCTCTGACTTGCCCGTCTCGGTGGCGTAGATCACAGTGACCTTGGCCCTGGTGGCCACTGCTCCTCGCATGAGTGAGGATGCAAAGAGCACAGCCCTGGGGAAAGAACAGTCACACACAGCTTTTAATGGAGCCACACTAATTCAGGGTGATCCACAAACAAGCTAGGAAAGACTGAGCTTGAGCTTGGCTTTTCTTTGGAAGATGGTTCAGAAGCAACACACTCTAGATAGCCCTGAGCAGGAACCTTAGATAGGAATGTTACCTCAGGGTGGACAGCTAAGGCTGTCATTCAAACCACTCCACTGCTCCCTACTGTAATACTTTTTTTTAAAGAAGTGGAGCAGAAACATAACAAGAATAGATTTTTTTGAGAAAGCATTAAGAATCTTAATTGAACAACTTACTTTGCCAAGATGCTAAACTTTATTTCTTTTTTCCTTGGCCTCCGGGTCTCATCATGCCACACATGTGTTTTCCATGCATCCACCTTTAAAAAAAAAAATGCTTTAGGAAAGGAATGCAAAATTGTGAATAAACAATCTGTGTACCTTTAAGGGGCCAGATCAAATAGAATGTGTATATACAATCCACGGAGTAAAAATATGGGATCAGTCTCTGGTGCATTAAACTACACTTTACTTAAAGCCAGAGAATTCAACAAAACTAACAGCACCTCCCACATAAAATAGCTCCTGCCTGCTACTTGTGAATCTGTCTGGTGAACTTTCATGAACCAGGGCTTGGCACCCAGACTCCCTCAGGTCCTGTATCGCATCTGCACTGCTGAGCTTGTCTGCTAGAGCTGGTTTTTCCTTTTGATGATGTGTACCTGGTAGTAATAGAAGGGAGTGAGGACATAGTTGAGCATCTCCTGGTGGAAGACGGGGGTTATGCTGCCTGACATGGGAGGCACGATCCAGAGCCAGTCGGCAGGGCAGCCGCCGCGCGCGCGGTACTCGCCTTGCATGTACTTCAGGAAGGACTCGGAGGCGGAGTGGTGATCCATGATGGTCACGTTCTGCTTCTGCAACAGCGGCAAAGAGAAAAACATGCATTCAAACTCCATCCTGCCCTTCCTCCTGCTGCAGCTAAAGTAATCCTCTTGCTTTGGTCAATATTTCAAGGACTTTACTCAGACTAAAGGGAGTATTTATGGGAAATAAATGCTATCAGCAATTACTGTAAAGATACAGATTAAAGTGCGGGCCTTTGATTAAGAGCTCTTAGATCTTTTCTTTAACATCAGCATTTTACCTCCGCAGCACTGGGAGTGCATGCTGCAAAGCCTCTGACTCACTTTTACCCACTTTTCATATTGTCATGATACGTTAAACTCAAATTGAAAACAAAATATATTAATCCAATGGCGTTACATAGGTTTTGAAACATAGTTAAATGTGTTAAAATGATGAAAAATCTTGCCCTTAACTTCCTTTACTTTTTTCTCTTCCTTCTACCTTTACTTGTGGGGAAATATGGATTCCTCTACTTTCTCAGGTGAAATTCAAGAATAGCTGTATTGGAATCATAATGCCATCTCTATTGAGTGAGAGGAAAAAGGGACAGTGAGTGTTGGGTGTCTCTCAGTTCACTGAGTCACCCTCAGTGACTTGCCTGGAAGCTGTGAAGCACAGCCACGTTGATCTCCACAACAGCTCGGTCCTTCCATAAGGATGACAGTTTGTTTGTTTCCAGTCCCATTCTCCTCCCTACCTCCTACACGTGAAAAAGAGAGACAAAAGGAAAAAGCATATTTACTCATGGAACCTAGAACCCATGATTTCTCAACCTCATCAACTCTGTATCAGGAAAAAGTCGCGCACAAGGGGAAAGAGTCATCATGCTGATGGCAGCAGAAACACCTGAGGTTAAAGGTAAACTGGAATTTTGGAGTTCTGGTTCGTGAGGATGCTTCATAAAGCAGGGAGTGGCTCTCTCCCATGCCAGTGAACACTGATAGTGTCTCTTTCCCAAAACTGTTCATGCCCCCAGCTCCCCCCTGCAGCCCAGCCCAGCTCCCCTGCTGTCACCTTGAGGATGTTGTAGCGCTGAGTGTCACAGAAGTCCCGCACTCCGATCTCTGTGCCCATGTACCAGCCATTGAAAGGACAGGCAGTGAACTCCAGCCCTCCCACCTCCAGCAGCATGCTGGCCACAGCAGGCAGGGCATACCACTGCAGCTCCAGCTCCTTAAACCACTCGTACCTGCAAACAAGCAGCTGCAGTTACTACTCCAGGCCCAGGGTCTGCAGAAACTCACAGCAGTTTTCAGTGCAGTATTTGGGAATCACCAGCTACAGGAACTGCAGAACCATTTACAGAGTTCTGCAATCTGCAGGCCACTCCCAAAACAAACAAGAACAAAAACACGAGACAAAGGCAATAAACACTGTTATGGGTGCAGTGTTGCATGTGTATTACACTAGCATAAGAAATTAGGATTTTTAAAATTCTGAATATAATTGAAATGTAGATTGGGGAAAAAGTTTTCCAACAAAACTGTCATTTGCTTCCTTAATTTAAATCGCATTTCATTGTTCTAACAGGCATTTTATCTTTCAGGATGATTTACCATCATTTCATCCTGACAAAGAACTCATAAAACAACTGCCACAGGCGCAGCCCAATAACCTGCCAAGGTGAGGCAAAGGCAAAAATGCAATTATCTAAATCCTGTGTGCTTACTTTGGATGCTCCATTGGCACTTGGAGGACAATTTCTGGAGGTAATTCAAATATTTCTGGGTCTTGGCCATTTGCTTGGAGAACAAGTGGAAGTACATCAAAGCGTCCATATTTCGGCTTCCACCCAAGCTCGATGCACAACTGCAAATACAGAAAGCACATTCTGTGTTCTTTTCAGGTTTCCCCTACAGATCTGAAGAGAAAAGAATTTTAACCCTCTGAAACCTGCTGAGGTAAATTCTAAATGAAAAAGGTTCTCTTTGCCTTTCAAACAATGTTGATGGAGTATTTGTTGTGTCCCTGGTTGTGTCCCCTGACAGTATTAGCTCACCCTGCTCTCAGATGGAGACATTTGTATCAGGACTGTAGGAAATTATTGTTCCAGCCTGCACCTGGAACCTGTGGGGCAGAACATCCCATTCACTCCTCAGCCCCCGAGCAGTCTGCACAAACACACGAGGAAGAAGCCCCAGGGAGGTGGGTCAGCCCAGATGGAAGCAGCTGTGGGATGTTTGGACTGTACCTGTGTGAACTCCACAGTGGCAGGGTCCCCAAGGACAGAGCCATCTGGCATGGGGTAGCCAGCGTAGCGGATGAGCTGGCTGTTCCACACTCGGAAATCGTGCTGCCCGTCCGTCCTCTGCGGGAACACCGTGATGGCCGACCTGCCAGGACAGGAACCGCCTCACAAACACATCCCCACTGCTCACACCAACATCAGCACCCACAGAAAAGGCTTTACATTTCTGACATGAACATCCCTACAAATAAAATAATGCATTCTCTTTACCTGCCTCCCCACATCTTCAAATCATCTCCTTTCCCCATGAACTGTAAAAGGTTTTGTAACGTCAGCCATGAAAGTTATAAATTTTCAAGATGGTTGATGGAACACATGATGTAAAAAATGTAAGTACCAGGAGAATTAAGAGCAGAGACAAGCTGTTGAAATATTTAAATAGACCATTTCATGTGTTTTTAACGCCAGATCTGGATTTGATTTTTGTTGCTTAAAATTAAAATTAGAGACTTACCTTATATTACCATTGTTTGTGGCATACTGAATATGACAACAGATATGCTCAAACATTTCCTTGGCTGTTTTACAGTCCCGTGCATCAAACACCTGTGTGTATCCAACAGAAATATAAAGAAGATGAATTTTGAAACAGTAATGTAAAGTAGTTATTTTTCCTATGCACTTAAGGAATGGAAAGATTGTGGCTCCACTAGAAAGGTTCACTTTTGTAGTTCTTATAGGCATCATTTTCACCCATAACAATCCAAGGACCAAAGCATGCACCTGGTTCATGACACAGCTGGCTCCTACACTCACACTGCTACACATTTTCATTCAGCCATGAAGCAGAGAACTACAAAGAAACCAATCTCCTGATGTGGACAGGAGGGAGTCCTGCTCAATCCAAAGAGGGACATGCTCTAGCAAAGGAAAGGACATTTTTCTGAGCCACAGCTCACCTGCAGGTTGGACCACTGGATCCTCCCGATGCAGCGGGGCGCGTTCCTCCAGGCCTGCTTGGCAGCAAAGGTCAGCTCATCCCTGGTCAGCTGGTAGGTTCCTGTGCTTTCTATCTCCTTGGTCACTGCCTCCAGCCGGCACAGCTGCTCTTTGGCTTTTGGCCTTTTGAACAGGAAACAGCCACGAAAAGAAACAATCAGAATTTCATTCAAGGTGCAGATGTTCTCTTTATATTTTGGCTTCAGAATTTAAGACTGGTCTAATGGAGTGCAAGGACAGAGCTTATTGACCTTTATGAAGAAATTAACACACAAGAAATTTAAGTAGTGACACCATCCTTTCACCACCCAGCATATGCATGGATCGGCCACAAGTTATTCTGTGTAAGTTTTGGTTTAAATTTAGATTTTCTAGATTATTTTTTTTTTAAATCACAAGGAAATGAAAACCAGAGCACAGGTGAGTTTCAGGCACATGTAGGCTGAGAGTGACTGTCCTCTCAATGCTCCATTGTGTTTACTAGGCCATAGCTCTTCTGAGTAAAGTAAGCAGGATTTTCATTCCTGAAAGGAAGTGCTGAGCAACTCCTTTGTCAAGGAAACCAACTCTAAAATTCTCAAGTTTGATAACAGAGAGTGAAGTCAAAACATTAGAAAATATTTATCAGAGCAGAGACAAAAATTGTTTTGTTGTCTTACAGACAGAATGAAAATAGCCTGCACTGTCTGAGAGTTTTCACATTTTCAGCAAGATGAAAGATCAAGGGCAAGCCTGTGAGATAGTGTAAATCAATGTGATCAAACAGCCTTGAGCAGAGACACAAGGATGTGCAAATGCAATAGGCTGCTGAGGACAGCCTGTGTGTAAGACAGGGACTTTCAGAAACATTCAGAGGGAAGAAAGATTTGCAAGGAGTGTGAAGTGTCTAAAGAAGTGTCTGAGTCCCTTTGAAAGTTTGATAATGTTCTTAATGGAACGAGCAAACACTGAACTGTTGCTTCAAAGCTCATCACGTGGAATGTCACTGCAAGCCCTTGGACATCAGCCAGCTGTTACAGCATTTCCTGCACCAAGCTGCCTCTGCACCACGGCCATTTTAGTGACAACACAAACCCCTCTGGGAATGCTCAGTGAGCTTGTGCTGATAGCACAGAGCAAGGGTGAGAAGCAACACTGGCCTTCCAATCTTTGGCTAAAGCCTTGAGAGGAACACAGAGAAAAGATGCTTGGAACAGCACAAACAAAAAAATGATCCACACTGGGACTGATCTGAGTGCAGCTAATTCCAGGAAAACAGAAGGTAGTGCTCTGGCAGAGTCCTCAATGTACTGGAATGCAGCACACTCCAGAGGGATGGAGCTGAGCAGGGCATGCTGCGGAGTCTTTCCCTGTGTTCCCAGGACTGGCACTGAAGTGCAGTGCAGTTTTATTTAGCATTTTTCACAACCCTTATGTATTTTGAACGCATGCTGTGCAACAGGAGCAACCAAGAGCTGTGAAGAAACCAAACCCTCCTGGAGGCTCACAGACAGACAGGCAGGCAGAGGATTTTATACCAAAAGTCAAGTTGGCTTACTCTTTAAATGAACTGTAGTACTGCTTGAGGAAGTCTATTGCCTGAGGTAAAAGATCTTCTTGTGGAACTGGCCCATCTCTGGTACCTCTCACCAGGCCCTTTGGGGTCATCAGTGACCCCTGGCAGGCTTTGGTCCGGCAATTGATAACCTGAGAAACAATAAAGTGTCAAAAACCAATGTTGCACTCTGTATCTTTTAAAATTTCTGAAAAATCCCTGTTCATATTTCCATATTTTACCTCTTTTGCAGTCAGGTGTAATGTATCAAGAAAGCTGGATCCATTTTCCAAGTTTTTTATTTTTACATGTCTTGGACATCCTGATACTTGGTTTGAAACTTTGATGTCATTTGAAGGAAGATTCTGGGCAAAGAACAGAAAAAAAGGCATACTGTCTTCAGACATATTGAATATCTTTCTGTTTCATTTTAGACAACATTAACATCAAAATATTTCAGATTAAATTCAAGAAAGTAGATATAAATGTGATTTGCTCCAATGTGATTATTTGACTACAAAACTACTGAGCTAATCTACAGTTTGATATGAAATGGGGGAAAAAGTATTTTTGTATTAATCAAACAGTGTCTGCCACTGCAAATACTGTTATAATTTCATTAAGTCCTCTGAGTATCTCTGAGCATTGTGGTCACAGTCTCAGGAAAACAGTGAACCAATTTTAGAGACAGGACATTGTTACTAAAGGTTTGCAAAGGTATATAAAAGAATCAGGCATCCCAGTCCCCACGGGGTCACCTCTTCCTTTAAGTGTTATCAATGCTCCTTTTTCGTGAGGAAAGAACTTTCACCCAAAGATGTCCCAGCAGTCCCAAGCTCCCAAAGATGTCCCAGCAGTCCCAAGCTCCTGCACCCACAGTCAGACCTCACAGGAGAGCGTGGAGCAGCTGTGAGCAGCAAGCACCACTCGAGAACTGTGACTATCAAACAAAGGTGCTGGGAACAGACCTCTCCTCCCTCACTGGGCTTTGCTGAAGTTATGGTAGGTGGCCTCTCCATCTGCTTCTTGCTTGGACTGTGCAGTTTGGCATCATCCTTTTCTGAGCTTCAACAGAGAGAGAGAAGTCAGTACAAGGCAATGTGCTTTATGTTAGGCTTTGCTTTCAGCATCAGCAGGAGATGCTCAGTGCTGGCTCTCAAATATGTCCTGAGCCCATAACTTCCCTTCCCAGAGCACTGTGTGGAAGGAAAGGAAGGCAGGATATGAAACCTTAAATAAGTAACACCCTGAGGACTGAGAAATTTAAGATGCATGTGCAACTTATTTTATACAGTGTTGTGTATGGACTGCATCACAGAACTAGTTCACCAACTTAATGACAGTATAAATAATCACTTTGCTATTTTTATAGCACACACACTTCCTGAGACTTAGAATACCTGAAACCATAACACACCAAATAAATTTAAGATTATGAAAGAGAAAGCAAGATGATTTATAACCTCAATGACTAACTCTGACAAGTGTTTTATGTTCATTACCCAGTTACACCACCCAGAGACCCACAGTTCTTTGGTTAATATCAGTATTTTGGAAACACATTTAGGGGTTTCTCCAGGAACCAAACCACTCAATATCTTCCCTTTTCAAATCAAAGATAAACTATGAAACCATTAAACCCCAGGATCTTACCCATGAATCTTGCTATTTTTCTCCACGTTGTTGTTGAAATCCCTCTCTCTGGGGTAGCGGCTCTTGGCAGCGTGAGACTTGAACACAAACTGCCAGGGGCACAGCATTTTGTGCTCTTCTTGTGGTTTTGCTTCACTGCGCCAAAACCGTGTTTTGTGTGATGTGGGAACACTTCTAAGGACATAAAAACCCCAACAAGGTCAGTTTTTACCCAAGAGGGCAACTCCCTTTAACATTTCTCAGAAACTCACCAGCTTCACTGGTCTGATCTAACAACCTGCCTAAAATGAAAATTGCTTCATTCTTAGGATAGTGATACTAAAACCAACACTGCCAGCGTAATGTGCAGCCATGTACTAATCTAAAATACTGGCAAGAGAATTTCAGATGACCCCTGATCACGTAAGGCAGCAAATATTGGTGTCTGAGCAGACCACAAGCTTAGAAAAGGGATGCAAAATGTTGCTGTGATATTCACACCGTAATGAAAAAATCTTATTCATAAATGAACCACAACATTTTGCAGTGTATCCACCTGCAGAGACAATCAGGCTTCTGAGAGGCTGAAGTCTCTGGTTTCTAAGATCTGTAGCACTTATTTCAATGTAACACATAGCATTTACACAAGAGTGCACAAAGTTTATGTTATTCATTTTAATATACATTTTCTGCTCATTTCTGAACATAAGATGGATTTTGTGCTAGGGAAGATGTGACAGAAGAGAAAGATCAAGCCAGCAAATTGCAGGGTTAGAGAGAATTAGCCCCAGCATTTGAACCTGGTTCATAACAGAAGTCAAAACCTGATGTTTCCAAGAAGTTAGAGACAAAGGAAGAAAATAGACATTGTCTAAATTATGTCTTATTTTGGTATTTGTATTACTTTTACAGTGCAAGTTAAATTTAGGCTGGGCTCTGAAGATACTGTCTGCTGTAGTCACACAAGAGGAGAAATCCATCCAACTGTCTGTGCAGAAACTGCAAGGTGTTAGAATTGTTTGCTACTCCAGGTGAGAAAAACAATGTGTGATAAACATTTCTCTGCAGTTACAAAATAGGAAAAAGATCTAAATCACTATTCTGCAATAAAAAATTCTGTGATGTGTTTGTACAATTCTGTAAAATACAGGGGGAAAAGAGAGAAGAAATGAAGAGGGGGAAGAGGAAGAAAGAAACAAAGAAGGAAAGAAAGAAAAAGACGGAAAAAAGGGAAAACCCCCCACAAACATAAAAACAATACACAGGAGAAAAAAGGAGGAAAAGGAGGAAAAAGATGAAAATTAATGACAGGAAGAAAGAAAGAACAATCAAAAGAAAAACTAAGAAGAAAAAGCAAAAAGGAAGAAGCAGACTCACATTTGCCTTCAGTGGCACTCCGAGCAGGCAGGTGCTTTGTGTCCTGCACCACGGCGCTCTGAGCAGAGCACTGCCAGTGTCACCTGTCATGCACAAACCTTCACATCAGCAGAAAGGAGGGACAAAGTTTTCAGAGAGACTAGACAGCTTGGAACTAGAGCAGGAGAATGAGTCCCACACTTTGCTCCTAATACAGAAAAAAGATAGAGTTTGCCATCTAATGACTTTACCTGTGAGCTGCAGTAAATGAATGACAATGAACACTGCACATGGTGCTTCTTACCGTGCTTCTGTGAGAGGAGTCCCAGCCCTGCCAGGAGAGGCTCCTCTCTGGCAGATCCCTTGCCTTCCACCCCTCAGGGTCTGTATGCCTCCCGGGAGGCCAAAGCATTTTATAGTGCAGGACCACGTATGCAAAACAGCTCCAAGCAAGGCTGGACATGGATATGAAATCAGGGGGATTCCCCAGATTCTGAGTTGCTTGGAGAAGTGCAGGGTGTGTGGCTGCTGAGTGAGCAGTGTTACATGATGTGAGAGGGAGGGAGGCAGCTCCTGGTGCTGGCAGCATCCCTTCCTTCCCTTGCAGCCTTGATTCCTGCTTGTGCCCTGCAAAGGGCAGCCTATCACACTCAACAGCTTGCAGCCTTGCACACAGGGTGAAAATTAAAAGAAAGAAATGCTGAAGGGCCTCTTACAGCTTTTATCCCTGTGTGCACAGTCTCCAGGTACCCTCCTGGACACCAGCTGTGCCTGCAGGAAGAGTAAGCGATTCAAGAGAAACGTTACAGAGCTGTAGAGCTTTACAACACAGGCCAGGAAAGCATTTAACCACCTGCTGGTAACTAAGGACAGGTATTTTAAGTTTCACATACATACACTTTCTTACTTTTGATCAAGTTTTTTCTCAATAGCGTATTTGTAGAATTTCTTGCTCTCCAGAGCTCCCTGTTCTGCCTGTGAGATTTGTCCCTTGGTGCTCTTCCAAAGTATTGGGAATACTGGAAGGAAACTGCAACTTCCTGAAGTACAAACCATTCCCAGCATGCTGTATTTGGGAATACAGGGGGACAGCTGAGGAAGATGGGATTGCTGAGCTGATATTTAGTGTCAGGCACCATGTGGACACATACCTTTCACAAAATTCGGCTTCTCCCTGCAGTCTGGAAGGCAGAACCCCCTTGGGACAGGGCTGGCAGCAGTGCCCAGGGCTGCCAGGCACCTGCAGCCCATGAGTGTGGTACCAGGTAGTGCCTTATCTGCTTCTTGGTATCACGTATGCCTAGTTTAATGAAGCTGTTTACAAACTAAAGACGAATAATAAACCTGCTGACTAATATGAGTCAAATGAGTTATATTGATAACTAGAGAAAGATTTACAGTTGCTGACCAAAGAGCTACAGAAATGAGGCATAAGGCAGCCAGAGAAATGAGGAAATGCATGCTCTTTTCTCATCTGTCACTCTTTTTCTGGGCAAGCTGGGGCAAGGTGTTTTCTTCTCTCTGTGTCTAATTTCTCTATTTGAAAATGAACTGTAGGTGATTATGTAAAGCATTTCTAGAGGCAAAGCAAGTGCTGTGCACGTGTGTTCATGCACGAGATCCCCTGTATGCATCCCATTCAGGACTGCTGGAGATGAATCTCCTGACAAACAGACCAGACTTTTCTGAGCATTCATCTGCTTGGCTTTATCAAGCCTGTGCTGCTTAGCATCCACTGCTCATGAATCCTCACAGTTGGATTTTTCTTTAATGTGGTGCCTTTCCTCTCACCAGAATTAGCAGGTGAATCTCTTCATTAAAATACTCCAGTCATCAGGCTGTAATAAGATGTAATCAGCTGGCAGAAACAATGTGTGAGAGCTGTGCCACTCAACGCCATGCCAGAAAATTCTGCCTTTACATTCGTGTTTGCATTTGGTACTTTGTAACAGGGCTTAAAAAAATTCTCTTTGCATCCTTCCCTTTCTTATTAACTTCTTTCTTCTATAGAACATAGGGAATCTTAATGTCTAGTACTGGAAGAAACAACATACCTTAATAGAAGTTTATTTGAATTCAGTGGGTTCTAAGCCTTTAGTATTCACCCTCCTTATTTCCCTGTGCTTGGGACTGCTGAAATCTAGGAAAGGGATTGGATATGGAAAATCAGATTTGGGATAACCAGAGGAGGAGAACCATCTTTCCTTAGGAGAATTGTTAAAAGCATTGGCTGAGGTACAGCCATTCGGGAACTGCTCAATCACTCCAGTTGCTCAAACAGGACCTGATTTTTTATTCACTTGAAATCAGTAATAAAACTCCCTCTGTGCAGTAAGAACAAGAGAGAGGCATTCATTCCTCAGGTGGACCAGAGATTAACTAAACAAGCTCGCTGGGCACTCCTTTTACAGATATTCTACAGATATTTCCTTCAGAAAACCGATTCTGCCCACATTTCCTACTTTTGAACAGAAACTTCTTCCTCTGCCTCAGCAGAGTGCAAAAACTGTTTCCTTATCTGGCATTAACTTTGATGAAAGAGGTGCCCTTTCAGGGCAGACTTTGACCTAGTCAATGCTGTCATCTTGAGTTAAATTTTGTTTTGTTTCCAAGTGTTTGATGGTCTGCAGCCTCAACAATCAGCCCACTGCAATTTCCTTCTAAGTGAATCATATTTTGTGTCTGATATTATAATTTACATCATATCTGCATGATTCTGCATGAGCTCAAGAAGTGACATTCCTGAAAACACTTGCAAATCAAGCTCTGTTTGGAAGGTTGCCTCTCTGAGATCAGGGCATTTTGAGTCTCCAAAGAACAACTACACTGAGGCAAAGTTCATGAACGAGGGCTCATCTTCCCAGCTCCATGGAACCCAGAGAAATGTTCAGCTCTCCCAACTCTTCATGGGTTATCAGTGAGCTCATTTTTACTCCCTTTTCCTACCTGATGTAACCATAGTCTGAGATGTGCACGTGTCAGCACAGCAAATACAGCACTGCAGCCCTCTGAACACTGGGCATCTCAGATTTGTTAGGATTCCCCCAGCTCCGGTGGTTTCTGACAAAGACACAATTAATAACAACAGAAACATTGCTGTTCCCAACCATCTCCTCCCATTGACTCCCCTCAGTCATCTTCTTTTACACTGCTTTAGTTTTTCATTTCCCAAAGAAAATGTGGTTGGTTTGAATCTTCCCCCAAACTTTGCAAGATGGCAACTCTGTTTGGTTTTTTTTTTTTGTTTTGTTTTTTTTTGTTTTTGTTTTTGTTTTTTTGGTTTTTTTTTTTTTGTTTATGTTCTGATTGCTGACTATTCCTTTAAGGGCTTTAAAATATTCACCATTAACAGTAGCCCGTTCTTTGTGGGCTTCTTTATTATTTAAAAATGTTTGTGATAAAGTGGGGATAACAAATGTATCAAAAGCGAAATAAAGAAGGCTCTTGAAAATCTGCAAATAAAAGTAGGGTCCCAGCCCTGTCTGGACTCTTTTTTAGTTTCTGCAGATTTAAGATAAAGATAAAGCAGCAGCTGAGTGTGGAAAGTGTAATGTTTTGTTTGCCATGTCCTGCTCTCCAGTGGAAGATTGAATGTCAAATGATGGCAGGGCAAGGTGGAAAATTTCCCAGTGTGACCATCTGAGGGCGAAAATGAAAGTTAAGGAGAGTGGTGAATGTGCAGAGACGTGCCAGTAAATCCGTTCCTTCCTGTCTGCTCGCTGTCAGTTATGCCAAATTCAGACATGCAGAAAGAACAGAATTCCCTCATCAGTCACCCTGTCCAAAATTCCCAGGGATGAGGAAACGAGGGAGGACCAAAGCCATCTCACAATCAATAGCCAGAGTCTGTTGTGCCTGGCTGCACGTTGGCCCAGGCAGAAGTGATTGCTGACACCCCCTGAGTCACCCCTGAGATCCTCAGCCACAGCTGCAGCAGCAAAGACAAAACTACAGCACAAAAAGAGCAGAATGGCAATTAGCAGTTGACTGGGCCTAAACCCTGGTGTCCTGCACTCCTGGACATCATTTCCCTACACTGAAGATGTCCCTGTGCGGAGCATAAGGAAAAGCTGTGAATAGGGAAAAGCTTTAGAAGTGTTTGGTACTTTTGCTCCTGCAATTCATGCTTGTCACAGCAGAACAGGAAAAAAAAATGACTGGGAGATCACTGTGTGCAAAAAGAGTTTCATGTTTTAAAGCTTTTATGAGAACTACAGAGCTGAAAATGATTCTTTAGTAAAAGCATGGTCTGAAGAAGAAATCTCATTTCAGTAACAGAGCACGGGCTGAGGCCAGTAAAATCTCTAACCAAGGACAGGTAACTGCTCTTTGTTACTGGGTTTGAAAAACAACCCATATATTTCTGGGCCAAAATTAAGAATGAAATATTGAAGTTTAGAAGTAACTTGAGTTCTGAATCTAAAACCTTTGATGTGCTTACTCCAAAACACACAGCACTGTTGGAACAACTTCAGTAAAATTTCTGAGCTTCTCTTTATTGGTGATTCTGAGTGTCTTTTCTTTACACCTGCCTTTATCTACTCAGTTGTTTCTGCACATTCAGGGGTCACACTTTGGACAGTGTACCTTAGTCTACACAAAACCAAAGCACGCTTTCCATGTTTCCTCCATGAAGAAGGGGTTTTCTCAGGTAATTTTATGGCTCTGCTTTATCTATAC
This sequence comes from Sialia sialis, assembly GCA_009812075.1. Classification (NCBI taxonomy): domain Eukaryota; kingdom Metazoa; phylum Chordata; class Aves; order Passeriformes; family Turdidae; genus Sialia; species Sialia sialis. Next base: position 615,644 of record VRYO01002784.1, on the reverse strand, counting down.
ACACCATTTTATTACCTCCACTGTTTTTAAGGACTCCTTGCTAAGCATTACAGTTAGGCCAGTCTTGCCTATGTCTGCACAACTTTCAGTGTGTATGTGAATTACATCACATTTTCAAAACTTTCCATGAGAATGAAACTGCCTCCCTTCTGCTGTTCCCCACAGGGAAGTGGTGCCAGAGGATGTGGGGTGTGAGCGTGCAGCTCCTTCTCTAGCATCTACCCTCCTCTATTCAAAAAGACAATTTCCATGGCACATTCTTCAGAGTATTTTTAGTCAGTTTTCATTGATTTGAGCTGCAAGCCCAGCTCAATACTTACCCACTGAAATACAGACAATTTCCCCATGGTCTCTGTGCAGCATCCCACAACACAATCTTCTGCCACACTGCAGCAACTTCCAATTCATGGAGTGAATCTGCACCAGTGACACTGGTGTTTCTTCACTCTCCTTCCATAGGAATTCCAGGTTGGGACATACTATTTAGCTTGGTTTTCGTTCAGTGAGCAAACCCACTGCTGACTGAGACAACTGCTGACCACAGTGACGGAGAGGATGGTCTTTGAAGCTACATTTGGAATGGAGGACTCCACTTGGGAGTTTGACAAGTCACTTACTGAAAATACAAAAAAGAGATGTGGAGCAATATGTGTTGACAGGGTCGGGTTTTAGAAAGTGATGAGTGGCTTTATGGAGTGGGTTAAGTCACAGGGGTTAATCTATAACAAATAGTCCTAGCACACACATCAAAGGATTGTTACAGATTAATTAGCAGGTGCTATTATTAGCCATAACAATTTTTGTCTCCATTTCTGAAAGGATAAGATGCAAACCAACTACTTCATTCAGTGTAAATGTTTCACCCACCTCTTGCAGTGAGGGCTATTTGAACCACAGCTCCAAAGCCAGAGCTGCTGATACAGACTGTGTATGTTACTTCAAGGAAAGAAACTTTTTTGGTCAAAAACACATTCTTGCCTCACCTTGTTTTTATGATGATTACTTTTGATTTAGTCATCTGAAACCTGGCAGAAGGGAAAATAAAGGGGAATTTACTGTGACTTGCAACACTGTTCACTAGGTTTGGGCAGCTCAAGAGACCTCTCTGACCAGTACAAGCTGAAAACCACTATGACATTTCCTTCTTTCTTCTCATGCACCAACTCTGAAGACTTAATTACAATCTGAGAATTCTCCACAAAAATACACTGCTCCTCTTCCTAGTGGTGTTTTTGGGGATCAACAGCTTCTGTACTTCCATGAAGTGTCAAAGTCCTTGTCCAATGTAACATCTCTGATTTTCTCTCCTGGTTTCCTCCCATGTTTTCCTTTAGAAGTCCCATTTCTTTCCAATGGAAGAGCAAAGCTGCTGACAGATGACTGGCACCCTGCAATGACTTCACATTCGTAAGAGACAAATCCTTGCAGTTAATGCCTTGATTGAGTAGAACAACCACTGCAGAAAAGGTGACTTCTCAAGTTTCTGCCCACACAGGGTCTGACACCTTTCGAAAAGCACCAAAGAAATGACAGCTTGTGCAGCGTTTTGGTAGGGTCTTGTAATAAGTTCCTACCCAGCTGGATGACAATTCTGCAGGAAACACAGACCCCATCTCTGACTAACCAGCAAATTGAGTGCACTGTGGAGAAGGAAGGACCCAGGCCAGTGGTGAGACAAATAAATGAATCCAGTATAAACGACTGCCCAGCAAACCATCAACTCATTTTTAAATACACTGCTGGATTGAACACTCAGAGTTGAAAACAAGAAAAAAGGAAGGCAGCACTTCAGCACTAAAAGCAGCAGCAAGACTTTTAATATTTATTTTTCCAAGAGCATATGAGCATGGGGTAAGAAAGCAATTCATTACTGGACAAAGAAACTTGATAATTCTTTCTGCCTTCCCCTCACATAGAGGGATGTCTTTGGGCCCAGATTCCATCTGATTTATGGAGGATGTTATTTGTCCACCCACGCTGCTGCAGACATTGTGTTTTGTAAAACTGGATAAACGGAAGTGTTTCACTTTTAATTCTAGTAACCATTATTGAGCACAGTGTTTCACTTTTAATTCTGGTAACCATGACTGAGCATAGGCTATTCCTCTGAGTATTCCAGGTAGTGAAAAATGGTTTAAGATGGTGAACACTACTGAAGTACATGGGAGTCTTTCCCTTTGGTTCCAGTGGCTTCAGCTCAGAACCCAAGAACAGCATGGAAAGTAAACATTCTGCTAAGCAATTATCCAGACTGGCTTTGTTAGTGTAGACCAAGACAGAATCTGATAGAGCACAAAGGCAAGATTTGTGTCTCTCATTTAACAGACAGTTCCTATGAATTCCAGAAGTTTTTACTAGTGTTACAGCGTTCTGTGGAGCAAAGCTACGTAATTATGAGCTGTGATTTCTTTCAGACACTTATAAAATTGCAAACACTTCCTAAGTAGTAAATAAATAAGGTCTTCCTCACATAATGCAATAAAGTGAGCAGATTACAGGTTCAGCACTGTACCAAACCTGTTCCTTTCAAAGCCTCATTGTTAGATCAAAGGGTTTATGCTTTTGTTCCTCTCTCAACCAGACATGATTCATTCAAGTTACCTTTTACACTAAATACCACTCTACTGTGTACATTCTTTATATATCTACCCCAGCTATAAAATCTGCACCTTTGCTATGAGGATAACGAAGTTAGAGTGCAGGGATTGGCTCTCCATCTCAAATTTCATAATAAATCCTTGACGCCTTTTCACTGCATTTAATCAATTAGAAGTAACCAGACTTGGCATAGTGTCACTGTGACATCCTCAGGTTCCTTGAGAGCAGGGTTTGAGATCTCAGTATTTTCAAAGCATGTTTCTGAAATAATTGTAAAATGATCACTACCATGTCAGTACCCCTAACTCAGAGCCATGCTAGTGGAAAATAAGCAATTTCCTGCTGCTTGTCCCCTGAGCCCCAACCTGCCTGAGAGCTCCTGTGTGCCCTTTGAAGGTCTTCTGAGTTAAGCTCCTCAAAAGCAATCTGAGAATTACTTCAGAAATCTTGGCCAGAAAGCCGCCATGTACTCTGTGAGATACTTCCAGCTAGGAAAAAGACAAGAAAGCTCCAAGACTCAACAGGTGTCAGCATTCTGTACTGTAAACTGTGGTCAAACACACCATTTCTGTGACCTCCACAAATGGGAGGGAAAAACAGAAAATAAAAGAGAAAGAAGCCCTTGCACTTGCACAACTGTGGAAACCAAAATACTCTATTTTTAAGCATATTGGCTCAGTATCAAGAAGGTGGCTCCAAAATATACAACTCTGCCCATGCCCACCATCATGATGTAATATTTTCCAGACTGACTTCTGTTTGACGTTTGTTTTCAAACAGTTTTCCTTGTTCCTTGTTCCACACCAGCTGAGACACAGCCCACTTTCTGTAGATGAAATGACTGCTAAGAAATTGAAGCAAGATTGAGAAAACTCCAGATCCTGTGTTTTTTTTAAAATATAGCATATGAGTCAACCTCGTCAGCTACAAGAATTTATTGTCAATTTTGCATCTTCTAAAATCCATTCTGTAGAAAGGGAGAATATTAACCAAAACAGCAGCAGTTTTAAGCTCCTCTCAACAAGAATGAATACTAGAGATGGTGCCAGTAATAAGGTATAATAATAAAAAGATATAAGTGCAGTGTGTTTTAAAAAGATGATGCTGAATGCGGCAGAAGGAAGTCCACAGTCATGAGGTCCCTTGGTTGTGCAGCTGCAATAAAAGATTTTATATGGGGTAGTGATATAGCCTCAGGCTGTGCCAGGGGAGGTTCACCTTGGACATCACGAGCAGTTTCTTCCCAGTTTGGGTTGTTAATCACTGGCAGGGGCTGCCCAGGGAGTGCCCATCCCTGCAGGTGTCCAAGGAAGGCCTGGCCATGGCACTCTGGGCTGGGGACAAGGTGGGGATTGGGCACAGCTGGCACAGCTGCAACTCCATGGGCTGCAAGTCTTTTGCCTGAATGATTCTGTGAAGCACCCAAACCAAGCTGGCTCAGAAGCTGCTGATGAAGAAAACAAAAATCAAGATCATCCTTTTCCAAATGGATTAATGCAGAACATGAAAGCAGATTCTTCTGGGGGAGAAGTCACCCAGGCTGATGGGTACAGAAGGGCTAAGCTCAGTGTCCACAGCTGAGGACAGCAAACAGCAGCCCCAGAACTTTCTCCTTCAGACTGCACAAGTGAAGGGACAATGCCAGAGCTCTCCCCAGTGACAAACATGAACACTGTTAAGCTCTTCAGTGCAAGTGACAGATGCCTCCCTCTGCTTCTAAACTTTTAAAAACTGCTTTAAATATCAAACACAATTATGAGGAAAATAGAAAACAGTCTTCAAAGAGCAGGGCTTTTTTAAAGTTAATGTGTCTGCCCTGCTTAATCACAAGCAGAAAGGAGTACTTGATGACTAGTGTATACTTCAGTTAACACTATTTCATAAAACCTGGCTTGGCAGAAGAATAAGATAAATTAATCAAATAATACAAAAGTTGAAAGATGCACCAGCTGGCTCATGCTCCAGCAGAGGTACAGGCTCTGAGCAGCAGGCAAGGCTGCAGGAAAGGACAGACCAAGTGAGCAGTGCAGGTCTGTGTTCAGCAGTGTTGCGTGTCAGGGACTGCTTTAGACTGCCCTGCCCAAGCCACTGCTCACCTCAAATCACCCCTGCTCTTTGGGGTGACACTGAGGGACATGACATGTGGAGCATAAAGCTCTAAAGACTCACTCTTACAGTTTAAGGTCAAGGACTCTCAGAATTAATAGACAGTATTGAATATTGAATATTTAAGACTCACAGATGTGCTGCCTGTTCAGTTTGCAGCTCATCAAAGCTTTATATGAAGGCACAATTTATAATGCCAAGTTAAAAGCTATTAAAAATAAGAAACTGTTTCCTTGTAAAAAGTTGTGAGAGAATATTATTTGTTTCTCCCAGAAATAGCATGTATTCCTCTTCCTTACAGTATCACAAGTAAAGATTACTTCCTTATGACATTTGAAAATGAGCCAGACAACACAGAGGGGAGCTCTTTGTTTAGCATCAAGGCCTCGTGCTCAAGTGTCCCTAGACAAAAAGCAATACCTGTGACATAACTCAGCACGTGAGGAAGTTTACAAAGTGCTACAGAATGATTTCAAGAATATTCCATTACTGACAAATGCTGCTAAGCAAGGGCTGGCCTGGGTTGGAATATTCTGTTCAGTACCCACATGGCTCAAATGACTTTTGGTGGCAAGTGTGAATGGACATCAGTAACAGTTCTGACACAAGAATGTGACAAGGAGTGTATTTGTCTCCGGCCATGTGAAGGGCAGAATGCTACACTGGATATTACATAAAACATGAATTTACAATCTTGTCCATGCCAAGACCTGAAATGAATAAATGAATTCCAAAACTAAATAAAAGGGAAAGATTTTCACTGCATAGGAAGCTTCTGCATGGGGCTCCAAGGCTGGTAATACCCAAAGTGGTTTTTACCAATTCTCTATTGACTTAAGAGCAGAAACATAAACACTAAAAATACATTGACCAACCCAACACTACTGCTCCATCTTTTGACATGTTACTTCCATGATTAACACAATTTCAGCTTTAGGTTTCCAAGGCCATGTACACACAGAACACAAAGTATAGCACCAGTGTTGGTTCTGGCCTTAGACTGGGTGCTGACAAGTCTGCAAAGTGATTTAAATGATTCATTTCTCCATCCTTCAAGAACGTAAAGCATGGTATCATTTCATTAATCAAAAGTTTTCCAACTGTCTTTCCTTGCTCTAATGTTTGTCTTGCTCTTGCATAACAAGCTTCCAGTGAAAGACTTGCTACAACCTTTGAACTGTTAACTTCACTCAGCTCTACTTGTGGACTACCTAGGAGAAGTTATTGACTCAAGATCTTATTGGAACCAGCTGCAAAAGTGTTTTTGGCAGAATGCAGTTATTACATTTGTGTCAACACCATGAAAACCCTGGGCTAGCCAATGGCACAGGACACTCTTCCCCACTGAAGCTGTGGTAGTGACTGAATGCTTCTGCAGCAGGCCACAAAGCAGGGCTTTGACCCCATGTCCTGCCTGGATCTTGATCCTGGGGTTACTGCAGTCACCCATCAACCGCCCATCACTTACCAGAACTAGCACAGAAAAGGGTTCCTCATTCCAGTAAAAGAAACTGAAGCCTGTGAACACACTTGCCTCCTTTTACTGACACTATCCCTTGCTCTGTCAGAGCCTCATGAGCATCATGAGTTTTTAAAACTCTAAAAATAATTACAGAACACAACACAGCCTCATTTACCCACATCTTTGCGGTCAGAGATTCTGGAGGACTGAAAATGGGGACACAGGTGCACCAGTCTATATGGAGTGGCTATTTTCTCCTTTTCTGCCACAGCAGAGCCCGGGAGGACGCTGCCTGTGACTGCCAGCACAGCAGCACCAAGGGAACAGGGAACAGCTCTTTGGGCTCAGCAGGGATGGCTGGCAGAGAGCTGCTCAAACACAGGTGAAGAGAACTCACTGTGTCACTCTCAGGTCAGACAGGTAAGTGAGTGACAGATTTGGACAGCTCCAGGGTTAAATGACTTCTGAGCAGAAGTTTTTGGAATAATAATTTTGGCGGAAAGTACTGAAGCTCTGCCCAAAACCCCTTTCAGAGTTCAGGTTCTCATCAACCTCTGGGTTACTCTAACATCTTTGGTCTCCAATTATGCTGCTGGAGAATGGGATTTCTATAATGTCTTGGAAACATAAAAGCCTCTGCAGCTGAAGGACTCTTCAGTCCAGTCATTACAGAAACAGGTCTGAGGGTTGAGGGTTGCTTTCACTATTACAAGGAAGTAAATAATTGTTAGCATCCTATCTCCTCACCAGCAGGAAAATTACTTGTATATTGAGTAAATAAAAGTATCTTTGACTCTATTAAAAGTTTTTTTTACTTTGAAAACCAGATTATGTTTCTACAAAAATCCCTCAGACATCTTCTCATGCCTCCAGCTGAATCATTACTATGAAAAAAATTACTCATGATACCTGCTGCCTCACCATGTTCCTCATCTGCACCCTTCTGAGAATTGAATGCTCTATCACTTTCCAAACACTAAAATTCACAGATCCTGGTCCTCCATATCAACTACATCCACCATACCTTTGGTCTGATGCTCCCATATCCCAGCTGGCACCTCAGACATCTGGAGCTGCAGACATGCCATGGCTGAACCTTCCAGCTCACGGTCCTTTCCCTCTTCAACTAGCCATAAATTAAATAACAGGCATGTAAGAATGATTTAAACATGCAATTATCCTAGGTTTTAACTGAACAAAATATTACATCTCACACTACCAAAAGTCAGTTAAAGCCACAGAGGGGTGTGATCACTCCACATTTAAAGTTCAGGAAACTGCCATGCTTCCATACACTGTTAATCCCACTAAGTCTTAAGAGTTTTTATCACTACTGCAGTGGTACAAAATTCAGTGCATCTACATGCTACAGACCACACACACAGAACAGACCAGGAGAACAGCACAGGTCTCCTGTTTGCTGGTTTCATCAGAAGCAGCACATTCAGAGAGCTTCTATCAAAAATGTTTGAGCTTTTTTATTAGTGTTCAGGATCACAATGGATATGCCTTGTCAACTGCCAAAGTTGAAGCTTTCTGTGCTCTACCTTGCAGCAAATTATTTTGAAAGTTTAAACCAGAATGGCTGCAATTTAAAAAAATAATGTACCTAGGTAGAAAGACAAAGTGGCTTTCCTCACATGGAGAAATACCTTCTCTGTTGAGAAAGTCTATTACCTTCCTGCTTTATCTGAAGTTAAGCAGAAGGTTGGCTCCAGCATAACATTGAGTACCATCTGGTACAGAAAAGAACTTGAGAAGGACAAATAAGTGGGATAGAGAGACAAGAAGAGAACAGCATTAAGGAATAGGTAAAATAAGGACAATAAAAGTTAAGGGTGCATAAGGGGGATGTGAAAGACACGGAGTAGAGAGAGGAACAATAGTGGGGATGGCAGAGGAAGTAGAACAGCGAGCAGGAATCCCAGGCGAGGAGGCTCAGCAGAGAAAAGGAAGGTTTTTGATGCAATACTTTGTGAATTCAGTGGCAGCCCCGCTCCTGTTGTAGTCCCGGAGTCACTGCCGGCCTGGCCCGGCCCTCGGGGCGGCAGCGCCACCTGCAGGCCGCGCGCCGCCACTGCACCGGGCAGGCACCGCGGGACACGGCCCGGCACCTGCCCCAGGGACACCGAGTCCCCCTTAAAGGACATTCACCATGTGCTCAAAGCATTGTGAAGCCTCTGAGCGGCACAGCACCGCACAGACCTGGCCAAAGTGGCACTGGGACCATTCCAGCAGAGAGCCAGTGTCACACACACAGAGGCTGAAACGCTCAGTCCCCACAACAAGGGTCACTGGTGCAGGGGAATCTTGTCCCCAAAGATCCTGCACAACAAGCGTCAGCACACACTGCTGGGGTTCATCCAGGCCTAGCAGCATAATGCAATAAGTTACTCAAAATGTTAGGCAAGCTTGGGCTTTAACTTAGAAGTTCGTGATTACACAAAGCAATTTACAAAATTAAATAACTTCAGAAACATAATTTAGCTTCATGACATTCCAGTGAAATATAAATTATTGTATTTATATTATCCAAGACAAAACTTCAGGCAATAATTCCAATATAGTAATGGGCTTGACAGTAAGTCCTCTAAGGATGTTTACCAAGGTCCTTCTTGGCTTCATCCTTCCTCTTCTACTTCTGAGTTTTATACTGAAAGAAAAAAGAATTTTTTTTGTGAGAAAGAGCACACAACTAAGTAAAAGTTCATACCAACAAGGATTTACAGCTCTTCATGATCCACACAAATTTATCTCCATTTTAAGTTACATTAAAGTTTGCTAGGCTTTCCCTTTGCAGCATAAAACAATAAATCAGGCACAGTTATTGTCTAGATTTGCACCTGCTGGAATTTGGTTACTGCTAACATATAATCTGTGACTAATCTGTGCTAACTCCTGTAACAATTCTCATTTGGATTTCATGGACTGGCAGAGAGAGGACTTAAGAGTCACTTAGTAAATTAAATCCCAGATATTTAGAGAGCAAGTTGAACTTTTGACTTGCTGATCACGTTAAGGTCTCACACTCCCCAGGCAGACTGAAATCCCAGGAAGCTCAGGTCACTCCCTCTCAGCTGTCGAATGGGAACCATCCTCATGGTTCCACCTGAGAAACCATTCTGCCAGCACAGGGCCAGACCCACGGGGTGACAGCTGTGCACCCACAGCTTTGCCCCCGAGTGATCTATCCCTGATCTGTGCAGCCACGGGCAAGGGCTGACAAAAAGCAACAGTAGTTCTGGAAGCTCATGTAAATTTTCTGAGGATAGATTCTGCTAGGAAAACAGAGGATTCATGGCAAGATGTGGCTTGCAAAATGCTGTATTTTAATTTTTTCTCCTATAATAGAGTGATACTAGCCACCACTACTGATATTTAATAGAATTCTTCATGGAACAAAGACTTACACAGAGACCAACTTAAATTGTTACTGGTTCTGAAAAGAGCCCAACATTAGATTGTACTGAGTAAGAGAATTTTTCAATACAAAGTGTCAATCAGATCCCTCCTAGCTGGGTATTTCCTTTCACCCAGACACTTCAACATCCAGGACAACAATTTGCTATTCAGAATTCCCTTTCCAATGTTTTCTTCTTTGTTCTGAACTGAGACCAAAATGCAGACAACCCGAGGCACTTACTTTATTCATCACCCAGTCAGCATCTTCAATGGCTCTCTTAATGATCTGCTGGATTCGCTCAGGATCGTCTTCATCGGCATGGACTTTGAAACTCTGCAACATTCCAAGTGTCACTGACTTGTCAACACAACAGTTGGCAAAATCAAGATAGTGTTTAAAATCTCAGAAAAATATTATTTGTTGCAAATAAACTGCTGGTCTGAAAAGGTAAAACTACACATTGTAATAAATGGTCATCCTCTTTCCATAACAAATCTTGTCATATGGAATTTCACGTTAAGTATTCTACTCCTTTCAGACATCAACAGCAAAAAAAACAGAGAATTTCAATTCAGAACAATTGAAATTGTCTGGTATGTTAAAATTAGAAAGACACAGGACATCAGGTATGATCAAAGGCATGAAATTACTTCCATATGAGGTATGGAATATGAACAATCAGATGAGATTTACCCTGATGGGGGATATATAAATGACTGACAAGGAACCAGTAGGTTTCACCATAAAAGATGTGTTTATGGAGTAAGTAATGACTGTTCACGCTCTTGACTAACACAAGAATTAGAGATGAAAGCCAAGAAAAATAGGTTTCATATTCAAAGCAAACAACAAGAAATGGTCCTTCACACACTCCCACTATAACCCCTCAAAGGCACTAAGTGTCAAGCATGCAGGAGAGCAGTTTTTTGGGGGATGCTGGCTCCCAGAGCTGCAGGAGAGCAGTTTTTGAGGAGCCAGTTTTTGAGGGATGCCAGCTCCCAGAGCAGCGGGAGAGCAGTTTTTGGGGGATGCCGGCTCCCAGAGCAGCAGGCAGCTCTGACCTGGCGGATGGCGTGTCGGTAGTGCTGCTGCAGCGGGCCCGGGGGCAGGCGGCGGCAGCAGCGCAGCAGGTAGCGGTACAGCTGCAGCGAGCTGCGCACCAGCTCCGCCTGCGGCAGCGGCATGGCCGGGCCTGCAAGAGAGCACAGCACAGCCTCAGCTGCGAGCATGGGAATGACAACACACACACAGCAGCACACGGGGAGAACACACAACAGCGCACGAGAACACACAACAGTGCACGAGAACACACAACAGCACACGAGGAGAACACACAGCAGCACACAACGAGAACACACAACAGCACACGAGGAGAACACACAGCAGCACACAACGAGAACACACAACAGCACACGAGGAGAACACACAGCAGCACACAACGAGAACACACAACAGCACACGAGGAGAACACACAACAGCACACGAGGAGAACACACAGCAGGGCACGAGGAGAAAACACAACAGCACATGAGAACACACAGCAGCACATGAGAACACACAACAGCACATGAGAACACACAACAGCACACGAGGAGAACACACAGCACACATGAGGAGAACACACAGCAGCACACGAGAACACACAACACACACGAGGAGAACACACAACAGCACACGAGAACACACAACAGCACACGAGAACACAACAGC
>VRYO01002784.1:582364-603365 GCA_009812075.1 Sialia sialis | reverse complement strand
AGAACACACAACAGCACACGAGGAGAACACACAACAGCATACAAGAACACGGCCAGCAGAGCGGGGCTTGGCTGCATGAGCTGCAGAAAGCCCCACATGAGGTGAAGGAGATGTCGCTGAGTTTGGGCACAGGGCTGGCTCAGTGAGTGAGCTCACCCCAGAGGGTCACTCTGCGATGGCAGCAGCCACCAGTGCCGCTGTTCTACACACAGATTGCCAGGGGACCTTTAGGCTGGTACCCAAAGCTGTACCACAGCCCACAGCCAGGCTCCTACCTGCTAGGGCAGATCCCTAAAACCCTTCAAACTTCCAGGGCTTTCCTGGAGCATCCCTAGGAGCACATCTACATGGTGGCTTTTTAGAATGAGGATGCTCCTAATGGATACAAATGCTGCTGGAATTTAACAATATTTCCTATTTTGTCATTCTGTCAAGAATTTCAAGGCTTCAGCTGGAAACAACATGGATAAATATAGGAGAAGACGGGAAAAAACATTGCCAGGTTAGAAATTTTACATGTACTGGTAACAGCAACAGGAAAAGAACAAATCTACCAAGTTTCACTTCCATAACTATATTTACATGTCGTAACAGTAAGTCCATCCAAGTCCTATAAAGTGCTAATCAAAGACTGTAAATGTCTTGTCATTTAACAGATGGTTGCCATCTGTAGAGAACTAAATTAACATTTGCAAAAAAAGCACTTTTACATCATTACTCTTAAGAATAAAGATAATAAATAAGCAACTGAATAATGAAGTAGGTGCATACTATTGTTTTAGCACCCATTATGATACCTACTCATTATTTGGAATAGTTTTTTTCTTAAGTAATTTAAGTCCTTTAGCCAAATGTATTTTGGAGCACACCATGACAGCTATTACATGCCTGGGCTGTACATTTGCACAGACGGGATCTTGTTGCAGTGGGGAAAATTTCCTCTCTAAATGCCTATCATAATGGGGTCAAAATACCCCCAGGCTTCAACATGTTCATCTCTTGTCTTCTTTTAACATTTTTTCCCATAAAATATCCTTTTTTCTTTGCAGTGAAACCTATGCTGGGCATCAGCTCCATGCATTTTTGGTTTGGATTCCTTTCACTTTGGCATTCAAGTATGGGAGGTGATTACATGCCCAACAGTCAGCTGAGAGATCCCTGCATTCCCCTTCCAGCAGCAGAAAGAAAAGCAGCTCCAAAATGACTCATAACATATAGACTGAATTATTCCCTGCCCTTCTCTCCATGAGAGAGAGAAGTTTTTATCATCCAGTACAGAAAACCGGAATACGTAGTTGGATTCAAGTTGATCTGAACCCAAATTTAACTTTATACACGTTTTTTGGGCTATATCCTTGGCTGGCAAGAATTTGTATAATTCCACTGACCCTAAGAACCTGACCCTGCCATTTCACATATTCCCACTAAATACAGTGAAACATCCCAAAATTCAATACAGATCCCAACATACACTTTGGGACCAGAGCCAATTGGTGAAGTTGTTTCTAGGCTTTGATGTGTGAACCCATCAGATGTCACTGTGCTCTAATTAAACCTAAGTGGTGTAATAGATTTCCTGTCACAAATGCAAAGATCCCTCATGTGCTGGGACTGTTCAGGACAGCTTGCTCCAGCACACAGAAAAGCAGCTCTGGGAGAGAGGAAGGAACCAGTCATGGAAACATATGGATATGGAAAGATGAAGCTGATCAATGGAACTGAAAATGTTTCTCTATAGATAATTAGGAATTTTCCACTGCAGTAATTTTTCAAAGGAAAATGACAAGCTGTTTAACTCAACTTGTGTGAGAAATACATTTGCACTGATGATTTTTTTTTGGGAGGGGGGTGGGGGGCGGAAATCCTTTGCCTTTTCATAAATACTGGACTTTCTAAATGATTTGAAGATGGAAATTTTCACTCCATCCATTATCAAACCTAAATTCCTTCTATGAGGCTCTCATATTTAAATTAAAAAAACGAACCACCTGAGTTCTGACAGATTCACAGCTCCAAAAATGCTACAAAAGCTGTGATATGGGCAAGCTTCACAGGGAAGTTATCACCAAAGATCTATGTTTTTCTTAGGATGTAACTTCATCCAGTGAAAACTTCCTTAGAAATCTACCACAGCACATGGAAAACTTGGTGGCTATTTTGGTAAAGGGTCTGTTCAATAAGAAATAATCTCATGACCTGCCCATTGTTAAATTCTAGGATTCTGGTGCCCTGTACAAGCACCCCTCAACAGGTGCCAGATCCTGACAACAGGGAATGCTGCACTGCTCTCGTGCACCCTGGTGCACTGGAGAATCTACACAGCTCTACTGTGATTTGCCCCTTCCTCAGCACAAAAAGGACAATGAAGCACAGTAAGAATCTGCACTGTTGCCTTTTGTTCTAAAACATCTCCCCTCGAATCCCACAAACGTTACCAGTTTTATCTGACACGCAAAAACCCTTGACCTCACAAAATCTGGCTATAATCCTGACTAATAATGTAAATCTCCCTCTGATAACTTAAATATCATGCACAGCACAACAAACAAACTATCTACACCAAGAACTGTTGAGTCAGAAGTAAAATAATCTGCTAATTGTGCTTTTCTGGAATGGATGACTGTATCATGTCCTAATCAGAAGGCTGAAATCACATTTGCATTTAGATAAAGCCCCGTTCACAAAGAGACAAGTATAAAAGGAGACACTGAGACTATTGTGGCATTTCTCTGCATTGCATAATCATTTACATTCCTGATAATCATATTCAGATAGTGAAGCAAAGGCTGACCAAAGCCAATTAATCTTCACTCTGCATTAGCAGGTTTGACAATTGACCCTGTGCACAGCAGAACCCTGATGGAGCTGAGATGACACCATGCCACTGCTCTCACTTTACTTTTTCCCCTGCTACTGTGAGAGTTTTTCAGGCAAATCCCCACAGTTCAACAGTTACGATCCCAATCCCTCCGAACTAGTTAAACAGCCACCAAAGCTGGGCTCCAGAGACTAGAAGTGTTAATTACAGGACTGCAAGAGTTACCTGAGCTGTTGCTGTTTACAGGTTGGTTCCTTCTTCCTGCTCTGCCCTCCTTCCCCAGTGTACAGTCTAGAGATGTGTTCTACTACTTTCAAGTATTTCCCCCTCAGAAGTCTTAACTCAGGAATTTATGATTCCACGTCCTCGTCAAACCTCATGATTTCAGGAAAAATAAGAATGCCAAAATAAGAAAGAAATTGGAAGCCTTTTGAAACCTCTTTAACCACAGAACACCTGAGTTCATGTTGTGACATCAGGCCAGGAAGGCACCAAGTGAACTGCTGCTACCCAGAGGGTTCTTACTCTTCAGACACATCCATCCTCCCTTGCAGGTTTCCCAGATTCAGTGAGTGCCTGCAGCAGGGCAGAACTCCCTGCTCCGGGGCACAGCTGCCCATGACACTGCCACCCTCCCCTCAGTCCCCAGCAGGGCACGGGGCACGGGAGTGCCTGGCACGTCCAGGGCAGCGACAGGGGCTCTGCTGCCGCAGGCAAAGCAGCCAGAGTCTGTGTGTCTGTCAGTCAGTCTGTCTGTATGTCAGTCAGTCTGTCAAGCAGTCAGTCTGTCTGTCAGTCAGTCTGTCAGTCAGTCAGTCTGTCGGTCAGTCAGTCTGTCAGTCAGTCCGTCAGTCAGTCAGTCAGTCTGTCAGTCAGTCAGCCAGTCCATCAGTCAGTCTGTCTGTCGGTCCGTGCCTGCTCACAGCTCACAGCCGCAGCCCCGGCCCCGCTGTGTGGGTGAGCACGGACAATGCTGCAGTCACTTCCAGCAGCCACATCTCGCTGCCTCTCACTGAGCTCTGCTCTTTGATGTGATCGCTTGTGACGAGCCGGGGCCGGGCATTGTTGGGGTTTTGTCCTTTCCCAACATGAGCTGCACAGTCCCATTGCATGAGTGCTGCTAGCCAGGCCTGCTCTGTCCACTTCTATTTCTGCTCCTCTCCCCTTTTGCTTTGATTGATGCGTGAGGCACAAGCAGTGTCAGGTGACTGTGCAGAACAATTTGGGGACACAGCTCTGCAGTGTAAAATTTGCTTTACACAGTATTTGTAGAGCACACGAAGGATTAAGAACTGGCAAATGACAGGTCCCAAAGATCTTTGCTGACAAGGACTCACCACTGCTTGGACACCCTTCAGGCAGTTCTACAGCATCAGGATCAGGCCCAAGCTGTTCAACAATGTCACCAATTTGCAAATATAAAACAGAATAAATTATAAATATAATATTAACACAAAATATAGAACTGAAATTGATAAAACTTGAGATTGACAAAGAGTGCTAGAGCTGGGCATAATGACCACTTGTATAAATTAACCAAAGCCACAGGGCAGATGTCTTACCTTACACCCTGGTTTGGTATCACACAGCAGAGACATGCAATACTGCAAATAAAACACTCAGGCTTTTGCAATCCTACACCAGTGAGGAAACATTCTGCCCATGCTGAGGCCAGATTACCTTGTTCTGTATAATTAATAAGCATGATCAGACTAATTAGAGTAATATTCTTTGGTGCATGCTCACTAGTGAGGACAGGAACCTCCCTGGTTTAGGTGCAATTCAAACTTCTCCATTTTTTTCTCCTGAAAATGATTCTCCTGGCTATAAGGAAATTCTGAAAGACAGTCTCAAAAGAACTTTTTCTTCCCAGCTCTCAATTGCTCAGTTCAACTGCTGTTAAAATTAATTTTGTTCTCAGCAACCAAATCTGTAAGTATTTACCTTTGGGATCATGCCTGAATAGGAATTGAGTTATCAACTTTAAACCAAAGCTGCCTGTTCATTCTTTCCTTTCTTGTAAATACTGTATTTTGAAATGTGACAGCGCTCAGTTCCAGTTCAGCAATTGTGATTCTCTCCCACTACTTTATGTCAGTTAGTGCAACAACTTTCTGGCTGAGCTTGTATCACCTCCTAAAACATCCAACTGAGCACCAAATAAGCTGCCACAAGTGCTGTTGACAGACAGATACCCAGCTGGCAGCACGAGGCATGGAAGTGCCTTTGAAGGGCAAAACCACGCTGTCTGATTAATGACCACATTAACTCCATGGACTATGGCTCACACAGGCATGGGAAGAATAGTAAGTCTTACATAAGGTTTTGCACTGGTTTCTCACATTTCAGGAAGGACTGAAATTGGTTAAAGTTTATTTTACCACTATTCTTTAACACATGCTCACTTTGCTCATGCAATCCAACTTTATAATTAAAAAAGAGGGTAAAACAAGAAGCTGTCAGTACAGAAACAGCTCTGCTTAGGAAAGCACAAGAGTTGACAAACCCGTAAAGGTGGGGAGATAGAATTTAAAACAGCAGAAGAAGTCACTGTGACCCACATTGTTGATTAAAGTTTCATTTTAAAATATTTGGCCTGGATGGTGCTGATGGAGCTTGTGCCCTGCCCTGGGGTCTACCCCTCATCTTGGAATTGTCCTACCCTACTCACATTATCCTTCACAGCAGTGTCAGGAACAACTCCATGGCTACCATTCCAAGTCCATATCTGCTGAAATTTAGCATCTGCCAATCCTTCAGTCTCAATCACAGCAATAATCTGAGCCAAGCCCTTCCCTGGCATAAACCCTGTCTGTGGCAGAATGAGACCAGGGGTGAGTTGGACCCACCACATCCTGGGCAATGTTTGTAAGCAGCAGTATTGCAGGACATGTCAGTCTGGGAGCCTTTAGCCTCTTAGGGGGATTGGCCCAGCTCAGTAATCAGGGATTGTTTCCATACCAACAGCTAATCAGGGGCAGATCCCGCGTGTCTTCGGGACACTTGCGAGCTCTTAAAGCCATAGCTCAAGTTTTCCCCAAAATTTCACTGTCACTCTCCAAGGCCTCGTCTAGCTGAAAGGCAATCTAAGAACAAGAAAGGTGTGGGCAGTAAGCAGCTCTTGCAAATCCAGGCATTCCCCAGAACCCCGCAGGACATTTGTTCTGGGCAGATCTTAACTGACTGCACACAACACACCAACTCTACTGAGTAACAACACTAATGCAGAGCTCTGGCAGAGATGAGGCGGGGCGAGAGAAACTCTCTTCCCTTTGCATTTATCAGTACAATAAGTATTGAGTGAATGGGCATGGTAGGACAAACAATTCTGAGCAGCAAAGCACTTGATGTAAATGGAGCTGCCTTAGGTTCACCCATGGTTCTGGTATGTTTACATTTGGTGAAACCTCAGGAAAAGGGGATAAAAGCTTTGCTTTGATCAAAGTCCTGATGGTAACCTCTGGTGCTAATAATTAACTCAATTATGCTGAATTAATTTGATATAATTAGCTGTGATAAGGCAAAGACAGCGACCCAGAGAAACTTTGAAGGACAGGAAGAACAGAAGTCTTAACAATACAAAATACCCTATAAATAGCATCTTTTTTTCCCCCAAACTGAGTCAAAGACACAAAATGAGTTCATTACAGTCATCTGGCTTCACTCAACCCTCCAAATTACCCCTGTACCCAGACAAATAGCTGTGAAATCCAGCAAGTGCACTGGAATTACAGCAGGCTCTGACGAATTTGACACAGCATTCAGCACAAGTGTCTGTCCCGTCCAATTATCTAAACAATGAAGATTTAATAATACATTTAAGAGATCCACAATGCTTCTCCTTTAACTGAAGATGTTAATTAAGAACACTTTTCTGTTGTACTGTTGTCAGTTGGATGGTTTTTTTGAGGAGCAATCTGGAGGATGCTGCTCATGGAGTCTTTTCATTTGATCTGCAGTTTTTATCTAGTATTTCAGACTTATTCAGTTCAAAACAAACAAACTCCAACTCTAAAAATCAAATGTATCTTTTTCCTCCCCCATTTAATATTTCTGAGATTTGCTTTCAAAAAGTATTACAGAAATGCCTTCCTTGCTATGAAAATACACACATTTTACTGAGGGTTTTTTAATGCTTATGTGTTTAAAAAGAAAAGAAAATGTCAGTGGAGGCAAAAATCAGATGTGGTTAAGTCTTGGGAAGTGGGTTAAATGACAGTGAAATCCAAGGAATTCTACACAAGTGAGTGCTGGAAGTAGCACGGGAATATCTCAGCCTGGAGGAAGCCCCTGGCCTGTTGCAGGTGACACAAGGGCAGGACACAGTCCCAGGGCTGCCCTGCCCCTGGCTGCACAGACCCGGGGAAACTTTGCCTCGCCTTCTTCCCCAGCAGCACTGTGTGCAAGGATTGAGCACTTGTCTGCTGTGAGGAATTTAACAACAGGCAGCATCACTGTATGTCATGTTTTACAGCCCTGCAGGACCAGTGACACCCAGCCATGGAGACCTGGGTGCCTTTGCTCTCTGGCTCCAGCCTGAAGTGCTGCTTGACTTCGGCCTGTCACAATGCTGTAAATGCAGAGGTTTCTAAGCTTCTACTGCATTTTTATTATCCTTGGTGACAAGAATAAAAATATTACCTCTATCATCACCAATTGCTTCTGAGGAGAGATTCCAAGTGCTTAGATATAAGAAATAGATAGTATTTTTCCAATTTGCTAAGTAGGTGCTGCTCACACACCCCCAGATCACTTCCCTCCTGAGTTCTGCTTGTTCTCAAACCCAGCTGATCTTTCAGAACATGGTTTAATTGCCACCAGGCTCTGATCAGACTCAACAGTTCAAAGCAAGCTCCATCACATCCATAATTTATGCATTTGATTTCAACAGATCATTTTGTGCCCAGTACTGAGGGGGCAAAAAGTGTTTTCCATGGGGAAGCTGCTAATGTTTTGTAAAGAACAAGTTTTAATAATTATTATTTTAATAGAGACACGACATTTTAAAGTGGTGTGAGGGATTGTTCAAAGTCTCCTACATTTATCTGAACAACTACTTAGATTTTGCTTATTTCCCACAATCTCTTTAGCTTAGAGAGCTGAGTTACTGCCTGAGGAGGCATTCTCGGGGAAAGGCTCACACAGCACAGCTCTCCCCTGCAGGCAGCACACAGAACGGTGTGGGCTCAGCCAGCCCAAATGCACCTCCTGCCCATCTGACCCAGCAGGGTTCTGTGCAGGCCAGGAGCTCAGCACCCCTCCTGCCAGCACCCTCCTCCCCCAGAGCTCCCTCTGCCCACCCAGCCCTGCTCTGCCGTCACTGCCTTCATTTTCCCTTTCATGGATTTTTGCTTGAAAAAGCATCACTGCCTCGATTGTCTATTTTCAGCCTATATTTAAGAAAACCCTTTGGTTCCATTTGTAGCCACATCCTGCCTCAGCCTCCCCCTCTTTTTGTTCCTAAATATAAGGCTGATGCAATTTGATGTGACATGACAAAATAGCACATTTGCATTGGCAGAAACTTTCTCTCAGCAGCAGTAATTAAAGGGAGTAGATGAGACACTGCTGAAATTGGTGTTTATTTAGCCTGGAAATAAAAGGCTTCAAGATGTCTTGAGAGGGATGTTCAAGTGTGTCACGACCATGAAACTCATCAATGAGTGCTGCCTTCTACAGGCTTCCTTTCTGACTCAGAATTGGTCACTCAAAAAATGTCATTGATTTAAAGAGGAGAAAAAGAAATCAGAGTTCTGTACACCATATTGCTAACCAGTGAAAATTATTTCATGTGTTTCTTGGGTTATAAATAGTACCAGAACACTTGGGACTCCATGTAAGACAGGGCAGTCAATCTCTAACTTCAGAGCACAGGTTCTCTCATGAGAAGAAAACCAAGATCTCATTGACCACAGTAAGAATTAGACACTTAAATATCTGACTTTTTGATCTGAGATGCAACAGCAGAGGACAGGTACTCACCTTCACCTACAACACAGACTTTTATTAATTGTCAAAGACAGAAATCCAGAAATAGCAGCCTGAATCCCGTAAGTTCAGCAGGATTCACACTATAGATTAAAGCTCATGGAATAATTTCCTGTGCCAGTTTTGCTGAACAGATGCACAGTAAATACCTGACAGGGTCAGGTAATGTCAGCTTCCTGTACTCTGTCCCATTATTGATGACAGCAGTAGAAAACAGTGGTGGAAGAGCAATATTTAGAAGTTCTGGGCGTTTTCTTGATATTTAGAAGGTAAATTTAGTTTACTTAATCCATATGAAGAATTCAGGGAAAGGTCTGGTGGCTGCTCCACAGGCCATAGGATTTAGCAGACATAATATGGCTTCAAGTGAAACTTCCTGCACAGGAGCATCCTCCCTCTCCTTGTGCTCACAAGGCTATTCTTTCAAATCCATCTGTGATCAGCTCAAAACCGGCAGCCCACGTTTAGAGCAGGCTCGTTTCCATCCTAACACAGATGGCACCAAGAACAGGGCAGGCCAGAAAAAAATCAGTTTGCATATTATGCTTCAGTTTTTATGGGTCAGATTACCATTCAAAGCCATCAAAATGGCAACCCATATGTGATGTGTCTGCCATCGGAACTGAAGTGATACACCACCAAAATCTTAACGGGGTTGGTTAGACAGCATTGGATTAACCATTGCCTAAACTCTGATACTTAAAAGTAAAGACATTTTCCTTCCCAAATTTTTTTTTCACTTTGACAGATCAATGAAATTGTTTTGGTGAGTCAATAAAGAAAAGATATTTTGCCATCCTCATCCCTGAACGACGGCATGGGCATGGCTCTCTTGGCAGAAGGGAGCTCAGCTTCTATCCAAACATTCACTTCCTCAGTGAGCCAGGTGCAGATGTTGGCTGTGTCATCTGTTCCAAGTTCTTTGTTCTACAAGCCAGAAAATTGTTCCCACAGCTTTGGGGAGAAAACGGGGATCTGAAGAGCTCTTAGCATGCTTTAATTGGTGGAAGGAGATCAGATGTTTCACAGGCACTCTTGCAGAAATAAGAGATGTGTCATTGCCCCCACTTGTGACAGTCACCCAGCAGAGCCGTGTCTGTGGACTCTGAAGGGAGGCTGCAGCCCGGTCACAGCCATGGCTTCTGTTCCTCTGCCCTCCTGCAGTGCCAGCTGCAGCCGGTGCCTGCTCTAGGGGGGCATCATCCCACATGTCCAAAGGCTCTTCTGCCATGGGGACAGGTCTGAAAGTGGGAATGCCTCTCTGGGAGAAGTGCATTGAACAGTAAAAGGTATTGAAATGTCCCACTCTGTTCTCATGGCACCTGGAACTCAAACAGCTGCCATGCTGACTGCCAGCCAGGGCCACCGCCCTGTGGCACTGCCAACGGGAAAATTCTTCATTCACAGGATTTTTCAGCCTTCTAACCTCTCTACATCACATTTTGGTCAACGCTGATACCTCAGGTGCATATTTTCAACCAGATACAATACACACAACAAAAAATTCACTTATGGCATGCAGAGTAAAGGAACTTTAATTACCTTCACAGATTAGGCCTGTCCAAGTCCAAAAGTAAGCAAGAGACCTGCAGAGAAGAATCAATTTTCATTATCTGTTTCTCCTCAACTCACTACTTGAAGTGCCATTAATAAAGA
Organism: Sialia sialis; assembly: GCA_009812075.1. Lineage (NCBI taxonomy): Eukaryota > Metazoa > Chordata > Aves > Passeriformes > Turdidae > Sialia > Sialia sialis. The sequence goes on along the minus strand of VRYO01002784.1, from coordinate 592,903 downwards.
AGTGCTGAGAAGCCCAACCGTAGCTCAATTTATCCCTATGGGAGCTTTCACTTTTTTCTGACCAGTTACATCAGACATGGATGTATGGCTTTGACATGAACAGGCTGCTGCTTTCACTCATCTACTCTGAAAAGCCTTAAAAAATATATTCTACAAAAAGATTTAAGTAGAGAGAAATTCTGACGAGGAGAATTGACCCTTCAGTATTGCCTGATAAGAGTTGCTGGAGGTAAGAAAGCATTTACCTCCTTTGAAGAGCCACAGTTTCTTGCACTCAGAACTCTGTACAATGACATAATAATTACTTTACAGTATTCTGTATACAAAAATCTGCTTTGGACACAGGGGACACCAGACTGCACACAAGAAACTGCTTTTTCTTGAATACGTGATTATGCAGTGAGTAAAGCAAAGTAACTCATTCTCTAAAGTCAACATTAATTTGTTTATTTACACCCTAAGTTTGTTGAAGCCAAGCAAACAGATTTCTCTGGCTATCCAAAGACATCTGGATCTTATCTCAGATCCTGTCACAGACACTTTCAAAAACTACTTGAAACAAAAGTCCTGGAAGATAACGACGACACAGACTCTGAACTGATCTGCCTTTGAAAGACTCGAGTCTTTGAAATATCGAAGGCAAAACTCTCAAGCATATTTACAAACACATGGATCAAAGACAGCTGCTGCCACAGATGGAATATTTTTCCCCAAGTATTTAATAGTAGCAAAGCTTGGTGACATATGATGATTGACAAGAGCCTGGGATGTTCAAGTTTTGGTATCTAATGTCAGCACTTTTATTTGCCCTCTGAAGGCCAAATCAAGATGCACACAGGCAGACTTAGTGTAACAAGTGATGTGAAACAAGAACCAGAAGAATAGATTCAACCTTAAAAGCTCATCCTGAGTCCACTGACACTTTCCAGCTCTGGTGCAAGAACTAAACACCAGAAACTGCCTTATTTTCATCCATCACTTAAATGTTCCTTTCTGAGAGCAGACGATCTCTGATAAATACCTCGGCTGAGTGCTGCAGAAAACACCTCTCATTAGCATTGTTAATTAGCACTTAGCAGATCCACCAGCTAGCTAGCCCACCGGGACATTCACTCCACCCTTTCAGAAGTGCAGGCCTCCTCTGCTAACTCACAGCCAATGAAATACCCAGAGAGCAACACAATTCACTTCTCCTTAGGCTGATATTTAAATCAGCAGTTACTTCTATAATTCACTTAGCAGAGCACCAGGCACTTGGGCTCAGAAAGCTTTCCAAATCTCCTCCAAATACACCCAGCTGAGCTATGGAACACAAGAAAACAGTATCATTGCTCTGTTTCATCGCTCAGTGATAAACAGTGCTTAAGGTCTAACTTGAATTTCCACTTTGGAAGTCGAAGTGTCTTTTAAAGAAACGTTCATGCCAAACTTGAGGTTCCTTTGTGCCGCCAAAGTGGATAAAGGGCACTGATGTAAATGTGAGTTACACTCCTGACACAGTTACTAACTGGTGTAAGTTAGTTAAAGCAAATAATCTCCAACTTGCTGTCCTATTTTTACCTACTAAAAGCCTGGTGCCTTCTCGTGATCCTCCAGCAAAGCTGACCTGCACTCAATCCCCTTTGTGCCTCAGACCGGGGACAAGGTTTCTGCATGTTCCTATCCCACCTACAAACAGCTGCAGCCTGCAACAGTGCCTGTGTGGTACTGCTGATTTTACTGTATAATCTTTACAAACAAATCATAAAATACCAATGTGCCCCTGAAACATGTTTGAGAAAAAGGGGCTTACTTTCCATGCACAGACATCCCTGCAAGCAAAACTTAGGAGCCCATGCTCATTCCTGTCTGTGATGGAGCAATATTGCTGTTCAATTTCTTATTTATCCCACACCATACATGCTTGCCATATCCAAAAGGAATACAGAAATGCTATCTGTAAAGTCTTTGCACTTCAGTAAAGTTATTGGTAATCACTTTCTGAAGGTAAACAGGTATAAATCTGCTGCTCCTAACATGCTAAAACTTATTTATCCCTTTGTCTTTATGGAAATTTGTTTCAGTGGGCAAAGATCAAAGGCAAACACATTATTTTTCAGAGGGTTGCCAGTGTTTGTTTGTGAAATGATGAATCCCATTTATTGCATTATATCCCTGTCCTGTATGCCATAACTGTGCTGTGACAACAGGAGCAGAATCAACTGCCCTGCTCACACCTTTCTTCCCCAGCACGAACTGGTCAGCTTCTGCTGGGAGAAACATTTCCATAACAATCTGACCAGACTTCCCCTGCATTTGTTTGCAATGAAAGAGTTAATATCTGTGACCCAAATATGGAGACCCATTTTAAACTTGCTGAAAATTGCTTTTTAATCCTAGCTCTCGAGGATTTCCTTTGAAACCATCTGCCATGCACGCTGGGTACTCTTTCCCTGTATATATGCAGGATTACTATAATATGGATTCTTTTGTGTAACTTAATACATTTCAGCATATTAAAAAATTAGTTGAAATTTCCATTCTTTTCTGATTTCAACTGCCATAAAAATGACTGTAGAAGTCAAAAACACTGACAAGATCATGGCAAAGCCAACACCCATATTGATCTTATTTACTGCAGTATTTACCTTGCAATTCTAATATGACACTGACTGGGTTTAAGGAATAGTTATGAGTTATTACTGTGACTAAAGCACATGCTTCAAATCAAGTGGAAGAGTTTTGCTGGATAGGAATAGATTTAATCATGTGCTTTACCATGCTTAAATTTCCCATGCTTACTTTCAAGACTGAAAGACACAATGTCATAATGACTAGAGATCAGAAAATATTTCCCAATATTATTTCAAATCTATTGGCCAGCTTTTTCTATCTTCTTGCTATGAGCCTATATACAATTGTATTTTTATAGTACATACACTGAAGAGAAAGAAAAATGTCACATTTGTAAATAAAGTGAATTTTAAGATTGGCACATGCAACCATGTATATTTTAGTAAACATCCAAAACTTGAACCAAAGAAAGTATATTGCTTACTATCACAAAATCACAGCCAGAGTGATTGAAATAGCAAATATTCAGCAAGCTAGATTTAGAATCAATTTATTGAATCAGCCTATAAAGAAAAAAAAATATCTAAATCCCAGCACAATTATACAGCATCTTCAGAATGCAATACTTTTTAAAAAATGTGATTTCCCTGCAAATATTCAGAGAACAGAAGATAAGGAGAATTATTTGCATAGGTTTAATCCCATAATGTGACACTGATATTTCAGGAGGCAGCCAGCTGCCAGCCTGTGAACTTCTTTGTTGCACACAAACACATCTCAGAGCACCAAACCTGTGCCTGGGCTCCCTGAGCAGCCCGGGGTCCTCGCTCACATGATTCATTTCACAGCCACTCACCCAAGGGCTAATCCAAGCCAGCAAATGCAGAACCCCCTCCAAACCAAAGGGAGGATCCCATTCCCTTTGATGCCTTTTCCCTGCAAAGGAGCTGTGTTAGATGGGATATAAACATACAGGCTACATCTACACATGCAGATGTTGGAAGAATGTAGAGAGGAAAAAGCAAGCAAATAATTTTGTTTCAGCAATAACAGATGTTGAAGCATCATCCTGCAGACATGTTACTTTTAATACAATACTGCTCATAAAGTGAGGGGGGAGGACAGAATCAATGCCCAATTATCCAGTTTTTTTCAGGGTTTCCATTTGAATGAGCTTCCTGGATGATTCTGTCCTTTTAATTTTCCTCCTCTAATAATCCTATCAAATTAGTTTTGTCTAAAACATCAGCAAGAAGAAACTCAGCTGTCTAACAAAATCCTAAAATTGCTGGTAGCAGGTTCTTTAAAATGACACATTATACGTCATTGACTTCTGCATAAATGCAGAGCAATTCCCAAGATCCTACAGCACTGCTGGGATTAGACTGGGTGACTGAAAACAGACTCATGTCCCCACACATCTGCTAATGGCAAATGGATAGAAACAGACTAACGTGCAATGGCATTTGCAGATAGATCAGTGCTGAAAAAAACAACCAAATGCAGAATAAACAGATTAAAGCCACCTCTCTGTGGCTAAGGGAGGGATTAGGTGAAGCCTGGCCTGCATTCCAGCTGCAGACTAACCTGCTTTCCTGCCAGACTGCATTTGCCACTCACATTATCAACAGTGGCAGTGACTTCCCAGCTGCCACCTGGCCAGCCACGTGAAGAGCTGGTGACACCAGGGTGGCACTGCTGCAGCCAGAGACAGAGCTCACATCCCCCAAACCCAGCAGGCAGCAGAAGGCCAGAACAGCCCTGCAGGGCCCCTGCAGTGAAGCAGTGCCCGGCCTCGTGGGCAAGGACAGGGCAAGCACGAGCGAGAGCTGCAGTGACGGCACCCACGGCCTCGGACCAAAGAAAGCAAAGACAAAGCCCCCCAAGAGCCAAAACTGGTTACACAGCAGTTCCTCACAACCCACTGGTGCCCCAATACCACAGGAATTAGTGATGCAGAACTAATTGAAACAAATCTCCTGAGGGGAGAGTTGCTGCTGGTTATCTCGAGATGAGAAATTTAGTCCAGAAGGATAAATTGGACAGACAGCTGAAAAGCTTTACTTCTCCTGGTAGGAAAGGAATTGATCTGCTAAAGAAAGCCCTTAAAGAGATATTATCATGTCAAAAAAACAGGACTAGGAAAAACAATGATAGTCTGAAGACAACCGAGAAACCTCTGGAAAGTCTGTGTTTATATCAGTACAGCTAATTATTTCCACCTTCACACATAAGATGAAAAACTGAAGATGTCAAAATTTTAACATTTCTCCTAGTTAAACTTGTGTTATGAATATAATTATGAAACTGCTATAAAAAACCCTGTTCTTCAATTAGTGATTTCATTTTTGCATCTAGTATTCTTACTTATCAATTCCCCTTCCACTAAGTTGAAGAAAAATAGAAGTATTCAGATATTCATAGGCATGTAAAAGATTCTATTTATGATTCTGGCAAAAGGTTGTATCAGACTTTTCTAGATTACTCTCTCCTGAGGCTGTCAGGGAATCAAACACCCCAAACTAGCTGAGGGTGGGAAAATCTCAGCAAGAGCTCCCAAAGTAATCAAATTCTCCGTGTATAACCAATGCCTGCTGTCAGTCTGAGCTCAGAGATGGAGTTTCCACCACCTGCACCAGGGACCCCAAAGTTCCATGGAAGATTTCCAAAGCTGCTGCTCCTCGGACAACAGGTTTGAATCAGAAACTGAAGTGCATGATGTGACTCAGTGCTGAGTTCAGCCTGTCCAGACTGTGGCACACCCCAGCAGCTGAGAGTCTCTGCTCTGGACAATTCAGAGCACCTCTACCCAACCTGTGCCTTGGCACTCAGAGCTACCAGTTTACTCCAGAAACAGTGTTCATGGAGAACAAGGTCACTCAACACGTGACATATTTCAACAAGCAGCAAACAGCAATGCAACTCTTGGAAAAAACATCCATGTACCATCACACAGAGATTAAAATCATGCAATGCTTTTTGCCTGGAGAGCAGGAAGTAGCCTGCTTCTCTCCCCTCTCCATCATTTAGGGATGCTGCTAGCACAAGGACAAGTGCCTTGTGGTGATGCTTTCAATTCTGCACCTTCTAGGGAAGATAACACACTGTGCAGCTATTTTAAGAAGATCTCATTCACAAAGATCTCCAATTCTGTCTTCAGAGACAGAGATGATTTTCTTGCTGCTTCAACATCTTTACTGGCTTGACATTTGCTTCAGAGGGAATTCATTTGCTGTTCCAAGATCAGAATGGAGCAAGAGCAGCTGCCAGGAGAGGGATAAAAGGAAACACTGTCGACAAAGAGCAGCAGGGTCATTTCTGGTGCAAAGAAATATAGAACAGAGAGAACCACAGAACTGACATTTCTCCAGAAAGCAGCAGGGGATAAAGATGTCCCCTCTGCCTCCTGCAACTGGTGTTTAGGAAAGGACTAAACAATCAGGTTTAAGTTTGTACATTACTAATTATTACAAACCAACTGTAAGCACCTGAGCATTCCCACTTAAAGCCAAGCTCATGCTTAAGTGCTGCAGTCAGCAAAGAACTCAGTAAATCCTTCGGAACTCTCCAAAGAAAACACTTCCGGCTGGAAAGCTCTGCAGAGCACAAGCTCAGTGTTTAGGATGTGTTTTGGGATGACTTCAAGCTGACCATCATATCTGTACATGCAGCACACTGGACAGACTGGGGGCAGGGCTGTGATCCCACCACACAAAACTGCTCTGCAAGAGCCACAGGGGTGCCAGGCCAGGGGAGCAGCACAGTGCCTGTAGATGTGATGTCTAAGCAGAGTCTTGGGTCACACCACGTGTCACTCGCACCATTGTCCCCACTCATGCCAGGGACATGCTGCTGCCCTGCTCCAGGAAGCACCAGTCCATCATGGAATTGCTGTCCAAGGCAGGGGACATTCTCACAGTGCTGCTCCAGGAAGCACCAGTCCATCATGGAATTGCTGTCCAAGGCAGGGGATATTCCCACAGTGCTGCTCCAGAGCGTCCCTGCTGCTGGCCTCACTGACAGCCTCAGCAGAGGTCACCTGCTTGCTTGGATTACTCGATTCTTCTCCCTCTGGCTTATTGAAACGTTGCCCTGAGCAGGGCAGGATCTGTCCCTCATTCCACAAGACCAGCAGATCCTGCCCTCCTCCCAGATGAAGGAATGTTGCCATCCTTTCAAAAGTTCAGACAGAAACCTTTATACACAACCAAAGCTAAACCAAAATATTTCTTCCCCTGCTCCTCTCTGCATTTTATCAATGCAGGAATTTATTATTTTCTAATTTCACAGAGAAAATATTTTAAAGATAAAATCTCTGGAAAATTATTCCTTGCAAAGAAAGGGCTAACATATTTGAATGGCAATTTTAATCCCATGATATTTCATGTATTTATTTATTCTGTATCACAGACTATTTGGAGCGTGGTATTTATCTGACTAACCAAACCTGCTCAGATTCACAGGCATGAGCACCATGTTTCTCACACCTTAAGGGCTTCAGCATCAGGATTTATGAATTAAATATTTCCAGGGTGTTACAGAACACTGAGGACTGTATCTGCAGAGTGTTATATCAGGGTATGTGTGGGCTTGTCAAACACCCACATGATAAATTATCAATAGTGCAGCTCAGAGCACCCCTTTTGTGGATCAGAGGCAAATCTGTGTGTTTTATTATGCTTTGTTCTACTTAATGTTATTTTTTTCTCCATTAAAGGTTCACAAAACCCCTACATGCCTAAATACTGAAGGACATTCATACATAATACACAACCAAAAGACCTATTCTAGTATTTTGAGTGCTGTTTCCACAGCTAGTTCATTAGGAACAAGGAAAAAAAGGTGACAAATCATATCTGGGACTATTACATTTCATATTGTTCAAGATGATACAATCTTTTGTGTAGAATTTTAAGGTTAAAGCACTGCTGAGGAGCATCAGAGAAACAGGACTAGCTGATTACAAAGTGTCTTCCATTCCTTGCCCCTATGCAGAGCACTGTCAGAGATCATACCCCTGCAAAGCAAGTGTCAAATCTGAGGGGGAAATGAATCTCTCACTTGAATCTGTGGCTTTTCAGAAATGAACAAGTGTTTTTGATGCACAGTATTGACTTCTGTAGGCAGTAACAGACCTCTAGGGAGCAAACAAAGGGTCTATTAGGTAAGCACTTTGCAAGTTTCCTGTTTTCCTTACTACCCTTTTATTTTTTCTTTACACATATTTCCCTGTGAATGAACCAGATCTTGTCCTCCTTAACTTTCCCAGCACGAACAGCCTAAAAAGAGTTGAACTGAGAGCTCTTAAGTTTCACAGCGTGACAGAGGCCAGGGACCCCAGTTGAAAGTGTTCATGGACCCAGTGTGCAAGGAAGATACACTCCTTAGGGTGGGTCACCCAACACTGGCACCTGACAGAACTCCATATGGGCACCAAGATAATCACATCCCTCAGCAGCCTTCACCTCACTGAGCAGGGCTGCTGCAGCTTCCAGGGCAAATAAAACAATTTGGCTGTGGCATGGAGTGCATCTAAAAGCAATAACGTGGTTGCAGATGGAAGCTGGTGAGTGTGGTCTGGAGTGGTCAAGGGCTGTCAGGAAAACAGCTGCCAGTGCCAGGACTGCAAACCCTGCACTTCTGCTCCTGCTGCTGAGAATCCAGCAACATGATGGCATCCAGCACTTCCAGGGTACTTCTAAGGCAAGATGCTTATTTACCCAGCAAAGCACCCAACTGAACAAACATTTAAGGTGACACTGTGTGCTTGGACTGGAATAATGGCACTGAGACACTGACCTGCAAATACACCACACAAGGATTATTAGGCCACTGCTCCATTTTACTACTTGAAAAGGTTTTGCAGTAAGGGAGAAAAAGAGAAGTCCATAATGGAAATATGGCAGTTTTAAAAGCCTTCCAGTCCTGCCAACACAGCCCTGTGCCCTTTTGTACCCGTTGGCTTCCTTCTCCCCCACACCACACCTCCCCAGAGCCCGAGGGGAAGCAGAAACCAGGAGAGCCCTTGGGGTGCACCATGTTCAGACCCAGCTTGTTATCAGCTCCAACAGAACCCCCAACCAGATGTACGTTTTAAGTAAGTATTCTGCCTCTTCATCCAATAGGTAATATAAAATGGCTGTAAACCAGTATTTGCTTGCTTTTTTTTGTTTTCCTTAAGTGCAGTCTCTGTTTTTAAAATGGTGACATGACAGTAAAAGTGTGATATAATTCCAGACTGGCTTATTAGTAATTGTATTTTCAAATGCAACAGGGATAGTTTTAACAAAGGAACCCATCTTCAGTCCTGCAAGACTCTTCTTGATTAAATTCTCGAAGAGCAGGCAAAAATTACCATTTGTCCAGTTTTCAGAGAAAAACAGAAAGGACAGAAGACAGGAGTTTTGCACCTTCAGGGCTCTGCTGCTAACCCCTCAGCTCTGCAGTGTCCTGTCACAGCTCTGCTGGGATCTTTTCTTGCCCAGACAGGAGCCAGGGGCAGTGGAGAGGCTGCCAGCTCCCTCCCAGCACACGGGAGCACATCCCCTGTCAGTCTGGAACTGCTCACTTCACTCACCTGAAGGAACCTTTTTATCTCCCTCATGATAATTTAACTGCACCACCATGGGAAAGGCTCCTGGGAGAGTTTTGCTGAGGTAAAACTATTAATCAGATATGATTAATATTCACATGTGAAAATGGAAAGTGTTAATACTGTAAAGTTTTTAACCATCCCTGTGTTTTAGGGAACACTGACGCCTTACCCAAAGAGACTGCAGTTCCCAAGCATGCAGACTCATAGTGTGAGGGAACTAAAAGCAACAACCAAAAAACATTTGCGTCCTGGTTAACACGTACCTCGCACTGAGGTCCCTGAGCGTGTTCTGAGCACCCTGAAGGGAGCCTCGCAGAGACTGCCTCGGGCAATGGGCCACGGCCGTGCTGCTGGGAGCATCTACACCTCTCATGAGCAGTTTATTCGCCTTTCCTGCCAAGGGGAGCTCACGAGCGGGGTGACATGGTGCCACCACCCGCTGCCACAGCCCACGGGCCCCGCACTTCGCCGCTCTCCGGCTCTTAGACTGGAAAAGCAGGCCCCAAAACCCCACAGAACCCCACGCCCTTCGCGGGCGGCCCCCGTCGACCCCCCGTGCTGCGGGGCCGGCCCTGGCGGGACGGAGCGGGGTCGGCCCGCAGTCACCGAGACCCGAGGGCACCGTGACCCGGGCGGGAGCAGAGTGGGCACGGAGGGAGCTGCTGGCGGACAGCGGGGCTGGGCAGTGGGAGGGCACAAGGACACGAGCAGGGAGCGGGGGCACCGGGACCCGGCGCGGACCCTCAGCCCGCCCTCAGCGCAATTCGCCCTCAGCGCGGCTCGCACTTCACTTCCCGCCGCCCCCTCAGCGCCCACAGTGACCCCGCGCGCGCGGCGTCCTCACCTCACCCCGCCCCGGGCCGCTATTGGCCGCTTCCCCCGCCCGTCAGCAGATCCCCTCCGCCCATTGGCCGCCTGCCGCCCGTGGGCGGGGTCAACAGCCGCTTCCTCATCCGTCACGCGGCGCTGCGCTTCGTGATTTGTGGAGCGGCGGCTCCTTCACCGCCCTCCGGCTCCGATCACCGGTGAGGAGAGCTGTCGGTCACGCCGCCGCCCCACCTCCCGGTGCCATTGGCCCAGTAACCTCTTTTCGGGCTTTCGTTTCTCTTCATTGGCTAATTGTATTGGATGGGCGGCTGCGATTGGGCGAAAAGCAGGTCCCCGGGGCGGGAATTGGCTCAGGAGCAGAGTCCATTGGCCGGCGGCGCGCCGTGAATGGCAGGAAGGTGAGGGAGGCGGGGCCGCCCGGGGTGAGGGTTGTGTGAGGTGAGGGAATCTCGCGGGGTCTCGGCGGCTCCGGGCGCGGCGGCGCGCGGTGATTGGCCGGCGGGGTCACGGGGGCGGGGCCGCGCCGTGAGGGGGGCTCCGCACGGCCGCGCGCGGTGGGCGGG
>VRYO01002784.1:475920-581364 GCA_009812075.1 Sialia sialis | reverse complement strand
TATATATATATATATATATATATATATATATTTGTGTGTAAATGTTTCTCAGTGTGCCCTGTTCTGAGCTGTGCCTGGGAAGCGTGAGGGCTGGCAGGGGGTGTTCTGGAGAGCAGGCGTGGTGCAGTGCACTTCCTGCAGCACAAATGCAAAGTTTGCAGCGTGCAGCTGTGCGTCCCAGCCCTGTGCAGTGTGCCCAGCCGAGCCTCGGGGGTGCCCCAGCAGTTTTGCTTTGGGCAGTGGCTGAGCTGCAGCTTCACTCAGAGGAGTGGCCGGGTCACGGTCTGGGCCGGTGGCAGAGGGCTCAGCAGGGCAGGCCTCGGGAGAGAAAAACCCTTCTGCCTGCAGCCCAGCCCTCCAAGCTGGCCGTGCTTTTCCAGCCCAGTGTTGGTAGCAAAATGGAGTTTTGTGAGAAGGCCGAGGGAGCTGAGAGGGGCAGGCCAGTGTTGTGGTGGCTCTGGTTGCCTTCCCTCCGAGCTGGGGAGTTCATTTAAACACCGAGTTCTCCCAGTCAGAGGGGAGCTGTTGTGCAGTCAGCACTGCCGTGCTCTGGCTGTGGTACAGCATTAAAAAGTGGGTGTAGAAGAATGAAAACTGACAACGAGTCTGCTGTAAAAATTATCTGAAGGTATTTCCATCAGTTTGTATATTTTTTGAAGTATGGAGCTTTTATAACTAAATTTGTTACAGTCTTTGCTTAAATTTATGTTGTTATGTAAGATCAGCCCTTTTTACCCGTGTTTTGTTTGCCTGTGCATTTCCCAGGTCTTTTATTTTCCCTGTTCTGTTCTCCAAAAAACAAGGTGCAGAGAGAGCTCTGCTTCCACAATATTCAGTAGAATGAAAGGTCACGCTTGCATATTTAAATACAATATCACAGTGCTGAGGGGAGGAAGGCAGTGTGGAGGGAAGGGCCTGCCTGACATCAGGTAGGAAAGGCAGTGCCAAAAGCATCTGCCCGTCCCGAGCCCTGCACCTGCGGCTGCCCGGCAGCACCTGCCCCTGGGGGAGCATGCCTGCAGAGCTGCAGCTACAGCTTTGCTTGGAGCTAACAGCGGCTTGGGCAAGAGAAAACGACAAAGGGGGAGGGTGGCAGCTAAAAGCAGAAGCTGGGATCCCTCCGGCAGAGCTGGGGCTGCCCTGGCTGAGGATGTCATTGGTGGGAGTGAGTTCCTCTTTGCTCACGTGTTTGAATTCAGTGGGCACTGCTTAGCTTTTGGCATTTCGTACTCACTTCTGGGGAGCGCAGGCTCAATTTAGGAGTCTGTAAGCAATAATTAAAGTGTATTTTAGTTTCATTCAAAATGTGGAAGAATGCCCATGTAACTGAATTTTAGCTATGTGAGATAAGTAAACACTGGCTTGAGTATTTATAGTTTGAGGTGACTTGGACATGAGCAATGTGCACTTGGGTTCAGGCGTGACACGGATTCCCAAAGCCCGAGCCACATTGGAAGGAGGATTCTGTTGTTTCTCAGTGTCCTGTCTGAGCATTATTTGTGCTGATAGGTAACTGAAAAGTTTCTGTCAGTGCTTCTGCAGGAAATGGATGTTATTCCATGGACAGTTGGAGTGTTTGCAGAAGTCTTTCATCTTCTGCTGTGGTGTTTGGGAGGCAGAGCTGGCCTGCAGCTCGGTTCAGGGCGTCAGACAGCGATCAGCGCGGGGTGCTGCACTTCCCGTTACCTCAGCCAGAGAGATCCTCTCTTGGCAGTTGAATTAGCATTTGTCATTAGTTCATTTGTCTGGGGCTCGTTGATGTTTCAGGGTAGCTAATGTGCTGCTGGAGTTTTTCACTCGTGAAGAGCCAAAGGCTCGTGCTTCAGCACTTTGGTTATTAACCCCTGCGGATGTCTGTGCACATAGGCTCTGTCCCCAGCTGGGCACACTTCTGTGGGAGTCAGCTGGCTTGGCACAACATCTGCTCTGCCTGCTCACCTGGCATGGGGAGGGGGTTGCTGCAGCAGGGCAGGTGTGCAGGGACTTGCCCAGGTCCTGCAGGTTGTTTCCCCACGCTCTGGTTTGGTGAATTGCCACAACCCCAGTCATGTTTTCATTTGCCAAAACCAGAGCGGTTTTCTGTTGGAGTGTTCCCTGCTCTCGTGATCCTAAAGTGCTGAAAAAACCCAGATTTTAATGTCAGTGACAAGCTCTGTGTGCTGTGGTTCAGACTGAGTAGGGCTGAGTTTTGGAAGTCTTGTGTCTGTTCCAGGAATAAGGAGCTGTCCTTTGGAGAAGTGCTCCCAGTTTTGCTGGGGAGACATGCTGCTGCCATCTGGTGGGGTTCCTAAAAAAATAATAATAATGATAATTAAAAAATGTATCGATTGAACCTGCCAGGGCTGATGGGTTTGAAATGAGGAGTGAAACCTCAGTCCCTCTGCAAGAGGTGCTGCTGTTTCCATGCAGGACTGCTGGACTGGTGGGGAGGCTCTGCAGCTGCAGGTGGGATATGGACAGCACTGACTCTTGTTGCTGGTTCAAGGTGGTGACACTGCTGCTGAAATGCTGTGCAAGTGTCCTGTTGGCTAGGATAGATCCACTCCAGTGGGATAGGAATGTAAGGTGTGGGCCATTCTACTTGTCTTACTTGTGTCTCTTAATTTTGAGAAGTTATTGTCGTTCACCAAAGACTGTGGAACCAAGCAGTCTCTCTGAATAATGACAAATCCATGGTAAAATGCATCTCAGTGGAAAAGCTGTTATGAGTGACAACAGAAGAAGGTATTTGAATTAATATTTTTTGAAATTCCTGATTTACCCCATTCAAAATTGTGTGTGGGTGTTAACGTAGTTGTTTCTAATCCTTTTTATTCAGGAGGTCACATGGCAGTACAATGTTCCAAACAGTTTGGCTGTTGGTGTTGAGACAGGACATCATGTTCAGCCTGCCATAACTTCAAGGGGAAAAATAATTTAGCCTTAATCTACTGTTCACTCCTGGCCTGCCAAGGCCTGAAAACACCAAAGTCATTGCTCCATAAAACCCAAAAGAATATTGCGTACAGTGGATTGTTGCCTGGACCCTGGAACTATTTTAAGAGGATTTTATCCCAGCACTGATACTAAGCACAGCAGCAGGAAAGACGTTTCCAGGATAAACTGATAATCTCCCATTCCTTTAAAGGAATGTGTCCTGCTGAGCAAGGATGCAGTGGGGATTATGTGTTTGGGACAAAATGGCTAGAATGTATATTAAGGAAAAAAAAGTGTCATGGCTTCAGAGAAGTCTGAAATGTGGCAGGAGAAGTTCCCCTTCTGCTGTCTGCTATTGCTGAAAACCACAGTGATGTTTCACATAGTTAATACTATTAACGATGCAAGAAAAGTTCAGCAAAAGCTGAACTGCAGACATTGCTTTTGTGAAATTCCTTAGGATGTTTGGTGGGAGGGGTTTTTTCTGAGGTTACAGCTCTCTATATCATCCTTTTCCAGCCCCTCAAACCTCACCTGCTAGCAGAGGACAGTCCTTGACCATTGGGAAATATTCTCTGCTAATTAACAGCTAGGTGGGCAGTGGTTTGCTTTAAGCTGTGTAATGTGACATTTTGCCATCCCGGGGCACAGAGCAGGGGCAGGAGGGAGGATAAGGGGTGTTGGCACTGGGGTGTTTGTCTCCCCAAGTCACCTCCCCCCAGCTCTGTGGGGCTGGCCTTAAACCAGGACAGTTTTCCACTCTTTGTGTTCTACTTGAGTGAGTTTTGCTGTTGTCTGGGGCTCCTGATGCAGATAGACAATGATTTCATAAGAAAGAGGCCGAGTCATTTTTATCCAGTTATTGGAGGGAACCAGGAGAATGCCTGAGGCAAAGGAGGCAGCACTGGTGATGGGCACGAGTGGAGTGGGGCTGGGGTTTCACATTCACCAGCACAATGGAAGGAGCTGCAGGTGATCATCCTGCATCCCCATGCCAGTATTTTTTATAGGGTTTCTTTATCTAAATTGAATTCGGACCCTATTTGTGAAGAAATGTGGTAGAACAAGGACCCTATTCAGGTTTTCCTGTGTGGGAAATTTTGCAAAGCTTTATGTGTTTGAGTGGTTGGGGCTTTTTTTCAAATTTCCTGGAAAGAAAAATTCTGTTAACATTTAAATGACTGTTTCCCAAATTGAGTGAATTAAATGAAATGGATATAATAACTCCTTGCATTCAAATTAGACATTGGGATTAGGTGAAATTCTATCCAAGTAATAAACGAGATTGTTCATTATTGTCTTGTAACATGATGCAAGAAAGAAGGAATGTGAATAACTTTTTTTTTTTTTTCCCCTTAAAGTTGTGTGAGGACCATTTGGGATAAATTAGTTCACTGTAAATTATGCCAAGGTCAGTGTTTCACAGGTCACTTGAAATGCAAGTTGCTTTGCAGCACCTGCAGACCTTGATGTTGTTTGTATCCACACAGGACTGGATGCTGATAATCCAGTTAGATCTCAGCAGCATTCAGCGTTTTTTCTTTTTTCCTCTGAATTCTGCAAATGTTACAGCTTGGGACTGGATTTACAGTCTAATATTGATTTTCCAGAAGACATATTTCAGATGTTCTTTTCCTCTGCCCCCCCTGACTCTTTCATCTCTTTTTTAGAGGATATTTAAGTTGTAGAATTCCCTAATCCAAAAAGGAGCTGTTGGTGTTTTGGGGGGGTGAAGGTGTGAGGGTGCAGCCCAAAGTGTGGCATCCCCAGAGCAGGAGATAAAGGCCATGAAAGGGTCTAGGGGGAGCTGCTGGATGTGCCTGGGCTGCTTCATTTCTGGGGGAACAATGGGATAAAAAGAATAGCTTTGGGCAGGTAAAGTGGAGCAGGCCTTTGGGATATGTTTGAAGTGCTTTTTGATGACTTGTAATGGTTGTATCTGGGTCTCATGTATCTTTAATCCTCTGGAAAGTTCTGCCTTCTGGTCTGGAGTAGGTAACGTGCAGCTGTTCTTGTGAGAAAAGCTGCCTCAAAGGTGTGTAGAGTTTGCTTAAAAAGAATTTGTGTTCATTAATATAATTGGTGTTGTTTTTTAAAAGGCATGTTGTAAATCCACAAAGAGCTTTATGTGGTAGAAAATCTCACAGTAGGTGCTCTAAGTTTTGGTTTATTGGTAGTCAGAGTAACTACTGCACCTGGTTTGTAAAAGTAGCCCCTGAGTAAGGTGGGAGATGCTTAAATCGAAGTGGCAGATGGCAGGCAGTACAAACATGTATGAAAGGGATAGAGGCTTCTGGGGTCACTGCTTTATTTATTGATGATGGTATTTGTTCATAATCTGCAGTGATGGGGAAAAAGTGGATGGGATGGGCAGTAAAGGGGTGTTAGCTACAGGTGGTACAAACTGGAGCCATTACCTATCTAAGAGGGGTTATAAAAGCTAATGTTGTAGCAGTAATTTTTTTAACAATAGCATAGGTCATATATTTTCTTTAATTTTTCCCCCCATTGTGTTCTGACTGTCTTTTTCATCACTTCTGACCGTTTTTCTTATTTTCTACCATTGTCCGTGGTGCTTGTTATGAAGTGCAGCTTACCAACAGCATGCTTAAATGAAAACAGTAGTTTGGAGACAAGGGGTAAATTGTAGAAAATAAATAACATTTCCCTGTGGAAATCACTGGAGCTCCATCCATAGTGCATTGTAGGAGAAGCCTGGAAAAGGGCAAAGTAACACACGGCCTTCCCTGGTTGGGCTGCAGCCTGGTGTGTGCAAAGTGTGAACATTTGTGATTCCAGCATGTGGGTCACAGAGCTGAGTCTCATCTGAGGAAATCCCAAACTTGCCCGTGGTCACCGGTTTTGTGAAATCACTGAGGTGCTGATGCTTGTGAGGTTGGATTTAGTGTTGTGAGTCTGCTGAGACCTCGATCAGTGAAATGGTCAGCTCACTTTTCTTGGTTCACAGTTCCCTAATTTTGCTGTGAATTCCCTGAGGGGGGTTTCAGTAATGGTGGGAAAATGCCAGTGGTGTTCTCAGGTGAACTCAGGTGTGTGAAATGAGTGCACGTGGTGCTGCTCAGGCTGCCGTGTGCCAGTGGCACAGCCCTGAGAGGGGCCAGGAGGGCAGCAAGCTGCAGGGGAGGACTGCCAGGGACCAAAATGCTGCTCAAAACACTCCAGAACAACACACCAACCCTACCAGAATAAATCTGCATTTCAGTATTTAAAGCTGCATCCTCTTTTCTTATGCAATCCTGATGGATAAATAAAGGCAGACTTACACCAGCCTTGATGTGAAACAACTTCCATGGCTACAGCTCTGGAACATGGCCATGTACAGTCTTTAAAAGTGCTTAGTAAGAATTTGAGCTTTAATCTTGAGGGCTGTGGCAGAATCAGTGTGTCCTGGTAGTATCATTCTTTAATTTCCTGATGTGGTGTTTTTCTACAAAGGCTTGGAAGCATTTGTTTGTGAGTGGAATTTTTATGCTCTTTATGGTGTTGGGTATAACACCAGAATGGTTATAGCAGAAGCATTTTGTAAAATACACATTTTCTTATTTCTTTAATTTTCTTACAGCATAGTATGATGGTACTTTGGTGTAATTCAAAAACTGAAAATGTTTTTCAGAGCATTTGGGTCAAGAACTCTTACAGGAAATTTTGTGGAAAAGTGAAATATACTGGGAACTATAGTAATCCTTGGACTTTAGAGGAGGATTTTCTTTCCCTCATTCTCTTTTATATGAAAATACATTTTAATAGTTGAAAAAAAAATAAAAATTGCTCACTGCAGAAACTGGTGTTTCAGTTTCCATGTCCTTTTGGAATGGTGCTAATCCCCAGTCTGTTTCTGGTTTGGAGCAGTTTGTCTCCAGGATCTGGGACCACCAGGCGATGCTCAGGGTTTTCTTAGTTTTGCAACCTAAGTGATGTCAGGGTAGAGCCTTTGCTTAGTGGGACCAGTGAAGTTGGGGATGGTACTGAGTTGGTGGCCGGAGTTATTCAGGGTTTGAGCTAGTTTATTTTGTTTTTTCTGTAGGGTGACTGTGTCTTCTCCCTTGGCAGTGTGTGTGGAATTGGCTAGTGCAGGCAATACACTTTATTTAATATAAATCCATGTATCTACTGAGGATTCTTTGTCTGTGAATAGCAAAACTGTCTCCATAAAGGAGCAGTGCTGTTCCTGCTCAGCTGCTGAGGTGAGGGAGGGGAGCCTGGCACATGATCTGCCTTTCCCTGGAAACCTTTCTACTCAGCCTTAGCTGCTTTGGTTCCTAATGGGTTAAGGTATGCTACAGGAAATACAGAAGTTCTCTCCCAGTCCGTTCTGGAGCCCTGGATTGATGTAGGGCACTCCTGTGTGGAGTAGAGCTGCAGGTCACTGGCTTCTGAGCACAAGTGTGTCTCTGCCTTTTAACTGGGGGCTGTTTGGCTTCCTCCTGCCTTCGTTTTTCAAGGCCCTTGGCAGCCCATGTGAGACTATTTGAAAGCCCTCAATTAGAGCTTTTTCCCCCCAGAGACTGCAGAGTGGCAGGACAAAAGCATTGTTTAAAGGCTGTTCTCATCCTGCAGTAGAACTTCTGTCTGGATGTTTCTCTAAGTTCTGCTTGGAAGGGGGATTTCATTTTGGGTCAAGGAAGAGAAGGTGTTATTATTTCTGGGTTGCTTGCCATCCATCTTTGTTAATTTAATCAATTCCTAGGCTAGCGTTTTTGGTAAAATGAAGACAAGAATTTCCTGAGCCTCCCGGTGCTCTCTGGCTCCCCTGTGTTCTCCCTGATGCGTTTGAAGTGCTGGAGAGCAGAGCTCCTTGATGTTGATTGGTAGCTGGTGGCTGTGATGATGAAGCAGAATTCCGTTTTTGTTATTGCTCTGGCTGGAGGAAGGGCTGTGCATCACACAGGCACAGCAGCAGTGCCCAAGGTCACCCGTGGGCTGTGTGCAGGGCTGTCCCAGCACCAGCTCACACCTGCTCTGGGCTCACCTCAAAAAACAGAGTACAGACAGTCAAAACAACTCAGGGAGAATGGAGATACCATTTCTGTTTTTGAACAAAAGGGAGTCTCCCAATCAATTCACGTTTTTCAAGTCACAACTTCTGTCTCAATCACAGGACATATCAGAACAGGAATAGGACTCAGAATGGACTCAGAAATGCCAGTAGTTTGTCAAGGGCACATGTCTTTAGAGTTGTTGTTCTCAGAGTCACTGTTGTTAACATGATGTACAGGTAAAGACCAGTGGCGTTTAGTGCTTTTTGTTTTCCTGTAGTTCAGCATATGGAAATGAAAAAAAACTCCCGACTACCAAACACAGAACCAACCAAGGCTTGTATAAAAATAATACCCAGCTTTTAAAGTGAAATGGCAGTGAGTAATGACTAGCATCTACTGTATTCTTATGTCTAAATTCAAATAGTTGGGGGCAGAAGCTCCCACACAATAATTGCTGTTAGTTTAAAGGGACAGTGGCCTGCACCATCAGTGCTCTGTCCAGTGCTTCGCCAGTGAATATTCACATCATGAGTGCAACAAAAGGATGTGATGTTGAGACCTACTTGAATCCTCTTCAGGTTTAAATCTAAAAGCCATTGCAAGTTGCCATTTATGATGTGGCAGAGAGAGTTTTATCTTCTCCTTGTAGATGTGGACTGTTTGTGGAGAGGGGAGTGTCTGTGTGCTGGGGACTCCTGTGTCAGTGACTAAAGCAGACCAGCCCAGATCCTGCATTCTGCCAGTCTTTGTGCATCACTGTTCTAACAGAGAATGTCCTACAGCCACACTGAGAGGCAAGAATGTATTTTAAAAAATCTCTTTTACCATGGATCACTTGATTTAATTGAAGACAGTAAGAGTTCTACCTAAGAGCTTAACTAAAAGCAGATTTCAATTATGAAGTGGAAAGTACATTTGATTTGTTTTTTCAATTATTATAGATACCTCAAGGTATCAGAGTGCTTTTCTGAGCATATTTGCTCATTGACTGCACTTGAAAAGTCAGGATTAAGAACTTGCACCGTGCCTTTGCTGGCAGGGCATTCACATCCTCACCCAAGCCTGTAAGCTGAGCTGCAGCTTCCCTTCTGCCCCTGCTGAAGAAACAAAGCATTTGTGTTCTTTAGGTTTGGATTGCTTATTGTTTCTGAAGCAGTTGAGGAAAAGTAGGTGAATGTTGACAGAATCAGGACCAGCTTTGACCTACTTGTGGCTTTTTTTCTGATCTCTGTCTTGGGCATGTCACCTTATCATTTTTAAGCTACTGTTTACTCATGTGAAACCTCATCTAAAGCATTGAGAACTGACAGGTGTTTGGTAATTTGAATATTAAATGTATATATCATCACTCCCACAGTTGTTCCCAAGGAGATTTTGTCACTTACCATATGACCCAGTAAAGGGAATTCTTCTATAATAATTTTATTTCATCCTGAATGATTGTTCAAATTTTGGGTTTGAAGTATTTTAGAGTCATTAATTTCATTCCCCTGGAATTGCACCCATGGTAGTGATTCCATCTGTTATCACAAGGTTTTGACAGACTCAGAATAGAGAAACATACATTAGGATTTTCGTGTCAGTTCATGGAGATCACTTGAAGCTAAACACAGCTGTGAAACGAGGAGGTCAAAGGGGAGTCCTGCAGGTCAGACCTTGGAGTTTCTGTGGATGTGAGACCAAACCAACTGCACTGTAGCACATCAGTTAATTTGGTTTATAACAATTCAGGCTGGTTTTCTTCTGGTGGGAAGAGGGAGAGACACACTTTCCTTGAAGATCTTGTAATATTTTAAACAGTTCTGTAAGATGACATTTTGTGGGTGAGTTTTAGGAGGAGGAAGAGGCTGAGGATCACTGGAGCTGTGCTGCCTCCAGCACCTGGTACAGGTCACCTGGCACCCAGACAGGAACAGGGTTGGCTGGCTTACCTGAAAATTTAGAATTTGCAAATTTTCCAGCATTTCAGACATTTGAATAGTAACCAAACGACCTCTCACAGCAATTCATCAGGTACATGCTCTGCTGCTGCAGACACGAAGGAATTCTGAGCAGTGCCACTCTCAGCAGGCTGTTCACTCAGAGGTGCTGTTCACCTCTGCACTTCAGTGTGTCTGAAATTGCCTTTTGAATCTATTGAAAAGGAGTGGTTATGGCTCCAATGTAATTGAGACTGTCAAGGAAATAGGTGGAATTTTTACAGCACGGTGAGACTTGATGGTATGTGACAGAGGATCATTCACTCCACTGGCCCATGGTAATGGGAGACTGATGTGTCTTTAAGCGCCTGGTAATAAATAGAAAATGGATTTTACTTCTTTTTCTTCCTTCTTTTTTGCAAGGCTGTGGTTCTTTCTTAAATCTTCATTAACATGTACTAAAATATAAAGCACTTCTTTCATGTTCCAAAAATATCCCATCTGCGACATCTTCTTGACTTTTGGACTGTAGAGGTTATGAATTTATTTATTTCACACTTGTGTTTTGACATGTCCCTTCTGTTCCTACAGTAATTCAGAGAAGGAATGGCTGGGCAGGGTCGAGCACATAGAAATCTTTTGATAGAAAAAAAATTGCAGCAGTTTGCAATAATTTACGTGAGTACACTGTGCAGAGGAAGGCTGCTGTGCAATGCCTTGTGCACAGCTCCAAGGACACAGCTGTTAATGTGTGCCTGGGCCTTTTAGCACCATTGTCACAGCAGCTGAAGGATGATCCTGAGCTGTGTTTCTGGGAGGGAGGCAGAGTGACAGAACTCCTGTCAGATGTGCTGCTCCTCCTGCTTTGGTTTGTTCAGCAATGGAAATGTCTCTGCTCAGTGTTTGCTTTGGCTGTGCTGGAGTGTTGGGGTTGGGAATTACAGCATTTATAGGCTTAGTGTGTATTTTAAGTTGTATTTCAAAGTTTGGTGATTCTAGTATCCACGCCTGTGCAAGACAAATACAATACTGTTATCTAAAATAATTTCTGGTGAAGAGGATGGAAGAGGAAGTGTCAACTACGAAGCATTCTGGGTTTCAGTTCTGTGTCCTGTATTATTGCAGAATACAGAATTCCTTTGAATAAGGAGTGGGCAGAGTAAGTTGAAACTTGAAAGGTCAGTAAATAAGATTTGCCTCTTCCAGCTAAAAACTTTGATGATGGATTTATCATCATTGCAGAACTTGGGGAGATGAATATAAACAGCAGTAATTCGTATATTTAAAAGGTACCCTCAACCTCATAGATATCTACATTTGTGTATTTGTATACAAATACATCAGAGTGCTGAGGCTCAGTCCTTTGTCCCTTGGTGGAAGCAGGGAACACTGCTGTAACTACTTTGGAGAACCGTGTTCCACATATTTGTACACTTTGGTTTGAATGCTCTTCTGATTTTCTCCTGTGTCAGGAGACAGCCAAACATGATTGTGGTGAAAACAGGAGGAGTTCAGTCCCCACTTGGTGGTTTTTGTTCTGTCCCTGTGCAGGGAGCTGAGGCAGGGAGGGAGGGCAGGGAAGCTGCTGCTGAAGCAGAGGTGCTGGGGTGGTTCCTCAGGAAGAGAGGCAGCAGTCAGGGATGTGACCAGAGCCCTTATTAACCTACTTTGCTCTGGAGGTGCAGAAATACTCCAGGAACTGTGCCAGGCCTGCAGGCTTGTTGGAAGTGGAGGGGAAGGTTTCTCATCTGGGTTTTTCTTGGTTGGCTGGTGGGAATGGGAATAGAGGTCAGTGAATTGGGGTAGGAGTGTGCATGTAATAGTGATTTAAGCTTTAAAAATAAAGAACTGTAAGAATACATGGAGTTTTATGTGTTTATTGGGCATGTTGTTTATTTGTGAACCTTACAGAACTGTGCCATTGACTGAAAAAAAAAGAATTAAAAATGGAATTAAAAATTAATCTGAATAAATGTCATGTGTAGCGTAGTAATTTATTGTAGCTGTGGTTCATATAGACAGTTGAGAAGTGAATAAAAAGGTCTGAAGCATAGTCAGAAAATTTTGTGTAAATGGGGAAATAAATTTCATTCGGAAAGCAGTTTCAATTTTAAGCTTCCATGAAGGAAGACAAATTAAACATTTTTAAAGATATTAACCATAACAGTATCGCTTTAATTTTCACTCCTTTCTTTTAAGTAGGATACTCTGAATCACTTTTTGTTCAAGGAGACAGATTTCTTGCAGTAATCAGTTTTGCTTTTAGCTCTGATTTGTAAAGAATAAGTGATAATGGCACACATGCTGGAGGGTGTGATTAGAACCAACGTTAAAAGGCTTTTTTAGGACATGGATGGTTGGAAAAGGAGCTCTGGAGAGGTCTGCATTTAGCAGGAGGGAATGAAGCACACCTTTGAAGTTGCTTAACCCTTTCCCATAAAATACCTGTTAGTGGAAATGAAATCTGGATGTTTTCATCAGGCTCATGTGAAAGTTCTACATAAAATCTGTTAGCTTGCATTCAGCCAGTTCTGTCCCTGAACAGATCCCATACCACTAAAGGACCGGTTCCTGAGGCTATGTGTTAGAAAGGCTTGGCTATTTGGAGTAACTTACAGATTTTTTGAAGTGCCTGTGGGTATTTTTTGATTACTTTACAGTATTCCGTGGAGAATGTTGAGAAAACTTAATGAAATGCTGAGAATGCACATTGGTAGTCAGTTAATTAAATTGTCTTTTTGTGTAATCTTCTTAAGTAACTTATTTTCTGCTCGGTGCCTTTCCAACAAACACAAATTGTTGTTCACATGCAGATTCCTGCATGCAAAACCTACTTTACTTGCCAAAATATTAAGAAAATATTTAGCAGCTGGAGTATATTTGTATAGGTCCCAGATGTCTAAAAGTACAAGAAGCTTTTACTTTTGTCTGTGAGCACCTTCACCCAGCTTTTGTCAGTGCAGATCAGCCTGCCCATGGATTTTGTCAGGTGCTCATTTGTGTCAGTGAGCACTCAGAGCCAAGCATGGGTGGAACAGGGAGCTGTCTGACTTGGCTTCTCTGCCTCAAAGTTAAATCCAAGTGAAATCAAAGTTTTGCTCAGTAGTATCTCCTTAGCTATCTTTTTTTTTTTTTTTTTTTTTTCAGTTTGCTTTCATATCATATCTCTCAAAGATTTTTTTTTTTACCCAGTGTAAATATTTCATTTTAGGATCTTTGAAGTATTGCCAGCTGGAGGCTGCTACAGAGCAATAGTGACCTGAAAATCATTAACAGCACATCCAGTGCTTAAATAGCTCGAAAAATAACAGCTGTTCTTTTTGATAATGTCTTTTAACAATGAAACCTTATTTTTCCATGCTTGTGTGCTAAAATTTCTGCAGTCACTAACAGCTCTGCCTCAGTGTTTCATACTCTTCTGTGGTGCAGCTACTGCAGGTTTTGGGATTTTTTTGAAGTCCCCAAGCTGCTGGTGTGGATAGGTGGCCACACGTGTCGGTGTTTGTGTCCTGGCCCTGCTGAGCTCCTGGTGAGTAGGTATTTAACACAGCTCCCAGGTGGGGTAACAGAGATGCTGTGGTTTGTGTGTGAGCTGTGTCCCTGGTCCTGGGTGGGTGCAGGATGCTCCTCACCCTGGGGATCCAGATTCCATGTGCTCTTCCTTCAGCCTCTGTGCTGCTGTGACCATCAGGGCTCCTGGTTCCACTGTACTGCTCCTCACTGGGGACAGTGCTGGAGTTCAGAGCAGCCTTCCAGAGAGCTCTGGTCCTGGCAGCAAACTGAAGAGGACTGAGCACTGCTCTGCTGTAATATTTACCTCCTTTTCCTAATGAATCTGTGGGTGGCTTTTCCTTTAAAAATTATAGCTGGAATGACTATGAATATCTCCTTTAAACGAGATGGTATCAGCTTTTGCATCTCTCAGACAATGTGTGTACAGCCAGAGGGTAAAACCCCTTATAAAGCCACGCTAATTGCATGAGTGTGTGTGCTAGAACTCCCTTGTTGTGAGAAATCCAACCACAACAAACCTGGCTCCTGGTGATCCCTGATGATCTCTGCTGAGGAGAGCCCGGGTCACCCTACAGGGTGGGCTGTGACACACACAGGGAGAAAAGACTCCTAGGAAATCAGAAAACAGGGCTCCTCAGATCACAGTCTGGTTATCTCTGAGGAGGCTCTGCTGGTTCTGTGCACTCACCTCTGGAGAAACAGTTCATGTGTTATCCTAGAACCTGAAAAACACCTGAAAAAGAGATGACCCCACCTCTCCCTGTCCCTACTCACTTGGCACAGGCAGTGTGGCTGACAGATCCTTTGTGACATTTGCCCAGGCTGCCATTGTTCCTGAACAAGTGTCTGTCAGTCCTGCCTTTGTCCGTGCTGCTGGCTGTGTCTCGGTGCCAGCACAGCTGTTTGGGGCCAGCCCAGCTCAGGAACACCACACTCCCGGCTCTGGGCTGCAAAACTCACTTTCAGGCTGCTGGAGTTGGACAAAACCATTTAGCATTGGAATAATGTACCTTCCATTAGGAATTGTCAGCTTTAGAAGGCGTTTTATGTGCATTGGGTCAGTGTGGGACATGGACTGCAGGCTGGGGTGGGAGAAAACACTGCTGGCAGGAGGCAAGGTCAGTGCAGAGCCTGAGCATCACCTTTGTCTGTCTCCCTGATGTTTGAATTGTATTCATGGTAAATTGCTAAAGCAGCTGCTGTGCTTGGAACCTCAGCCCATGTGGACGCATTTCCTTTCTTTCCTTCAGTAAGACATCTGTTGCTAAATCTGCATCTATGTACTGGTTTATTTTCCTAAGGATTTCACACTTCCTGCTTATTTTCCTCACCTCTCCCCTCTGCTGCCCAACACTCCATTAAACGCTGTGGATCAGTTTTTGTCGCATTTTGGTGAGGCTCAGTGCCTGGCAGTGACTTTACAGAGAACAGAAACTGGTCCCATGGCCTGTGCCTGTGTGCAAATTTCATGTACCCAATCTAGCGTTTCTCAGATAAGAGATTTGATAAGTGCACAGCCTCTCCCTGCCCTTCAGTCATGGGAATCTTGTGGGTTTGTGAGCTTTTCTAAGGGATTTCTAATATCATCCCATGCTTAAGTATATTTTGAAATACACCAAGATGGGATTGATTGTGATACCCTGTACTGAAAAAGTGGCCTATTGGTATCACATGCCCTTGAGTGTGAGCTGAGCTGTTCGTTTTAAAGTGGTACGTCAAACATGCCTGAGTGAGCAGCTGAAATGCTTGTGGGACCAGGTCTCAGGGTAAGGCTTGCTGGAAAAGCCTGTGTGATTGAGTCAAGTAACTGAGGAAAAAAGTTCACTGACTAATAAGAAAAACTTGCAGAGTAATCCTATTAAATTCCCTTCCTTCTGGTAAGTCCTGATGTAAATTTGTAGATATTCTCTATAAATGTTTGTTTCCCTGATAGAACAAACTGCACCGGCAGTTTCCCACACCACCCCAAGAACATTCTTTCATTATCTCGCTCCTGTGTAATAATTGCACGGAGCAGTCACAAACTTGTTTTTCTACCAGTTGAAACTACAGAACAATGCGTATGCCTTGACCTGGATTCAGGGAGAGAAAAAGTCACTGTTGGCGTAGACTCCACCTTGAAAATTTGCCATCAGCATGGCAGAGAGTTGCTAAAGGCTTATAATGCGTAATTGAAACGGCTGAATGCCTGCAAGGATTCTTTGAGATAAGGATTGTCTTTGAAAACATTTTAACTAGAGGTCTGGATTGTGTCATTAATCTCCTCTGTAGTCCTATTACTTTTTAAAATTATATTATTTCTGGTGTGATTAGCCTGAAAAGTAAATAGTAGGTGCAGGTTTTGTAAAGTATCTTTTTTCTTTATGTGTTTTATGTCAGACTATTTTCAAAGCTTTTTATCTAGTTCTTAAATATAGAGAGACATACATGCATTATGTATAGTCAGCAGAACAAAAGGGTTTCTGATGGCAGGACAGGGTACCCACTGCACCTCAGGGGCTGCTGGCCCCAGGGTCTCCTGCTGTCCCTCACCTGCTGGGATTGTGATGTGCTCCCCAAAACGTCCCTGCCCTCAGCCTCAGCTGTGTGCAGCTCCCCCCTGTCATTGCAGGGATGTCACTTGGGATGGCTGCACTCAGTGTTCAGTGCTGGATCTCCCAGCTCAGTGTCACTGTTCCAGTGTCACTCCCAAAGGCATGCTTACAGCTGAGCTCTCTGCCTTGACACAACATTTATTCACTTATTTTTGCCCCATACCTATATGTAAATTTTTGCTCAGTTACTTTTGGTTTGAATCTTGGTCTGTGATCTCTTTATCCCCAGCTGCAGAGGTGCCTGTGCTGGGTGATGGATGGATGGATGGATGGATGGATGGATGATGGATGCATGGCTGGCTCCTGCCTGCTGGCCCTTTGCTGCAGGATTCACCCGTGCTGGGGTGTCCTCACAAAGCAGGGCAGGGAATTCAAATGGGTTCTTCTGAGAGCAGCAGTAAGTAAAGCTGCCTTTCTAGCTGTTCTCTCAATTAGCTCCTAGGAGATTTTCTTGCTTTTCTAGTTTCTCCTGGGGATATGTGACCTGATAGAATATTGCTATAAATAATTATTTTACTAGTATCAAAGTAGGTACTGTACACAAACACAAAGCAACATTTTCAGCATCTTTTTTTGGATGCTGTAAATACCAGGTTTTCAGACAGGCTGTTTCCTTTCTTCCTTTGCTGTTTCTGTTCTTTGGAATGACAGTTCTGATCTTCAGAACTTGCACAGTTAGTTTTGTGCTGCCCCTTGAAGTGGAATTGCTGGTGAGTGGCACAGAGCTCCCAAGCCAAGGCAGGGAGGTGAGGGGCAGGCTGGCACTGCTGCTGCTGTGGGGGAAGAGCAGAAAAAGTTCTGCAGATTGTGTTACTGTTCATAGGTAATTAACATTGCTATGAGAACTTTAATTAAGGCAACTGGAAGCTGCTTCATGGTTCTCTGCAGAGCAGGTGTGAACTTAGCCAGCTCTAGATGGTCAGCATCCACCTCCCAAAATGCAGTTTCCATCTGAACTGGTTCTGGTGAAAGCTCACTGTTGATTTCTGTTTTGTTTTTTTTTTTTTGTCTTAGGCGGCCATCGTTTTGTACAAGAACAGCTGCAGAAAATGAGTGGGTGCAAAGTCATCAAAAATCCAATTTTGATACCTTTTAGCAGTGACCTCCATTTGAAACGTTCTGGTTCCACATTTTAACATTTCCCTCAGTCTGGGCAGTGGGAGGAGAGTACTTCTGGCCTTGTAAAATAATTTATCATGTTTCAGACTTTGCCTGGAAATGTTTTGGGCTACTGTTCTAAAACTGAATTCTTTTATTCTAGTTTAATATTTTATTAGAAGTTGGGAATGGCCATTTGAATCTAGAATTCAATTAAAAGGACACCTTTTGAGGTCAGCTGGTAATTCTGTGTGGAGGTATGGCACTATCTGAGGAGTATACATGAGTGCAGGTTTTATTAGCTTGATTTTTAAACTAATACAAGGAAAATGTTAGCAGTTTTTACATTTAATTTCTTAGACAGGAACTATGTAAGCAGATGTTGTACAGTAAAAATCAGATTTTTGTTCAAATACATATCTAAAACTCCCTGTATAGAACATTTCAATAATTTCTGTGGAGTTGCTTTGACCAGGAGCTGGCTGTGGAGCTGGATGTGGAGCAGGGACATCCCCACTGGGCATGGTGGGAGCTGCTTTGGGGGATTTTGTTATCCTGGGCTGGATGAGCCTGTGCTGGGCACTTCATTGTAATGTATCAAAAGCAGACACAATTTCACCACTTTGATCAAGAGGCAAAAGTCCTGGAGAAAATAGGAAATGCATCGTGGATTAGAAGCCCTGTTCAGATTCTTTTTAGCTGTGTTTGTCACCTTTGCCAAGTGTCCCCTTGCCCCCTGTGTAGAATCCAAACAGGGCTGATAACAGATGGGCTGAGGTGTTGGATTGGTTGAACTGGTATGAAATCAGATGTGGCAATTGGGAGTGAGGTGGGTATCTGAACACCTGTCTAATTTTTATTTAGGTATTTAAACATGGACCTGAGGCATAAGAAGGTGCCTGGCATGCCTGCTGTTGAGGAGTCACAGCAATTTTTTAAGGACAGATGTAGTTATCAGGGTGCATAGCTGGATGTGGATTCTTCTGCACTGGGATGGAAGTTATTTTGGTCATCCCAGTAAAAATGTGCATATACTCTGTTCTGTAGTAATGTTTGAGAAACTCACCTTAAAAACTGGGATTGGGAATTGAGCACCATAATCTCCTTGCTCTAGTTTTATGGTTCTCATTATAAAATTCTATTTTCAGAATCCAATTATTTTAAATTAAAATACTTGCCATGTGCAAAGCACCTTATAATTCCTGAGCTACTATACTTGCATTCCATAAGTTGTGTGGGAGAAAGACCAGTGTCACTCCTGTTTGACATTTGTGGAAACTTGGGTACCACAAGCTGTATCTTCTCCAGATGTGAAGTGGTTGGGTGATGGGCCAATAAATAGTGGTGCCCTTGCCAGTGTTGTGTCAGAACAGGATCGTTACATCTGTTACCCTCTCTGGGGAGGGAAAAGTGAGCAATAGACTTGATCAAATCCAGTCTGGGTAACGAGAGTGTTTTGATGAGGTGTTTTTGGGAGGTGGAGGAGTGTTTATCCTGACATCACTCCAGGTGTTGGTGTCACCGTGAGCTCAGTGTGTGGCACTGACCATGCAGTGGTCACATCTGTGACACTGCCTCTGCAGTGCTCAGTGCCCTCACATGAATGCTTTTTCCTAGAAATGTCTTCACCTTGTTTTAGACTTAGAAAAAACTGTCTCACAGGAGTATGTGATGTTCTTTATCTTTTATTCCCTAGGTCAGTAACAGATCCACGAGATGGAAAGAGAGTTGCACTCAAAAAGATGCCCAACGTCTTCCAAAATTTGGTCTCTTGTAAAAGGGTCTTCCGGGAGTTGAAGATGTTGTGTTTTTTTAAGCATGACAATGTAAGTAAATTCAAGCTAATCTAATTTTATGTTTATATATATTGTAAATAAACTACTTTTTTTGATAGATAAATTTGTGCTTACAAGGTACTGCTGAAACAGCTGGAAAAATTTGAGTTAACAAGAGAGAGAGAGATTGAATATACAGAATATCTGACATGGTGGGTTATTAAATTTACATACCTGGTGAGACAGAACAGTCTGTCTGTGGGGTAGAGTAAAATGAAGCCATGTGAGAAATGTGCAGTCTGTCTTTTTGAAGGGATTTGGTTTTGTTTGACTGGAATAGGCCTTGACCTTGAGTGGTGTTTCCTAGGTACTCTCTGCCCTCGACATCCTCCAGCCTCCACACATCGACTATTTTGAAGAAATGTATCCTAAATATAAAAATAGAACCTCTGAATTGAGGTAGGTGCGATTTCCATTAGCTGAGGAGCTGGCAGTGTTTGGTGTGATCTGTGCAATGGAACCACAAGACCCCCAGCCTGCATGTGGACAGTTGAACTGAAGAAGTGAACCTGTGGCACCCAGGGGTGTTGGAGGGGCTGAGCTTTGTTCCCCTGGGAGCCAGGATGGGCAGGGAGTGTGGGACTGACCAGCAGGTCCTGCTGCTGCCCAGGGCATTCCCCCAGAACACTGCTGGGGAAACTCAGCCAGGAATGAATCTCCTCTCAGATAAAAACACTTTGTGGCGGTTTCAGAGGTTCTGCTCTCACAGAGAGGTTTCAGAGGAGTGCAGGGCTGTGGCTGTCCCTGCACAGGCTGCCCAGAGCAGTGTCCCACGGCTTCTGTGTCACTGATGCACAGGGAGCAGCTGCCTGTGGGGAGCTGCATCCTGCCAGTGAATTGAGGGAACACTTGACACGAGGGTCATGTTTTGGTTTGTTTGTTTTTCCTTTCCAGACCTGGCTTAGGCTGTCTCCTAGGTGTGAAGTAGAGATTTTCTGCTTTCTGAAATACTCAAGAGTGAATCCCTGAGCTGGGAGGGCTCTGACTCCCATGAGAGAAGTTCTTTGTCACTCCTGTGGTTAGATTTGGGCAGGTTAGTTTTTGTTGCTGGTGGGTCTCAGCTGCTTTTTTGTGTGACCCACTTTAGAATTAATGGGTGGGAAATTGTCATTATTTTTAGGTAACCTGAACTTTTGAAATATGGTTTGATCTATTTATGTAACACCTTGGATTGGTTGGTGAAGAAAGTAGGTGTAATCAACGTGGTGATTTTAACCAAAGTACAGCACAATTTGCTGGTGGAGAAACACATTATTTAGTTGAAAATATTGCTGTGCTGTACCGGGGCTTTTCCATAAGAGTTTAGGTAAAGCTTTAAAATCCTGGTTTGATATTTCTTTCACGTGAAGAGCATGTAAGATGTCTTCAGAAACGGGATTTTGGTTATGTGCACTAGTTCAATGCCCTCATTTAGAACAAGTCATATGAGTTTAAATCAGATCTAGGTTAAGGATTACTCCTTCCGTGTAGTTGTACAATCAAGAATATTTAAATGGGATAAGCTTATTTTTATGAGCTTGGCTGTTGCCAAGTTTTGAATATAAAACCAAACTGGTAGTTTCCTTCATGGCTAACTGACTTTAAGTCATTCTGAGTAGTGTTCTATAGGGCTGTCTTTTTTTATATTTTGGGTAATTTCTTGATTCTAATATTGGCAATAGAAGACTGTTGCTCTGTGTAGTCTTCTTTGTCCTTTCTTTAGAAATAATTACTGCGTTTAGGACCATTAATTTCCTTAAAAGAATGAATTAGTAAATGTTTTGATTCATATACCCATTTTTAATTGCAGTGTAAGGAGAACTTATTTGAGATTGGTTTGAAGAAGATCAGGTAAAGATGTTCCATATTTGGGGGATGTAGCTGTCAAACCTTCCTTTGTTGATCCTCTAGTAGAGTTCCTAAAGGTACCATAGGGTTTTTCCATTTTTACAGTAGGACATCTTGAACAGTGATGAAAGTGTAAAGGGCTGGAGTTGGTGCTGAGTGATTTCCTTTGTTCTTTCCAAAGGGTTGTAGTGCCCTTTTTGGGGAAAGAAATGTAATAAAAGAATGGCTAAAATGATGTGAATGATGTGTTGCAAATGAGCTGGTACAGTTCATTTCAATTATTCAGTGTTTCATAGGTACCAGCAGGAATTGCACAGTGTATTTTTTAAAGGGAACTAATTATAAAACCACCTTGAAATTTTAATGATAAATTTAAAGATTTCTTAGGAAACCGGTGATGAATAAAGGAATTTTAATCCTGTGAGATTTTTGTTTTAGGATGAAAATTCCTAGCAAACACTCAGATTAAGATATAATTTGAATTTAATAATGAAGTTGTCGTTGAAAATCTTTGTGACAATTTTGAATCTTACAGGTATTGATGTTTTTATCACCAGTATCACCCAGTGCACTAATGAATGATGGATAGCTCTTTCTTCCAATTACAAAATATTGTAAATATTGTAAAACTGAATTCAGCAACTGCACAGGTGTTCTTCTTTAAGAACTATCCAGAGTTTCTGTAGTAACTTTTTGGAAACTTTACCAAGTAAAGTGAATATCAGAGTCTGCTGAAAAGTCCTCACTTTGCAGGGGTGGGATCTGGAAAAGCTTTGAACAGCAGTAAGAGTGAAGATGGGCAGTGAATTCCCCAAGGGGTGACAGAGCTGTTGCTGCTGGGCTCTGGGGTGCAGGAGGGCAGAGGAGAGCAGGGTGAGATGTGTCCTGCAGGCAGCCAGGGTCAGTGCCAGCCCTGCTCTGCTCACCCTGGGACAGGAATTCCTTCTGATCCGTGGCTGGGGCAAGTTCCAAACCTGCTGGGGCCACACAGCTGGGGATTGAGGATGCAGAGACCAGGTAAAGCGCAGTCCAAGCCATGGGGAGAGTGCCACCTCACCAAGGGCACTCCATCCCTTCCTAACACTTATCTGTCACTTGATAAAATTCACCAACTCAGCAGGTCCCAGCCAGCAGAGCAAGTCGAGTTCTTTTGTGCCGCGCATTTGCTTTGATAATTACTCTGAAGCAAATTGGTACATTTGTAGATCTAATTTTATACAGCTACTTAACTAATTACTGCTGTCAGGAGCAATTTCTCTCTGGTAGCAGTGCAGGGTGTTGAGCCCAGAGCCAGGCCTGGCTGTGCAGTTTCAAACAAGCTGCAGGGAGCAGCGAGGGGACACTGGGTGCTGGCTCTGCTGAGTGTCCCCAGCAGCAGCACAGGCTGCTGTGTCACACAGAACCCCTGCTCCTCTGCTGAAATCACCCAGAGACAATAATCAGCTCCTGCTGCCGGGCTAATGGCACCTCTGAGCCCTTCAAGGGCTTTGTTTAATGCGCCCCAGACCTGGAGTGGTGCAGGTGCCATTTCAGGCCCTCGTTTAATTTAAGCTGCTTTAGTTGGCATGGCAACTAGTTGAGACATCTGGGAGACATTATGCTCGGGATTGAGATTTAGGAGGATTTGTGGCGTAGCAAAAACAAAAATCTTGTCATAATAAAATGCAGAGTAATGGTTCTGGGTTTTTAAAAATGTTTTGCTTTAAATTGAATGTAAAGATTTGTTGCAGGTATAAAGTAAACCGCAAATTTTAAAAGTCTGATATAAATATTTAAAAGGGTCTTAGCTAAAGGAAAATAAAAATTAGAGGACTACAAATTACGGTGCTGCAGGGTTGGGTTTTTTCTTTATGAATTCTTTATGAATGCAATTTTAATATTTTTTTCCTCAAAAAGTTGGAGATATTTAATTTATAAAATGAGTTGTTGCGTGGTGCTCTGTTGGCAGATGAACCCTTTGGCCTGGAGAGGGTTTGTAGAGCAACAGATGAAAGCAGAGCATTGACTGAGTAGAGATGAAAGAAAATGAGCATTCAATATCATTTAACATGGGGCAAACGTGCTCTACCTCCTTCAGCCACAAATGTGATAATAGCAGAGTTTGTGTTTCAAACGTGACTGCTGAACTAAGCTTAGAGAGCAGTGTTTGAATTGCTGCCTGTAGTGCCCCAGTGTGTGTTGTGCTGATTTCTGGGTGTTGCTGCTGTCCCACACCCAGGACATGGTCAGGGTGCTCTCCATCCCCATGGAGGGGTTTCACCCCATTGCCCTGCTTCAGGAGCACACACAGACCCCCAGGAGCCCCCTCCCCTCAGCTGTGATTGACCTTTCAGTAACTGTACAACCTCCTTCATGCAAACTGGCCTGGACTGATCTGTTACCTTTCACAGTATTTTTTATTTTCATTCCTATAAGAATGTGACCTCCAAAGCAGCTTTCTCCTCTTTGACTCAGTGGTTCTGGGCTGTAGGAGCTCAAGTAGGAGTTAGTGGATGTTTCAAGAGATTCTGTGCCTGTTGTGCTTTTCCTTAACCCTGAGCTGCAGCTATGTTGTCACGGAGTTGATGCAGAGTGACCTCCATAAGATTATCGTCTCTCCTCAGCCACTCAGCTCCGATCATGTCAAAGTTTTTCTTTACCAGATTTTAAGAGGTAATTTTTCTTCTTCTAAAATTAATGAAAATTATATAATTTTTTTTTAATTTTTTTTCTAATGTTTATTCTCAAGACGTTCTCATATTGAATAAGCTTCCTGTAGGAACTTCTTTTAATTTCATATTTGAATAAATACCAAGCATGAATTATTGTAGCTACAAGAGCACGGCACCCCTGCTGCCTTAAAGCATTGTCAGGGCAAGGAAAGTCATGCTTTTAGAATCAGGGAACAGAAAGGATGCCTAGGCTGAACCAGATGGGTAAATATGTGTAATTATACCCACTTAAGGTAAAAATTGTTACTGAATACAGAGCAGTAAGAGGTATCTGAAAATTCCAGGGATTAGCAGAGATGCCATAATCAGAGAGATGATGTTTTGCTTTTGATTTGTTGTTTGTTGGGTTTTTGGGGGGAGGGGCTTTTTTATAAAAATACTGCTAAATTCCCTTTTCTGCGTATTTTATATACTCCAAAGTGTTACTCTGTCATTAAGTGATTGAGTGTGCACAGTGGCTGGGAGCTCCTTTCAGTTGTAAAAACTGAGGCACGGGCAAAGTCTTTGCTGATCAGGAGCTGCCAGGAAAATGCTGTCAGCCTTAAACTTCTTGTAAAAGGGAAAAAATGTATTTATTTTAATTTCCTTTAATATTTCAGGTCTGAAATATCTACATTCTGCTGGCATTTTACATCGAGACATTAAACCAGGGAACCTACTCGTGAACAGCAACTGTGTCCTTAAGGTGCTACTTCTATTTATTGAAGGTGTTCGTGTGTGTATGTTGTTCATTTTTAAACAAAAAACATTCAGTGAATAAATTCTGTGAATGAATGACTAAAACAGTTTCCCTGAAAGTCCATGTAAATGGAAAAAAATCCCAGATTTTTTAAAAAGTAGAAATTAAACATACATCTGCCTTTTACCTTTTCTCCCTGCCTCTCCCTGCATCTCTGAAAGGAAGAAAGTGAATTCCTGAGTTTGAGTTGGGGATATCTCCTGTGCCTGGGAGGGGCAGGGGGTTCTCAGGGTGCCTCAGTGTCCCTGTGCTCCTCAGAGCAAGGTGGCACTTCCATTAACCTTGGTACAGGGAATTTTGGAGGACTGAGGTGTGTCAAACACAGAAATTCAGTGTTGCTTTCCTGGATTTGTTAAGAATCTTGATTGGCAAAGTTTGGTCTCTTAACCCTTCTGGTTCAAGACATTTTTAACAATTCTCTAAGCCCAAATGAGCAGAGCTGAATCTAGAATGTTTTGAGACATGTCATGAACAAATGAAGTTTGTTTGAGTTGAAATACTCTGTACCCAGAGGCTGTTTTTTTTGTAGTGTGAAGCTTTTTAATCTTTCAAATTCTAAATATTGTAATGCCAGTTTACAGCGTATTGTGATTTCAGATCAAGCTGTAGGAAGTCTGAATGGCTGTGGAGCAAAGCCCCGTGATTTCCCCCTGTCCCCTGTCCCCTGGCGCGGGCAGTCACAGCAGATCTGCTGTGTTCAGTGCCAGTTGCGGATCGCTGCCTCCTCTGGGAGCTCGCCTGTTTGGAACGCACAGAAGGTGTTTGGGTTGTTTTAATTCTTTTATTTGCCTTCTCAATTTAGATTTGTGATTTTGGATTGGCCAGGGTGGAAGAGCTAGACGAGTCGCGGCACATGACTCAGGAAGTTGTCACTCAGTATTACCGCGCTCCCGAGATCCTGATGGGCAGCCGCCACTACAGCAACGCCATCGACATCTGGTCTGTGGGCTGCATCTTTGCAGAGTTGCTGGGCAGGAGGATACTGTTCCAGGCACAGAGTCCCATCCAGCAGGTATCCATCTCCTCTCCCTGCCTGCTGCTCCTGCTGCACCTCAGGGACACAGGGACAGAGCAGGGAACGGGGCTGCAGCAGCTCAGGGAGCTGGGACAGGGCTCAGCCTGGAGAAAAGGAGGCTCGGGGCACCCTTGTGGCTCTGCACACAAGAAATGAAGCAAACATCTGCCTTTCACCTTTTCTCACTGCCTCTCCCCACATCTCTGAAAGCACAAGAGAGAAAATCAGTTCCTGAGTTTGAGCTGGGGGGGATCTCCTGTGCCTGGGAGGGGCAGGGGATTCTCAGGGTGCCACAGTGTCCCTGTGCTCCTCAGGGCAAGGTGACACTTCATTAACCTTGATACAGGGAATTTTGGAGGACTGAGATGTGTTGTACAACAGTGCCCGTGACAGGAGGGGACAATCAGGCGGGGGGACAGGGGCAGGATGTGAGTTTGTGTCAGGCCTGGAATGTGCTGTGTGGTGCAGTGTGTGAGCTGTGTGTGAGCTGCGTGAGCTCTGTGGTGCTGTGTGTGAGCTGTGTGTGCTCTGTGCAGCTGTGTGTGCTCTGTGTGTGAGCTGTGTGTGTACTCTGTGTGCTGTGTGTGAGCTGTGTGTGCTCTGTGTGTGCTTTATGGTGCTGTGTGTGCTCTGTGCACTGATCTCTGTGTGCTCTGTGGTGCAGTGTCTGAGCTCTTTGTGCTCTGTGTGTGCTCTGTGGTGCACTGTCTGATCTCTGTGTGCTCTGTTTGTGAGCTGTGTTTGTACTCTGTGTGCTGTGTGTGCTCTGTGTGTGAGCTGTGTGTATACTCTGTGTGCTGTGTGAGCTCTGTGTGAGCTCTGTGTGTGCTCTGTGGTGCTGTGTGTGTGCTCTGTGCACTGATCTCTGTGTGCTCTGTGGTGCAGTGTCTGATCTCTGTGTGCTCTGTGCAGCTGTGTGTGTGCTCTGTGGTGCTGTGTGTGTGCTCTGTGGTGCACTGTCTGATCTCTGTGTGTGCTCTGTGTGTGAGCTGTGTGTGCTCTGTGGTGCTGTGTGTGTGCTCTGTGGTGCACTGTCTGATCTCTGTGTGCTCTGTGCAGCTGGATCTGATCACAGACCTGCTGGGCACGCCGTCGCTGGAGGCGATGAGGACGGCTTGTGAAGGCGCCAAGGCTCACATACTCAGGGGTCCTCATAAACAGGTACAGCCCTGCCCAGCTGCCCCACATCCTCCTTCCATCCATGGGCTGCTGGGGTTGCACTCAGAGCTGTGTGTGTGCTGGCAGCAGGCTGAGCTGGCCACAGGTTCTGGAGGTGCTCAGGGATGGGTCCACGTGTGCTCACTCCAGCTGTGTGCAGACA
This sequence comes from Sialia sialis, assembly GCA_009812075.1. Classification (NCBI taxonomy): domain Eukaryota; kingdom Metazoa; phylum Chordata; class Aves; order Passeriformes; family Turdidae; genus Sialia; species Sialia sialis. Next base: position 554,876 of record VRYO01002784.1, on the reverse strand, counting down.
AGGGGGCTTCCACTAGCCAGGGCCATTTCTGGCTTCTGCCTTGGGCTGCTCTTGGACTTGACCCAGGTGAAAGTCTCCCTTTTGGAGGTGACAGTGTTTTGATAGCCACATTGAATGAAATGTTAAATTTAAGTGTTAGTACTGGCAAGAGACATAAATTAAAATTGACAGTATAATTCAGAAAGCCCTGGAGGGCTGCTGCACTGCCAGGATCAGGAGTGTCAGAGAAAGAATTCACCCAGAGCCAAGGGCAGAACCTCCAGCACCCCTGAGCTCAGTCCTGAGCTGCTCAGGAAGGCCCAACAAGAGGCTGAGACCTGAGATACAGCATTCAACACAACCAGAGTAAAAGCTAGTTTTAGAGAAGACACCAAACCAAAGGAAAAAGGCAGGATGGAGTCATTGTGCTGAGTGGGCAATAAAAAGGGAAAATGCAATATGGTATTAAGAAATACCAAGAAATGCTTGTGCAGTCATCTCTGGTGCAGGGATGTGGCTGTGTGGCCCTCCAGTAGGGTCATTTTTATGATTGCTAACAAAATTAATAAAATTATTGGCCTGTACTTGATCCAGCACTTAAGTTTGCATCATTATTTTTTGCATATTGAAGTAATTTCTCACGTCTGCTCACTACAATAGTAGTTACCATAGAAATGCGCATTGCATGTATATTCTGCTTTATTATTGACATGTGGGAGTTCTGCCTCCCTGGCACTTTGGATCCACTACATAAAGTTGTCACTGTTCCATTTCATGACAAGATTTTTTAATTTGAGCGTTAATAATAGGAGGATTTCCGTCAAATTTTCTCTACCAGTTTTAAATCAAGTTTATTTTTCTGCTGTCATGTGCTGGAAGAGTTGTGACTCCTAGACCCAGTGTCTTGTGACCCGCAGGATGGTGGGAATCGTGAACAGCAAGTGAGGTGAACGGGTATAAAAATTTTCCACTGCAGATTTAATGTCCTGTAGCCACAAAGTTGTAAGAAATACACTCTGGAGTTAGCTCTGTGTGTGCTGGGGAGAGCAGTGCTCGTTCTCAGTGGGAGCTGCTGTCTCATTGCCCCCTGGAGCCAGGGGATGCAGAGCATCCTGGTTCATGAGATTTGTGTTTTCAGCTTGAAGCACACTTCATGTCTGAGTGCAAATTCCTGGCTTTTCATGTTCTGAAATGGAGCTTTTGCTGGTTGTAAGTGGTTAAGTGTTACTGCTTTCCAAATTAGACTAATAGGGAGAAAAACCTAAGTTAGAAACGGGCGATTGCTTTGTCACACAACTATTTTTACTCGCCGTAGGTGAGCGCAGTGGGAGAGAGGGGTGAGGCATTTTGCTGCTCCGTGTAAAAATAGATTAATGCCAGAAGTTTCTGATGAAACCCCCCACCCCACTGTGTGCTAGCAAAGCAGGGATTTACATACTCCACAGACTTTGTCAGTTTGGTATTTGAAAGTTCAAGTGAAGTGAGTCCCAGGCAGCCCCAGGGTGAATGAGCTGTCCCTGTCCCTGTCCCTGCTGACCCCTTCCCAAAGGAAAACGTGTGCAGCCCATCCCCTGCCTGCTGTGATCCCTGTGCTGTGGGAGAGTTACCAAACACTGCAGCTTTGTATTCCATGGAGTGCCCTGAGGAACCAAGCTCAGTGTGGCAGCTCAGGGTTAACTTGGACTGATGGCACTGTGGAGGTGTAATTCTTATTTATACTGGGAAATTTACAGCAGCCCTGACACGCAGCACAGTCCTTCTGTCACTGTCAGTCAGATGTGGATTGCCTGGGCAAGGAAAAGCAGAGTAATCCATAATTTGGGAGGGATTGAGATTTAAAAATGAACTGCTGGAAATGATGGAGTTAATCAAACCCCAGAGCAGCTACAGCTGGGAGTGGTGTCTGTACAGAAAAAGTCATAAATAAAAGCAGGTTTTTCTGGGGATTACATCTGAACTAAGGGAAGCAGTGATCAATCAGACCTTTGTCACAGTTGCTGGGTTTTTGGTGGTGGTTATTGTTGTGCTGGAAAGCATTAGGTGCCACTTGTCCCCTTTAACAAGGAGTTTGTCCTTGCTGGCTGTGTGGGAACAGGGCTTTCCTGTGATGGATCTGACAGGACACTCTGTGCTTCTCTTCCTTCCGTTCCCCCTACAGCCATCCCTTCCTGTCCTATATACACTCTCCAGTCAAGCTACACATGAAGCAGTTCATCTCCTTTGCAGGATGTTGGTCTTTGATCCAGTAAGTAGGACTGAAAATCACCTCTAATACCTGTGCTTTGAACAGTTTCTGCTGCTTAAATGAGCGCTGTAAGGCAAGGGCTGCTTTAGCTGCTTTCCTTCTACATGGCATTGCAGTACTTTTGGTCCATAAAAAATGTAAAAATATCATAGAATTGGCCAATCATTTCCCCTGGAATGGGGGTTTCACGTTTCAAGTGAGTGGTCCTGGGAAGGAAGCTCTGGCAGTGGGAAGGATGAGGCTGTTCATGACTCATGCTCTTTTCCGAGCTGGGTGTAGGTAGCAGAACATCAACTACTTTGATGCAGTTCTAATTAGGGACACGGGGGTGTTCCTGGTCTTGCAACACACAAAAAATTCCTGCATCCCCGAGCACAGAACAGGATCGTTTTTCCACCGAGCATCTGTTTTTCTAATAAAAATGCACTGCTCTGGATTTTGGGTTTTGTTTCTTGGGGCATGGTAGAGAATTGTCACAAAAAAATCTGATACAGGAATTGATAATCTTAATTGTTTCATTCCCACAGAACCCCCCAACGTTGCAAATGTAAAACAGAGTGACTGCAGTGCAAAGGAGGCTGGAGGTTGATGAAGTAGTTAGAAGCACTGCCTTTGGAGTCTATTTTTTTTAAAACCTTAAGATTGCATTGCTGAACAAAAACATGGAAACGTTAAACCATAACTTCCATGTTAAAAAAAAAAAAAATAAAATCCCTTACTGACTCCTGTAACACTTAGAATGCTGTTTTTCCCAGCTTGTTTTTATTTATTGCAGGAGTCATGGTTGAAAAGCCCGTTGAAAGCCATGTTCCTAGAAGCCATGTGCTGGTGATCAGGGCTTGCCATGGGCTGGGAGGTCGGTGCTACCAGCCAGGCTGGTTGGTGAGCCTCAGCTCCCCTCTAGTGGCAGCTCTGACACGGGATGATGGGTTTATGAAACAGCTGAGCACTGATGGATGATGGCAGAGCTCTGAACACAGCTCACTGTCGCTCTCTTCCCAGTCCAAAAGGATATCTGCTAAGGATGCCTTAGCTCACCCCTACCTGGACGAGGGGCGCCTGCGCTACCACACCTGTATGTGCAAGTGTTGTTTCTCCACCTCGACTGGCAGAGTTTATACCAGTGATTTTGAACCCATCACCAACCCCAAATTCGATGACACTTTTGAGAAGAACCTCAGTTCTGTTCGGCAGGTTAAAGGTGAGCAGGAGGGAGCCTTGCAGGGGCAGCAGGGGGACTGGGATGGACTTGGGATCTTGCTCTGGATCCACACAGTGACCCTAGTGCTGCTTCCTTTGAGGTATTTTTCCTTAGTAGACACTGGCAATAATTCCTTTTCTCCAAAAGAACAGGATTGTCAGTGTTCTGAGATAAGGCAGTGGCACAAGCACAGCTGACCTGCAGAGGTCTCTGGGTTTCAGAGCTTACCAGTGTCCTGTTCCTCGTGCTGTCATTGAAGGATGGCACTGGGGGAAGGGGAAGTCACTGTGAGGCCTCTTGGGGCTGTGAGGTGTGACCTCCACAGCTCTCCTGCAGGAAGGGCCAGCAGCAGACAGGAGCTGAAGCTGAGCAGTCAGATTTAGGGAAGCTGGAGCTCTTTTATCCTCACTGAAATGTGCTCTCAACAAGGGAAGTTCTGTTCCCCTCCAGCTGACATGGCATTTTACTGAAGCCAGAAGTGTTAATGCTGTGTTGTTTTGTATTTTTCTCCTGTGTACAGAAATAATTCATCAGTTCATTTTGGAACAGCAGAAAGGAAACAGAGTGCCTCTCTGCATCAACCCTCAGTCTGCTGCTTTTAAGAGCTTTATTAGGTAACTGTATGTAATCACATCTGATATTAATTCCCATTTATTAGTACTGCATCCAGAATGTTTTAGCTTTTCAGTTCCTGAGAGTAGGAAGGGCCCATTGATAAAACCCTTGTGAACCATTCTTTTGAATTCTTCTTGAATTTAAGTAAAACGTGCAAAAGTTTCAAGTACTGAGTTTGTGCAAAAGAACAGAAGTCAGACTGGAACTGAAACTGGGAAGCTTGACGAGTTGTGGTTGTAGAGCTGCACAGTGCAGGAGAGGCTGAGGGGTGAAGATGTGCAGATAAAGGAATCCTTGCTGTGGGTGCTCGGTGCAGGGGAGGCTGGGGTGAAGATGTGCAAATTAAGGAATCTTCTCTGTCGGTGCTGGTGGCTGTGGCGGGGTCAGGCTGGGTTTGGGGTCTGGCTCTCCCCAGGGTTTTTGGTCTCTCTGGTCAGTGGGGTCTGGCTCTCCCCAGGGTTTTTGGTCTCTCTGGTCAGTGGGGTCTCGTTCTCCTCAGGGTGTTTGGTCTCTCTGGGTCTGAGGTTTGGGGTCTGGCTCTCCTCAGAGTGTTTGGCCCCTCTGGGTCTGAGGTTTGGGGTCTGGCTCTCCCAGGGTGTTTGGTCCCTCTGGGTTTGGGGTCTGGCTCTCCTCAGGGTGTTTGGTCTCTCTGGTCAGTGGGGTCTGGCTCTCCTCAGGGTGCTTGGCCCCTCTGGATTTGGGGTTTGGGGTTTAGCTCTCCCTGGGGTGTTTGGCCCCTCTGGGTTTGGGGTCTGGGGTCTGGCTCTCCCGGGTGTTGTTCCCCTGGCAGTGGGGCTGTGGCAGGAGCCCTGCGGTGGCCCTGATGTGTCCCTGTGTTCCTGTCCCTGTCCCCATGCAGCTCCACGGTCGCCCAGCCCTCCGAGATGCCACCGTCGCCGCTGGTGTGGGAGTGACCGGAGCCCCCCGTACTACTGAAGATGTAATGTAGCTTTCCACTGGAGTCTGGGATTTGCAATTCTGGAGGTTAATCATGCTTGTACTGTAATTTTACTAATGAAGTTTTAAATTAACAACCACTACTTGTACAATATGAATAATACTTAGAAATGTACTAGACTTTTAATCTTGTAAAGTGGTTGTGCTTTTAGAAGAAAATATTTTACCCAGAGTTGCACGTGTTTTATGAATTCTAGTGCAGCTGTGATGGCTCAGCTCAGAACAAACAGAATTGAACCAAATTCGGGGAGGTTTTTCTTTTTTTTTCTTTTCCATTTTTTTTTTATTGAAGTGATATTGTACAAACAGATACACATACATTTTGATATTGAGCCATTCCTGAAGATTTTGGGTTTTCTAAAACTAAGGAATACAGAAAACTTGACTGCGACCAATCATGAAGTCCCTGGGTGGCCGTGGCCATGGGAAGTGACCACGTCCCCTGATGCCCAACCCTATAAATAGCTTCTCACTAGAGCTGTGATGGTGATGTGTGCTGTTCTAAAATCAAATGTTGTGAGTAGAGAGAATGAGTTTGTGACTAGGAGAGACTAAACTTCTGTTTCCTTACCCAGTATAAATATATATATATATTTAATCTATTTTTATTAGAAGTTTTTCTGCTCTTTCTTACATAAAACCCCCCAGCATGCATCTTCTATGTGTGTAAATAATTCCATTTATGGGCTAATTTCAGAGATCCCTGACATCATTGCTGTATAGAGAGAAACTAGCTTGCACATTTTAGGTCTGTGAAATTTTGTGAGAACTTTTTCCTGCACTGGACAGTTGAGAGAAAAAAAAAGAAAAAAGAAAAGGACAAAAAAAAGCACATAGGGAATTCTGTTAATTGTGTTCGTGTCTTTAGGCAAAGCTGTGGAAGTCTTGAAATGTCACAGTAGTAAATAACTTTTATTACTTTTTGGCTAATTCTTTTTCTGTTGGAACACTGAATTCTGTGCATATGTATATATGAACACAAATTGAAGGCCTCTACCTCCTGGAGTATACAACTTGGTTTGTTTACCTCCACATGATTTTTTTTTTTTTTTTTTAAGTTTAGTGTGGAGACTTGAAACTTGAATGTCCCTTCCAACTTTTGTATTTAAAACAAGACTAGAAAATTGAAGACTGTTTTTCACCTGTACAAAGGAATACTAAAAGGTGGTCTTAAAATTTGAGCCTTGGTCTGGAGAGAAACCATGGTGTTTGTTATGGACAATTAACTGTTAAAGTTATTGTAAGTTATCTGTATTTAGCAGAGTATTTTCAACAAGAGTGATCTGAGCTGGAATTGGAGACTATTAGTAAGTTATGTTTGGAAGTTTTAACTTCAATGAAGTAATTATTTGCTGTGAAAGAGACAAACATTGAATAACTGAACAAAGATGGTGCAATATCTTTGTTTTTTATGAGGCTCCTGAGAATAAAACCAACTGAAGCATTTCAATTCACTTGAATGAGAAACGTGTTTAATTATCGAGCCCCAGAAGACACTGGTATGAAAGGTAAAATCTCAGAGGTTGGTCAGTTAATGTGGCACACTTGCTGGTCACTTTGTAAAATGTAGATTTGGAGTACAGTGGTGAAAACATTAAATGTGACATTTGAAAACGCGGTGCTGCCGTCCTTCTTTCCTGCCCGCTGTCCCCGGGCGGTTCCCGTTCTGCTGCCGGCTGTGGCTGGGCGGGAAGGGCCGGTCCCGGTCCCGGTCCCGGTCCCGGTCCGGTGCTGTGCCGGGGGATCGGGCCCGCTCGGTACCGGGGCGGCCGGAGCCCTGCACGGCCCGGCCGGAACGGAATGGGCCCGGCCCCGCTCGCGCTCTGGAGCTCGGCATCGACACGTCCGGGGAGGAAACGGCTCGGCCCGAGGTGTGCGGGACACGGGGACAGAGCCGGGCTCGGGGGCGCGGCTGCGGCACCGACGGGGAACGGGAAAAGGGAATGGGAAAGGGAAAAGGAAAAGAGTACGGAACGGGGAAAGCCGCGGGGGCGGAGCCAGTGCAGGGTGTGGCATGGGGGCGGGGCTTCCGGCAGGGTGTGGCAGAGGGGGCGGGGCCTGCGCAGCGGGACGTGGCCGTCGCCGGGCGCGGCGGGGGCGGGGCCAGCGCTGGCCATGGCGGCGGCTCCGCGGTGGCGGGAGCGGCTCTTCGCCCTCTATTTCCTCTCGCACATCCCCATCACGGCGCTCATCGACCTCCAGCCGCTGCTGCCCGCCGGGATCGCGCCGCGGGCCGTGAGTGGGGCCGGGCCGGGGGCCGGGATTCCGCGGATGCGTGCGGGGCATCCGCCGGTCTGAAGGGTCCGGGGCGGCCTCCGCCGGGTCTCGCGTGTGGGGACATCGGGAGGGGAGAGGAACTGCGGTGGATGTGTGAAAGAGCATCTGGAAGGGAAGCGGTGCTGGAGCCCGCGGGATGAGTCACAGCCGGGTCATTCATTGGGGAGGAGCGGCAACGGGAACGGGCATGGAAATGGAAATGGGAACGGGAACGGCAGAGGGATGCTCCATGCGCGTCCGGCGGCCGTGGCTGCTGCCCGTGCCGGGGACGTGGCGGCCGCTCCGCGTCCCCCGCGCAGGGCCGGTGCGGGGTGCGGGGTGCGGGTGCCCCGAACGGGCGGTGCGGGCGTTGCTGTGCCCGGAGCGGGCTGTGCGTGTTCCCAGCTGCCACAGCAGCTCCTTTCCCGGGAACGGTGCCGCTGTCCCGTGTCCCCCGCGCCACGTGCCCCGGACGTGGCTCCTGCGGGCCCGGCCATTCCCCATCCCGGGTTCTGCTGCAATCCCTGCCAAAAACGCAACAGGGAATTGTTGCCGCTGCACATGCAGGCATGCCAGCGGCCGAATATATTAGTCAAAATCTCTGGTTTGCTGGGTTTTGAACAAAATCATAGAAGACAATGAACGTCATAAAATCAATTAAAATAACGGATTGCAGATGATTAGTTCAGCCCTCATCATCAAGGTGCAGTCGGCTGTCACCTCCTGTTTGACTTTTACAACTGATGATATGTTTTGTGCCATTGGAATTGCCTGTAGGATTACTCCAATATAGGAACAATTCTCAATTAATAGTTAACCAGCAGATCTCAATGCCTATCTCACAGTTCAAAGTCCAGCACGAAGCCACGCTGGAGTTTACATTTCTGTCAGGGGAACTCATTGTGACTGTGCTGAGCTGTTCCCTGCAGCAGCCCTGGGAGGGAGCCCCAGCCCTGCTCAGCACCAGGGGCTCACACCTGGTGGCTTCATCCCATGGAGGATGGCGGGCTTTGCCCTGCTGTGGCAGATGCTCAGGGACTGACTGCTGTTTTGGGATTTTTCAGCTGACAGACCTGTTGCAGCAGTATGCAACTGCCTTCAGGGACCCCATGATGCTGCAGCCCCCAGAGTGGTTCAAGGCGTTCATCTACTGCGAAGCCTTTCTCCAGCTGCCCTTCTTCCCCGTCGCTGCCTACGCCTTCCTGAAAGGTGGGGGCAGCCCAGGCTGATGGGGCCGTGTCCTGGGGACATTCTGCATGACACCTGCTGCTGCTGCAGCAGAGAACCTTTTTGTATTGGGAGTAGAGGGTTTGAGGGATGTGCTGTGGAGGGCTGGGCTGCTAGGGCCCACATGAGTGTTCTACCTGAGAAAGCAGCACAGAATAAAGTTTTTCAGAAATAAAGCCTTGTAGCTACAGGCCCTGGTCATGTGCAGTGATTTGTGTAACCACCATCAGCATTTGACATCTGGCTAATTTCCAGGGCAACTAAAGGTCTGGGTCAAGCCTGTGTACTTGTTTTGTTACTTTAGAACTTTCGGGATCACCCCTTTGTTCTAAATTGCCATCAGGGGACAGAAATTTCCTTGGTTCCTACTAGTACTGAGGGTTTTTTCTGCTCCCTGCTCAATCTGAGTGATGGCTTACCCTGGCAGAGGCAGCAGTCAGCCTTCTGCCACAAGCCTCAGAATTCTGGCTGTTTCAAAATACTTCAATATCATTTCCTTTTTGCTTCTGTACAGGTGGCTGCAGATGGATCAGAACTCCTGCCATTATCTACTCCACCCACGTAGCCACCACTCTGTTTGCCATCCTGGCCCACATCCTGTTCCACGACTTCTCCAAGTCGGAGCTCGCGGGCCCTCAGACGCTGCGCGAGCGCCTGGTGCTGCTCTCCATCTACCTGCCCTACCTGCTGATCCCCCTGCTGCTCCTGTTCACCATGCTGTGCAACCCCCACTACAAACACGTGGAGAAGAGGAAAAGGAAGTAGCCGGCTCTGGAGGTGGCACACAGCACACCTGGGCTGCCTCTGGTTCTGACCCTGCGCTGGTGGAGTCCTCTGGGACACACGTCTCCCTCGAGTTGGCTGCAGCTCTTCCCAGAGCACTGGCTGCTGCAAGGAAAAATGGAATTGGTTGGAGTGCACAGCCCTGCTGCCACCACACTCAGCTCTGGCAGGGGCCTGGGCTCAGTCTGTGCAGGGCCTTTCTCCCAGGAAAATGGACTTTTTACCCTTTGGTGTATAACTCTGTGAGGGGACACACACACTCACTCACTCACACTCTGCAGCTGATACTGTTCTTCCAAGGTCCCTTTTTCCAAGATGACTGTTTGGAAACCACTCAAGTAGGAAATTTGTCTTCCAGCCACATATTCTGAAGAGTCTCCAGTCCATTATACACAGATTTGCAAAGCTATTCTTCTGAAGCATTTCAAATCATATCATGATTCTTAACTTCCTTGGCCCTTCCTTTAAAATTTCCACTGCCTTTGCTCTGCTTCATTTTGATTAACTATAAATGTCTGATCAATGATAATTGTGCCAAAATCTGGGTTTATGAATGCTTAAAGTTACCCTTGACAACCAGGAGTACTGCCTAGAGGATTCTGAAGTACTTCAGGAGTTGTATCCAAGGGGTTGGAAATTACTTTCTTCCCTAAAATCACTTCTGGTATGGAAATAAATATCTAAATGCATTAAACTGCATTCAGTCTTCTTCAGGAGATGGCTGAAGGAATTTACAGTGACTACGAGGTGGTGGAGAGTTCACAGATTAGATCCATGTATAGGTTACAACTACAGGCAGAAGTTCCGTGGTTGGGGCTGGTTTTAATCTGGAGCCTGCTGAGGTGTCACTGACACGAAATTGCTTCCCTCACCAGTCTGGTGTTCCATCCTAATAATGCCCATGAAAGGATTCAGGTCCTGAATGGACGTTCCTCAGGAACATGGCAAAGTTCTTAATTCTCATGTAGTTTCTGTTTTTTTGTGTCTGTCCATTCTGGAAATCATACATTTCTGTCTTTTCTATTTCTATAGAAAAAGTAACATAAACAATATCGATCCAAAACTGTGCAAACCACTACACAAAAATAGCAGGAGCAACTAATTCTGGTACAGCCAAACAGTCTGAGAACAATAATTTATTTTCTGATTTCTATGAAAGAGCTGTAGAGTTCAAAAAGAGACACAACAAAACACCAGTAGCATTAATTCAACTGTAATTTGAATTAGAACTACTGACTGTAGAAAACTGGTATAAAATCAAAGGCCAGAACAGTCTGTGCAGCTGTGAGCTGTCAGCCCTCCTTATTGCCACAGTACACTCAAACCGAGGTACAGCCCCTCCACTGGACAAACCACCTGCACTCCTGCACAGCGGGAATTGCATATTTCTGGAATTCTCAAGATTCTGGAATGGTCAAGTTTCCGTGTGAGTTGGTGGTTATCTTAAAATCCTCTATTTCTGGAAAATGAACTGGTCGATGAATTCGTTCTGATCCGCTTCGATTTTGCAGAGAGTCTCGTACTCGATCCGGTACCTGCAGGACAAAGCGGGGTCCAGGACCCCACTTGTGTGAGGTGGGTCAGGGCAGCCCCTGGCAGCTGGGAGGGGAGCTGGGCTACCTGTTTGAGGAGCTGGGCTACCCGTGTGAGTCACACTGAGCAGCTCTACAGGGCCTTTATCAGCCGGACACGAGGCCTGCAGGTGCCTGAGTTCTGCACTGCCCTAGCTCAGCCCCGAACTCCTCAGGGATGAGCCTTCTTTGGTTCAGTGCAGGGCCTGAAGGTGACTCCAGGCCTGGGGCACTGCTCCTGTGTGCTCTGGCCAGGACACAGCTTTGATGCAGATGGGGCTGTCTGAGCCAGCCAAGATCCCACAGCACAGCTCTGTGTCCACCCTGCACAACACCCCAAAGCACTGAACATAAAACTCACCTTTCCAGCTGCATCTTCTTCTCAGCTATCAAAGCCTGGAGCTGCTGCTCCTGAGCCTCTCTCTGCTTTGCGATCGACTTGAGCAGGTTGCGTGCCCCGATGGCCTGGCAGGACAGGAGGGATGTGAGGAGGGTTTTTGAAAGGTTCACTCCTTCAGCCCCTTTCCCAGCAGCAGGCTGGCTGTGAGGCGTTCCAGCCATGCCAGCAGTAAGGGAGGTGCTGCTGGGCAGGGCAAGGCCTCTGGGGCTTCCCCCAAACTCCACGAACAAAGTCAGTGACTCCTGACACAAACTGGGCACTGGTCCTGCAACCAAATTCGGGCTGCACAGACCTCTCCTGCCTCCGGAGGACAAGTTCTGCCAAGATGGAGTGATTAAAAACCACACGTTCTGTGTCTGTGCAGAAATACAGACAAGCAGGGAGAGCAGGACTGGTTCATGTGGAAGTAACGTGACAGTCACAGGTTTCTTTAATTCATTAGTATCAATTAAAATTATCATTAGTATTAAAGGCCCAGTTAATGCCAGGGGAATGAGGGATAGAGAGGCCTCACACAGGACAGCACACACGAGAAGCCAGGAATTAACTGCACAGTACCTTCATCTTCTCATTTTCTGCAGCTTTGGCCAGCTGGTCAACGAGCTCAATCAAGCTGCCCACTATTTTCTGAAATTCTGCTGTTTCTGTAAAGAAAAAAATTGTCAAGTGATACCCAGAACCGCCCTAAAGAGATCCGATGCTCCTGCTTTGTACAGTTTTTAGATGCAGCTGTAGGTGTAGAGTTTACTGCAAGCAGCCATACTCTAAGCTTTGGGCTTTCATTAACCAGATGAGAGAAGGCCCGAGGAGCGGGGTCCCGGCCCGCGGCACTCACTGTCCACGAAGGCCCGGCACTCCTCACGGAGCTGCGCCGTCTGCGCCGCCACCTCGGGCTCCAGCACCCGCAGCTTGTTCAGCTCGTCAAAGTGCAGCCCCGCCGCGCCCAGCGCCGCCTGCGCCATGCCCGGGGCCCAGCGGGCACTGCCGAGCTTTCTGCCGGGCTCAGCGGGCACTGCCGGGGCTCTGCTGGCACTACCGGGCTCCGGCTCTTCCGGCTCCTCCGGCTCCGCCTCCCCTGAGCTGGGCCCGCCGGGAGCCGCGGAAACTCTTCCGGGCCGGCGGTTCTCGGGGCGGCTGCGGCGGGTGAGTGCGTGGGGCTGGGCGGTGTGTGGAGCCGTGAGCGGGGCTGGGCGGTGTGTGGGGCGGTGTGTGAGGCCGTGAGCGAGGCCGTGAGCGGGGCCGGGCCGCCTCTGTTCGCGGCCCCGGTGGACGGAGATTGTTCCAGGGACCCGGGCTGTGCTCGCCGTGCGGCCGGGGCAGGGCCCACGGGCCGCTCCCTGTGACCCGAGCGGGGCCCGGTTCCCGTTCTCCCCCGGTACCTCGGGTTCCCCCGGGTGCCCTGAGCCGCTCGGGTCGCTCCTTTTCCCGCTGGTGCGGAGCAGAGCCGGGCCCCGCTGTGGGCCGTTGCTCCGCAGCCCGGCCTGCCTCCCACTCGGGGCGGGAAGGAAGGGACGGGATGTGCGGGATTTCGGTCGTGTCAAAAGGGGTAATTAAAATTCTCGTGGCTGTTTACAGCAGAGGCCTCTCAGCTCCTCAGTGAGCACTTACAGGAGTTGGACTGGGCAGGGAGTTTAGCTTCTTTGCTCGTGTTTGCTTCGTTCTTCGGTCGGAGCTGTGAGAAAGTGCCTGGAGGGACGGAACTGACCGCGGCCTCTTCTGAGGAGCTCGCTCGGACAGGCTGGATTCCTGTCTCCTCACAGGTTCCATCTGGCTGCTCTTACAAACATGCCACTCTTCTAAAAAGAGGTTTTTCAGGGTTTAAAGGAAGGTAGGACATCATTGACAAGCAGTGGTGTACATGGTGGGGAGTCCTGTTTGTTTTCTTTTCAGATTAGAGCTGTGTTCACTGGTCAGAGCTCCAGGATGCATGAAGGGGAGTTTTGAATGAGAGGAGTTACCAGAAAATAGAACACTGTGATCCATCTTTTCAGTGTTGAGGCATTTGAAGGGATATTTGTGTCTCCAGTTAAAAGCCAGGAGGGGCAGGATGCTCTTCCAGGGCATTTCAGCTGGACTCAGAGTTGGGATCTTTTGGGAAGCTGAGGGGGATCTGAATTCCAGCAGCGTTTCAGCTGGGCCCTCAGTGCTGTGTGGTGCTTGCAGTGCTGGCTGGAGGTACAATAACAGGAAGTTGGCGAAGTTTCACGTGCCTCAAATGTGACGTAGCGTTAGTTTTAGCTGCATGGATTGCCTGAAAAATAGCTAGATCGTGTTTGGTCAGGATGTGTGTAGCTGTGTCCTTAGGAAGTGTCTCTTCCACAGGGTGACGTCCATGTGTGTGTGTGGAGTGGTCGTGCTGACCCCTGTGCTGTGCTGACCCGCAGGTGATGCCAGCCCCCGTGCCATGCTGACCCCTATACAGTGCTGACCCCGAGGTGATTCCAGCCCCTGTACTGTGCTGACCCCCAGCCCGTGCTGACCCCGAGGTGATGCCAGCCCCTGTGTCCTGGCCCGCTGCGGCGTGACGGCGGCACCACGGCGGGGCTGGCCCGGCCCACGCGCTGCAGGGTGGTCATCTACCTCCAGAAGGACATGTCGGGGGACACGTGCCTGGGCAGCGCCCTGTGCCCGGCCGCGGGCCACAAGCCCAAGGCCAGCGGGCTCAAGGGGGGCAGCCTGGGGAACAAGTACGTGCGGCTCAATGTCGGGGGCTCGCTGTACTACACCACGGTGCAGGTGCTCACCAGGCACGACACCATGCTCAAGGCCATGTTCAGCGGCAGGATGGAGGTGCTCACCGACAAGGAAGGTAAGGGAACGCTTTCATTGGTGGCAATTATGTAAAACAGCTGGGCTTTGGTGGTGCTTTCACTCCATTAAGGATGTAGAGAATGATATATGCCAAAAATAACTTGGAACAACCGGCAGCCAAGTCCTGTTGGTGCTAGCAATCCTTTGGCTTTGTAGAAATACCTGTTTTTGTTACTCAGATGAACTGGGGAAGGACTGGTCTCTTTCCTGCCCTCACAGCTGGTGAGCAGATTGTTGGTGGTGCTGTAAAGACTGAACAGACAGTCTGTGGGTTGTCATTTCTGTCACATCGAGCAGTGGCATTTTTCAAACCACGCACGTAGGGAGGGACGTGCAGTTTTCAGCTCTGAGGCTCATAATAGCCTGCCTTGCTTTGTTGAAAAATCTTTTTTTTCCCCCTTTTCCTGAGCAGCATGTTTCAGTCATGGCTTATGGTGCCATGATTGTGTTTAGGCATCTGCCAGGCAGTGTGTCACCTCCAGCTGGACACAGGATATTTAAAATCCCTGATACATAATAAAGGGCAGAACAAGCAGTTTTGTGCAAGAGCCTCAGCCTGAATGGAAAACTAGAGTCATATTCTGATAGCTCCAGCTGGAGAGTCCAGCAGGGTTTAGCTTATTTTCCTGGTAAACTTCCTAGGTTGTTTTCTGAACCTAGATTCCAAACATTTTTCCTGCCTTCCACATTATGTACTGAGCCTTGTCCATGCATCCTACGCTGCTATTGTTTGGCAGCAATCAGACATCCTGTTTCCTTAGGGAATGTGACTTCAGGGATTTTGTAAAATTGCAAGAATTTGTCCATCTCCTACCGTTTCCTCTGCTTCATCCCCTCCATGCTTCCTCCTGGTCTCTCTGTCCAGTTCTTTGCTCCTGTTTGGGGACTAGAACAGCTTTTCCCCCATACTGAGTTTTCTGGGCTGATCTGCCTTTCAGCATCTTCAGAACATTTCTCTCTCTGTTTAACTCCAAACAGCAGCAGCAGATGTGTTTGGAGAATTGCCAAATCCTCCTTGTTAGGCCATAGAACTTGCCCAAATCTGCCTGTCGCAAACGTTGGTGAATTTTCTCTTGTAGTCCTTCCTTGGCTCTCAGAAGTTTCTGGCTGCCCAGCATCACAGTGTAGCACTGCAGTTGGGTTTCTGTACTCAAGCTGAGTGCTGTTAGCTTGGGGCTTTGCTTTTGGGGTGCTGGAAAGCAGTGGGAACATTTGAGCAGTACCAAAGGGGCTCCACTGTCAGGTTCTGTTCTGGAACCAGCTTCAGTTCGCTCAGAGTCAGTGGGGACTTGCACTGGGTGGCGTGGGAGAAGTGTCCTGAGCAGTATCAGGAAACCTCAGTGTTGTTTAACCTCTCCAGGGAGCTTTGTCTAGCCTCTAGTGCTGAGGTGAGTGAAATGTGATGGTTATTTTTCAGGCTGGATCCTTATAGACCGTTGTGGGAAATACTTTGGAACAATTCTAAACTATCTCAGAGATGACACGATTGCACTTCCAAAACACAGGCAGGAGATCAAAGCATTGATGGCAGAAGCCAAATACTATCTCATCCAGGGCTTGGTGGACATGTGCCAAGCAGCCCTGCAGGTAAGAACAGAAATCCTGGCAAGTGTTTCATGGGTGCTTTGCTTTCAACATTTACTTGAGACAACTTGAGAGATTATTTCATGGCCTTAGAGATGGTACCAAGTCTGAAGTGCACAAGGTATTTTTGAACTCTGATGTAGTAAATAGATGTGAGGGATCTGGGGACACAGCCTGTCCAGCCCACGCTTGGTTTTTGCTCTGTGTCCTGAGGGCTGGCACATGCTGGTGACCTCATGTTCTGCCATCTCCTGTTCAGCTCATGGTGGCTGATGCTCTTCTGTGTAGTGGTTTGAGTTAATTGAAACTACTGCAGACTCCTATCCTTTTCTTCAAGAAAGGATGGAATAATAAACCCACTTAAACCAAGTATGGCTAGACCTTGTCCATGCTATAGCCGAGGACATCCACCTGCATCTCAATATTCCAATTACTGCTGCCTTCTGGGGATAAGAGTTCTGTGCTGTGGTTTTGGGTTGCAGATTGAGGTAAGCTCTGTGGTTGCTGTAGCAACCCAGAGCTTTTCCTGTGCATCACAGCATTTGGGAGCATGGCTGGAGGGGCTGAAGGAGGCAGCAGCAGCAGCAATGTCAGCTTTAGCATTTCTCTTATTTCCTCTCCTTCTTTCATTAAAACAGGACAAGAAAGACTTGTATGAACCTGTCTGCAGCATCCCTATTATCACATCCCCAAAAGAAGAGGAGAGACTGATAGAGTCATCAATGAAAGTAACTGCTCTTATCAACTGTGGATTTATGCTGAATGTATTGAAAAACACAGAACTTACCTTTTCTTCTTTTCTCTCACTCCCAACAGCCTGTTGTTAAACTGCTGTATAATAGAAGCAACAATAAATATTCCTACACCAGGTATGTCCCTTCTTTGTTCCCCTCACTTTAGTAGGAAAATTTCTCTCTATGTGAGTGGAAGATGATGGATGATCTAACTTGGCTTATCTTGGTTTGTTTTGGGTTTTGACAACTGTATCTTGCTTTGTAAAGTAATTAAGACCCTACATTGCACGTCCATCAATAAACTTAGTTTTTAAATAGAGTATTGACCCTGGCAGTGTCTGTGATGTGCAGGATGCAGAGCACATGGTCCTTCCAGCACACACCAACTGACTCTGGGCTTCTGCTGTCGTCAGGCCAGAGAATGCAGTGAAGCGGGCTTTGATGTAATGGTTTGGGATGTGGTTCTGTCCTTATTAATTGTGTAAGTTGACCTGTGAAGGCTGGCGTGTTTGCTCATGGGGTCAGAGCAGTGTGTTTGTATCTGAAATGGGCTGTTAGCCCTCTTTCCGTGGCAGCATGCGGCAGTGAGTCACTACTGATTTGTATTCTGCAGTTGGATCAGCGCTGAAAGCTGGCGGAACAGGCAGAGATGGCTGCCTGGAAAGCCCTGTTGGTGCTGCTCTGTGTTTCAGTAACTCAGATGACAACCTGCTGAAGAACATTGAGCTGTTTGACAAGCTGTCCCTGCGCTTCAACGGCAGAGTGCTGTTCATCAAGGATGTGATCGGGGACGAGATCTGCTGCTGGTCCTTCTACGGGCAGGGCCGCAAGCTGGCTGAGGTGTGCTGCACCTCCATCGTCTACGCCACCGAGAAGAAGCAAACCAAGGTAATGGAGCTTCACCCTATGGGGTGGAAATGGTCATGCTTAGCTTGGTGAGGCTACAGAGTTTCTCTGACTTCAGGAGTTAACTTGTGATTTGCAGTGGTGCAGCTGAGGGTTGAAGTTAAAAAACTGGAGATACTGTATTGCCTTCTAGAACAATCTAAAAGATTAGGTGAGGGAGGTGACCTGGTGCTGGGAGTAACCCTCTACCACAAGTTTTTTACTCTCTATAATGTGTGGGTTTATGGCTTTCCACATGCCTTGCCTGTTAGTTGTTATCCTGGATGGATGAGGAGCAGGACACGCTCTGTGTTTCGTAGGTTGAATTCCCCGAGGCACGGATTTACGAGGAAACGCTGAATGTGTTGCTGTATGAAACACCCCGGGTCCCAGACAACTCCCTGCTGGAGGCCACGAGCCGCAGCCGGAGCCAGGCCTCGCACAGCGAGGACGACGAGGGCTTCGAGCTGCGCGAGCGCGTGCGCCGCATCCACGTCAAGAGGTACAGCACCTACGACGACCGCCAGCTGGGCCACTAGCCTGGCGGGCAGCTGGGCCACCAGCCTGTCCTGCATGCCAGCCACTGGCCTGTCCTGCAGCACAGCCTGCCCAGCTCACCTCCTCGTCCTGCACGCTGCCCATCCCTCTTCGCCGGGCACCTTGGCTCCCCAGGGAAGCAAACGGGGATTTGTGTGCACACAGCAGCACTAAAGGCTTGGAGAACGGAGTTGTGCACCTTGTGCTTTACTGCGGGCTGGCCCCTCTTCCTGCTGGGCAGGGGGGATTTGGAACGCTGGTTCTCAGTTTGTGGTTGCTCTTTCCTATCCAATGATTTGCCGGTTTCCCCTTGCCGTGAGCAGCACTGCTCTTCCTGACTGAGGTGGTGTGTATTGAAAAGCTGTTTCCAGACTGCTCCCCTTTCAGGGGTTTGTATAATGGAACTTGCAATTATTAAGAGACTGGAGAGAGAACTGGAATGTGGCTGCTCTTGGCAGACTTTACAGGGGATAACCCCCAGAGGAACGTTGAACTGGCCAGTCAGCTGCACCTGTGCTCTCCACCCCTGTCCCTAGAACACCTACAGAGGTTTGTGTTCCAGCAGAGTGGCTTTAAAACTCAGTGATTCCAAGGCAAGCTCTTCCAAAGTGGTAAGAATCAAGCTATCAGCCTCCTCCTATGGAAAATGGAGATCTCTGATGTAATGACTTGTCTGGGAGAGGGGGAAGGGGTTTGGTGAGGGAAGAAGCCTGAAGTGAGCAAACCTGAGCAGATTGTGGCAGTGTTGCCCTGGTTCAAGATTGTCACAGTGAAATCCTGTTTATATAAACAAGGGCAATCTGGGAAATTGGTTTTACATTAGTTTCCTCCTGTGGCCTAGAAGTGCTATTTAATGTTAAATTTCTCAAGCAGCAGGGGAAAAATTGCAGTGGCTGGAGAAATACAGGCTGAACAGTGTTTTCTGAGGCTAGAACATATGAATTCAAGTTCTGTGTCATGAATTCCTTCTAGTGTGTAGAAGTTGAAGAAGAAAAACAACTGTGAAAATACTGTTCTAGCATGGAACTGCAAGAGACTTTGGACACAGGAGAGAGGTGGCTTAAGCTGGATTTTAAACTGAAATAATCACTTTTATTACGAGTGTTTGGCTGGGTGCTGATTGTCGAGGGCACTTCAAGAGGTCAGAGTCAAGTCTGCTCTGCAAATGGAAATTTCTGAAAATTTGCTGGAAACGGTTTCAAGTTCAGTATGAAAAGCCATTATTGTATTTTTAAGCATTTGTGTGTTTGAGCTGTGGGTAGAGGCTTTGCCACTGTCATCCATGGTGATTCCTGCTGGCTGCCCACTGGGAGCCAGGGATGTGTGGGATGTGTTCCACAGCTGCCTTTGTGCTGCTGTGTCACACTGGGTCACAAAGCTCCACAATGGTCAGTCCTGAACTGCTTTGGCCAGTGCCAAACCTACCTGTAAGATTTAAAGAAAACTACTGTAAAAGCCTGACAACAGGAAAGCAATCCCAAATGAAGGCAGGGAGATCATAAGGAGAATTGAGATGTAGGTGGTTTGGGCGTAATAGAAGGAGGAGAGGGAACAAAAAATTATTTGCACTCATTTAGGTTTCTCAAAATTAAATTGTTGTGGGTTGGTAAGAAAACACTAACAGACTTTTAGTATTTTCTTGCCTGTACATGGCAGGATTCACTTCATTCTCCTCACATTCAGGAAGCAGCATTGCACAGGGATGCACCTGCCTTCTTGTGAAAGGCCTCTTGAAATCTCTGATAATCCTAACAACCTCTTTTATACTGCTTTCTGCAAGTTTTTGTTTTCCAGCTGATTATTCTGTTTTGCCAGGCAAAATACAGCTGTTGAGGTTAATTCCAACAAGATTTTTGTGGCATTTCTCTCTAATTCTGCTAGAATGTGATGTGGATTTTTAAAATTTTTTCCCTCCACTGATGCTATTTAATTTGAATCCACCAGCAGAGGCTGCAGTGATGGGGTCTTTGTGCTGCATTTAACAGCTTCAAGTTATTCTCTTGTGCTTTTTCTGTCTTGTAACAAAGGTTGGTGCCATTTAGAAAACACATGTGGCACTTCTGTTTCTTGGCAAATTATTTATATTCCTTTTTTCTTGTTACTGTCGTAGTGAATGTTAACAAAGTGATGCTGATAGCCTTGCAAAACTGCATTTAAATGAAGTTATAAGCAGAAAAATGTCATATTTGCATTTATTTTTTTGGGAGGACAGGTATGGGAAGGAGTGTGTGGAAGAGAATGTCAGATCCATGTGCTACTCCAGAGGCTTTCTGTACTCACAGGATTCTTTATGAAATGGATCCAACTTGTCAATTATTACACTGTAAGAAGCAGCCCCAGAATCATGTCCTGGGCTTGTCCAGTCTCTGTCCCACCAGGTTCTGATCATTTTGAGTGCTGAACTTGTGACACATGCTTTGTGTTCTCACCTTAGTCAGTCTTCACATGATTGAAGGCTGTTAATTATTGTGACAGGAATGTTCCAGAACTCCAGAACATGAGTTTACAGCTGGTGCAGTGCAGAAGTAGCAGTGACAGGACAGTGACAGGATGATGCAGTTTGAGGGCAGCATTGGTGGGTTTGCAGTGAGCTCTCCAAGGATCCTCTCTGCTCAAATGAAGCACATATTAAGACAATACAGGTTTCTAATCACATGCATTTGTCTGCAAGTGGAGACTGGTACAGGCTTCCACCCAGGCCATCACCAGTGGGTGCATTAAGGATGTGCCCAGGAATTTGGAGTAGCCTTTGGGAGAAAGAAGATCCTCTTTGCCCACTTACAGGATGTGAATTGTAACAACATTAGCTGTCATTCTTACAGCACTCTGTCCTCTCCACTCCTGAATTTACAAACCTTTGTGCACTCAGGCACTGCCTGGGCAGGGGAGGGAGAGGGTGGGAGCCTTTCCCTGCCCAGCCCGGTGCCAGAGGGCCCTGGGGTGTTTCCCAAAGGATTTCCCAGTGCAGGGAGGGAGGCTGCCTGTCTGTCTGATGGGCAGCAGCTCTCTGGGGTGGGTGTCAGGGAGAGCAGAGAGCTCAGGGAGGGCAGGGAGCTCTCAGTGAGAGCAGAGCTCTGCAGGGCTCAGCTCCAGCCGCTGCTCAGCGCTGAGACAGCCTCTGTTCAACCTTCACCTTGACATTTTGTGTTTTGAGCAAAAGGAGACATTTACCCTGCTGAAATGTCCAGTGACTTTCACCTTTTGCACTTTTTGGTTAGAACAGAAAATCAGTGACGGGCAGGGGCTGTGCTGTGACAGAGCTATGTTTGAATGGGCATTGCTTTTTGTGGGCTTGATTTGATTTTGTTCTTCTCAAGGTTTTTCATTTCCAGACAGAATTCTCTCCAGGCAATACTGGATGGGTCTGCCAGCAGCCCTGCCTTACACAATCAAGTTGTGTTGTGTGACAATCCTCGCATTCAGTGCTCACAGCCACCTTCCCCCTGTGCTGGGGCAGAGCTCAGGTGTGCCTGGCAGGTGAGTCCTGCTGTCCCTCCCTCAGGACACACGGCAGGCTCTGTTTTCTATGTCACTGTCACTTCTTCTCATCCAATGCAATGGTAGTAAGACCCTCCCCTACCTCACAGGGTGGCTGACACTTCATTGAGAGTAAAGGATTCTTTTGGATTTCTATGATATTTTATATCCAGAGGATAGCAAATGCGACTGCTGATCTTGTTTAAACTGATATTCTGTGATCAAGTTATTTTCTTAGAAATTCAAATCTTAGAGATTTGTTTTATTTTCGTGTCTAACTTTTAAGGGTCAGTTTTACAGACAAAGTACCTAGTTAATGCAGTAATTAATCAATTATCTGTTGATTAAAGTGTTTCACCAGTGCATTAAATGGAAACAGAACACTAATTTTTAATAAAGTGTTATATTTTGTCTTCTGTGATTTTTCTCCAGCATCATAACTTGGTTTTGGTGGTGTTGGTCTCTGGAACTTTTGTTCCCCACTGAGGATTTGGGTTGGAGCTCCTGGGCCAGGAGCAGCAGTGGAGCGGGGGATCCTTGTCATGCTGTCCCGCTGGAGTGCTGGATCCGTGTCCCCCCTGTCCCTGTCCCCCCTGTCCCTGTCCCCCCTGTCCCTGTCCCTGTCCCTGTCCCCTGTCCCCGTCCCGCTGTCCCCTCCGCCCGCGCACAGCGCCCCCCCGCGGCCGGGCGGTGTCCCCGCCCGCTGACGTCACGCCGCGGTGAAGATGGCGGCGGGCCCGGGTCGGGAGCTGTGAGCGCCCCGGGCCCGCCAACATGAGCTGCTCGGCGGACGCCGTGAAGGACAGGCTGCTGTGGAACGTCAAGAAGGAGGTGAGGGCGGAGGGAGCGCCTGGGGCTGTGCGGCGGGCAGAGCCCCGCGCTCCGGGCTCCGTCCCCGGGCCGCGGGTCGGACCGAGCGCCGCGTGGGGAACGCCCTGAGGCCCGGCGGGGTGAGCGCCGTGCCCCGGCAGGTAGCGAGCGGGGTCTGCCCCGGAGGGATGCGCTCTGCCCCGGCGGGATGCAGGACGCGCCGTGCCCCGGCGGCGCTCGACCGGGCTGTGGGGCTGGCAGGGCGATGCTGCTCCCGGACAGCCCCGGCTCTGTTTCCCCTGGAGCAGGGATGTCGCTCACGGGGCTGCTGCTGCTGCTGCTGCAGGAGCTGACTTTGGCTCCCGCTCCTTTTCCCGGAGCTTGCCTTCCCCGTAGTACTCGGCTTTTATGACTTTAGCTGCGAGCTTTAGAGAAGGAGGGATATCGGAGATAAGAAAGGTGTCTGTAGATGAGGCGAGCTGGCTCCCCGGTGCCAGCGCCCTGGCACCTGTGCCCTGGAAGGGTTAATTTGGGTGGTTGTTCTGCACACTCCTGTGTGACATTGCCGGGCTGGGGCGGTCAGAGCCGTGTGTGCATAACGAGCCCAACCCCGCACCTGAGCACAGGTGTTGGGTCACACTCGCCTTTGGGCTGGTGGCACTTGGTGCTCGCACGGAGGTGCCCGGCAGGTGCCCCATTCCCGGTGCCCGGCAGGTGCCCCGTGCCTGCGGGCAGTGCTCGGTGCTCCATTCCCGGTGCTCGGTGCTCGGCAGGTGCCCCGAACCTGCAGGCGGTGCTCGGTGCTCAGCAGGACGGACGGAGAGCTCGCTGCGCTGGCATCGCGCTGGAGCAGCTCCTGCCTCTGTTTTTACTCAGCAGTGAAGATGTAAGGCTTATCCATCACAGCAGTAACGAGTATTTTAAACAGGTACCTGCCCTCCTGCTCCATCCCCTGCACAGTTCACTGCTGGGGAAGCAGCAGGAGCCATCAAAGTTCACATGAAAAATTGTTGCTATAGGCAGGGTTCCTGAGCCGGTCTCCCATGCCCTGGTACTCATTAATGCTGGAATCAGAGCACATCAGGAGCGTGGGGAGTGTGCAGGGGCAGAGCAGGGACAGACACATCAAGGACAGTCTGTGTGAGGAGTGGCAGGACTGTGTCCCAGGATGACCCAGCCAGAGCTGGCTCTGGGCAGGTGGTACCTGCTGAATGCTGCCATGAACCTGCCCCTTCCATTAGAAATCTCTGCTCCAACTGGAACCTCAGAACCTTCATTTAGAAGTGGGTGCACTTGCTCTCGTGAGTAATGCTTGAATATATAAATAAATCTGATAAATGTTTTCCAAGTGTGAACATTGCAATCTTGTGCTAATGCATGAGATGGAAAGGGAAATGGATTTTCATGATCTTAGCCATCTCAAGCTCAGGAGAAATAGTGGTGGGTAATTAAAAAATCTGAGGCTAATTTGTTTTTAAAGTCTCTAAAATGTTTTTAATTGGACGCTGGTTTTTAAATTACTTCAATAATGCTTGCAAGTGTTATTTGTACCTTCTGTGTCATCTGCATTTTTGTTTTGTCTCTGATTTGTTTTTTCCTTCTCCAAACCCTTACCAGTGCTCTTTTAGAGCACTTACAGTGGCTTGGTTTTTTAGGGATTGGCCGAAGCTTTCCAGCCTAAAGTAGCCATGAGAGCCTTTGTTGGTGATGAGCAGGTTCAGGCAGCACCCCTCACCTGTGCACTCACAGAAGGAAGGGCTCCTGTCTTGCTCACAGTAAGAAAATGGCTCAGGAGGCAGTTGGAGACACTGAGATGGAGATTTGATTTGTCTTCAATAATCAATTACAGAGGCAGGAATTGAACACAAGCTACTAGAAACCACCCACCAGATGATGCTGCCCTTAATGACTGTAATTAACTTTTTCCAGTGGAGTTTTCAACCTCATTTTTTATCATGTATGACTTCACACAGCCACTTCTGCCTGCTTGCTGGGAGAACCTGACTCCACGTCTGTGTCTGTTCTCAGAGCCCCCTTCCCTTGTGCTTTAAACCCAGACTCTCTTTCCTATGGAATTATTTTCCCATAACCTCAATAACCAAAGGAGTTCATAGGCAGCAGATTCTTTCTGTGGGCAGTTCCACCAAGCCTGTTAAAATTCAG
The DNA here is from genome assembly GCA_009812075.1 of Sialia sialis. Lineage (NCBI taxonomy): Eukaryota > Metazoa > Chordata > Aves > Passeriformes > Turdidae > Sialia > Sialia sialis. The sequence continues at coordinate 530,641 of VRYO01002784.1, read as the reverse complement.
TTGTCTTTGAAAAGTACAGAACAGTCATCTCCAAAGTCACTCGGTGCAAAGTGCCTCAGTCTCTCAGTTAAAACTTCTGTATTTTTCCTTTGGGAAGGTTAATGCTGCTTGCTTTTCCTCAGATGGACTTTCAGTTCCCATTGGTAGGGAATGTATTTTGTTGGCTCTCACAGAAAGGAAGACAAGTAATGTGTTTAGAAAATGTAACTGCTGGGATTCATGCTGAGGCTGCTTGGAAGTTCACGTTTCAAGCATTTATCTCTCTCTGCAGGAAAATCTGTTGTGACAAGCAGACTCATAAAACCGGCTTTTTTCTCTGGCCATTTCCTTTTGCCTCCTGAAATGGAGGGTTTTGCCATTTCTGGATTTAAACGGTACTTTCTGGCTGTGAAACAAACAGGATAACAATAACCTTAGCAGTTCTACCCTGAACGATTTCAGAGCACTTCAGAAACTCAATTGCTCAACTGGCAGCTGAAATGTAAGGACTCCTGAGCAGAAGTGCAATAGTTATTGAACAGCTTTTATTACACTAGCAGTCTTTCATCAGGAGTGAGGAGTCAGTGCAGCAGAGCTGTCAATAAAGGAGGTGAGCAGTAGCTGCCCAAGCTGAAGAGGATATGGATGCTGGACATTAGGTTTTCTCCTTTGAGGAAAAAATACTTTAAGCTTTAACTGTGTTCCTGATTATTGTGGTATGTTATGAACATTCTTCTTTACCATTTTTAAAGTTTCCTTATAATAAAAATTATTAAAAAATTAAACATGAAGGCATTTCTATTGTGTATTTCTTGAGTGAAATTTAATAAACAATCCATGCATTATGATGTGTGTTTGGTGTTTGCTTCTGAAAGTTTTGGTGCTTGGTAGGATGTGGAGAAAGTGAGAGCAGTGATCCATTGGAGCAGGCTGTGGGAGCAGCCCAGCTGGAGGCTGCAGCCCCTTCATCCCTTGCACAGACACAGGGACAGGCTCATTCCTTCCCTGGGGGGTAGATGCTGATGTTTCTGTTAATGGGATTAATTTTACAGTTTGGTCAGGTCTGCTGGTAGCTGCTAGTGGGTGTTTGTGGGGGCTTGTGCTCAAAAAGCTCCATTGTCAAGTGCCTCCCAAGAACAGAGACAAGGCAGCAGAAATCCCTATGAAGAGCTGTGCAATATTGCAAGGGAATAAAGGATACAAGCAAAAAAAAAACCAACAGCTTGAGTTCCATTTGATCAGAAACACTTGCTTTAGCTCCTTGCCTGGAGCATCCACGAATTACGTGGCAGTGAGGGATGACGTGGGACTGAAGAACACTGCATTCCAGCTTTTGAATCTTCTCATATCCTGTCTATGCCTTAAAAATGTTTTCTAATAACACTCAGTCACTCTCCAGAAAATGCACGGAGCTTGCTTGGCATCTGGTGGCATGGGGAACACACAGAGTGCCTGCTCTGTGTCCTTAGCTCTGGAGTCTGGGTCTGACTTCTGAGAGCACAGGATGGTGCTGCTCTAGAAAAGAAGGGTTGATTATTGAACCTGAAACCCTTTTCTTTCTCAGTTTTTATACACTTACAATTGTTGATTGGGGTCTAAATAACATGCTGAGCTGATTGGGATGTTCCTGGGAAATGTGTGGTAGCAATGAATTGGCTGCTGAGCTCTTGAGCTTTTGCTCCTTGAAGCGACTCTTCCACCCTGTTCAACTGGATTTGAATTCCAGTTAGTGTTCTGTGGGGTGCTGAGACTGATTTCATGGTCTGTAGTCCTGATTTCATGTCTGTGACCTTGAGTGATAAGTGCAGAGGCTGCAGTGACTCCAAGCCAGCGTGGTGACTGCACCAGGGCAGGGTCTGTCTTCATGCCAGTGGCACACCAGCCCTTTCCTTGAGTGAATAAAACTGTGCCAGAGGGATTGCTGAGGACACAGGATCATCCAGATGTGAGTGCCTGTTGATGAGACCTCCTCACACCCCTGCTTCTTCCTTGGTACCCTCTTACTGCTCCACCTTCAGCTGCTTCACTGGGAGGTCCCAAGTTCAAACAGCCGTGTCAGAAACACCACAGGAAAGAAACAAATTGCCTGGCTCAGAGTTTGTGTTGTCAGGCCTCAGGTGTGAGCAGGGAGCCAGGTTTTATGAAGTGCAAGAGACTTGTTTTGAAGTCCTCAGCTATAAAACACGCTCTACTTTCAAAGCCTCTTACGTGTTTGCTTTTTCACCTCCAGTGTTTTCTTCACAACTCAGAGGGCTCCTGTTTGATAAGGAGCACAAATTCCGCAGGATCCACTTGATCCAGAATTTGGAGTGAGGCAAATGCCACGTGTTGAAAGGCTCGTGCAGCAAGTAGCAGAGCTGCAGCCTGCTGCCAGCCGGGCTGGGGGTGTAGGAGTGGGCACAGAGGCCCCAAGATGATTACTGGGGGAGGGAGGTTTAATTACAGCGTGCAGAATTGGTCTCACAGATGGCCCTGCTGGGGGAGGAAGCCCTCCAAACTGAAGAAGCAGCTCCACAGGCAGCTGCAGAGCCCAGCTGTCGATGGAGCACTGCACCTGCAGCTTCTGCTGCTCCAGCACTGAGTGGGACAGCCCAGAACTTTGGGACCTGTCGGTGCCATGAAGTGGTACCCAGGTAGCTCTAAATGTTGGAAGAAGAGAGTGTCTGGTTAAGTCTTATGCTGTGGTAGCACTTCCTTTCACCTATTGAAAGTGAATTGGCGTGTGTTTAGTCAGTATCATAACCCTGCAATTGCAGCTCACAAATGAGAGAAGTCAAGAGTGATGGTTGATTTGTATATGGAAGAGAGCAAGCTCTCCACAGACAGGAGGAAATGAGTGTCTGATAAATGACTTGGTGACGAGTTGGAAGCCAGTGAGGTTTCCTGTGGTGTCAGGCTGAGGAAGCCATTGGGGACATTGGGGAGGAATCACTGGAGATGAACTGGCAGTGACTAGAGCCTCTCACCAAGAGCTTCATTGTAAGAATTGTCTGTTTATTCTTTAATTTTCGGAAGTCAGTAATTTGCAGTCATTTCCCTCTGGAGCTTGACACATCTTGAGCCCTGAAACTGGAAAGGAACTTTGTTTTAAATCATTGAAAAGTGTGATAAGTGTAATTTTATTTGGTACAATTGTTTAATTGTGTCTTGAAGTGAAAACTGAAGGCACTACCTTCTCTGTAGGTACTGTAATAATTTTGTATATTGTCCCATGCAACAGAGCTTCAAGGCATAATTTGTAATTTCTGTGGCATGTTCTGAGCTTCCCATGTAGGGGGAAGGTGGCCCTGAACCCCTCTGGGAATGTGTAATTGTGTCCTCCCTGTGCTTTGTGCTTGAAATAGAGCAGAATGGCACGAGTGGAAATGGGGCATTACAACACAGTTTGGTTCCATGAGCAGAAGAGACTGTGAAGGCCAAGGATGAGTCATAAAAACTCTTCCACAGCGCTTTGGAACTTCTGCTGGAGAAGTTCTTTGGAGGGTATTGTGGGCACACTGAAATCTGACAGAAATGGGGGCACACCCCAAACAGACGTGTCCTTGTTCTGCCGTGTTTCCTCAAGCCCCTCAGGTTTGTTTGTGCTTCCCCTCCTTAAATCCATTCTTCCTGCAAAATGTGATGTGGGAGAGTTGTTAGTCTGCTGGTGAGGGAAAGGGGACAAGCAGTGGTTGAAACTGCAGCTCCCAGGTGCTGTGCTGATTTTGTTGGGATCATACAGTCGTTTCTCTCTGTTCATTTTAGGTGAAGCAGATCATGGAGGAAGCTGTCACCCGGAAATTCGTACATGAAGACAGCAGTCACATCATCGCCTTATGTGGTAAATGTCATGTGGAAGAGCTAACACTACCTAACCTTACTTTTCCTCTAGACATTTCTTTTCTCTGCTGTCAGAGGTAAATGCAGGGATTTAGATATATTTAGATATTACAAATCATAGTGCCCAGGCCCATTTCACCTCTGTATTTGCTCCATGTGTGTTTACATTACAAATTGTAAAGTAACTCTTACTAAAATGTCATTATCCGAGCAGGTGGCCTTGCTGCAGGCTGGCTGAGTGTTCCAGGGAGCTGCCAGCGTGGTCTACCTGGTCCCTGCTCCTGGAATCCTGTCCTGGAAGCTGTCATGTGGAATGGGGTGGCAGCTATTTCTGTTAAACTCTGCTTGGCCAAAATTAGGAATATTTGAAAGTCTTCATTCTTGTCTCGTCCTCCTGCTGTGATTCCAGCTGGTTTTGTGTCCAGAATTCTTCATAATGTGAAGAACTAATAACTGTGCACTGAGCTGCCTCATTATTGTCCTAAGCAGGACTCCAGCCTGCTGCTGCTTTGAACGGAGGCCTTGATTAACTCCAAACCAGAAGGTGAAGCTGAATGTTCTGTTTTTACTTTGGCTGATTGAATGGAGAAATCCCTTCCAGCAGATTTGGCTAACAGCTCCTGGCTGCTGCTCTCCTGTGTGTGCAGTTCTCTCCCCCACTCCACTTTCATGTGACTCTTCAAGAGGTTTTTCCCTTCTATTTAAAATTAGATTTGTTCAGTACATGAGTCATTTTTGGTGAATCTTTGTTGCAAATATAGAATTCTTGTGAATCATTTTACTCTCCTGCTAGGCTGAGTTTAGCAGGAGTCTCTTAAATACATGATGGCTGATTTCAGGGTCACTCTGCATCAGTAGCTGGGCAGTTTGTAGCTGCCCTGGGTGTTGGGGGTGCCAGTTAAATGGCACGTGTCCCTTGTCCTGGAAGAAATGCTGCCGCTCTGTGCCAGCCTTGCTGGCTGCAGGAGTGGTGCCTGTGTGCAGGGCAGCTGTGCTCATCCAGCAGCAGGGTTTGGAACCACCAGGACTCTGCTCCAGTCTGTGCTCTTGGGAAAGCAGGACCATGTTTTCATCCCTGTGGAAGATGCTGTATCTGTTCCCAAGCCAGCATATAACCAGCCTAAGTTACATCCCAGGGCTCTGTCATCCCCTCTCATTTCTAGATCTGGCTCTCCAGAGGCACAGCAGCTCCAGTGGGGCTGTGCCTGATGTGTGAGCTCTGCATTCCTTCGGGCTGGGGGTGGCTGTGGAGCATTCCAGTGCTGCTGTGTGGCTGCTCAGGGGCCAGTGCAGCACTGCAGGTGTGTTGGAGCATCCTCTGTGCCTGTGCAGTGTGAGAGGTTTCCTTGGGAACAGCAGTGACGTGAGCTCTGAGCTCTGTGCAGCAGGGCTCTGCTCCCACAGCCTCCTGCCCAGTGCCTGCAGCTGCTCTCCCAGGAGCTGCCCCTTCCCCTTCCCCTTCCCCTTCCCCTTCCCCTGCCCTTCTCCATTCTCAGGGACAGGGGAAGGCAAAGGAATATAGATCATATCTCTGTCTCTGCAGTTGTCTGAGGTGTATCTACAGGGGTTCCAGTTCAACCCATTACTCCTACAGCATTTGTCCAAAAGCTGCCTGCCTTTTGCTGAGCCTTTTCTGTGTGGCTTCCCATCTTTAGTCTGACAGTAACATGATGCTTGAAGCAATTAAAAATCTTGTTTAAGTCAGCTTCATACTGCAGGGTTTATTCATGAATGCCTCAGACATGGTTGTCCAAACGATCTCTACATTTTCAGTATCTACTTTGAAATGAGTCTCAGTAGTCTGTTCTCTTTGAATAATATTTTGAATGTATTAAATGAAATAATCCTGATTTCCCCATGCTATAAACTGATCACTGTGGAATTCAGGTGGGTTATGGAGGATTGGTGTGTGTCACAATTAAATATATGTTGTTTAGGTGTAAATCCAGCATGCCAGCTTGGCAGAGGGAATATACTTGCTATGTTTTGGGGAAAGGTTAGTAGTAAACATGAATAAAAATAGTAACTTGGGCATTGTTAAATATGCAGAATTTGGCTTTTCATTGAGATTTGAGTTCAAATTAAGGAAGGGATGAACTGCACTGAAAAGCTTTTTTTGGCCTGAATAATAAACCTGCTACCAGTAATTAAACCCGTTAATTAAAACGTGCAGAATCCCTTTGTGGCTGAACTGAAAAGACCAGTTCTGATTTGAGCTGCAGAATGCTATTTAATATACTTGGGGTTCTCGTAAGCCTTGTTTGAGGATGGAATTGCACGCGTTCCTTGGGCTGTGAGGGTCGGGAGGGAGCTGGGGGATTCCCCTGCTGCTCCTGGGGGATGCACCTGAGCTGTGGCTTTTGGCAAGGGCATCACCAGGTTCTTTCCTGTTCCTGAACTCAAATCCTATGAGACACTGAGGCTCTTCTATCAAGGAAAACAAAAAAATTGCCATCTTCTTTTTGTTTTCTTGATGCTTTGTAGCTTTTTTGGTATACTTTGGATACTTGACATGTGCTATTTCTTCCCATCTTCAGTTACTGACATTAAATTTACCACCAGTGTTGGTTACACTCCTTCCCTTCAGAGGCATTTGGAAGTATTTGTTCTTCCTTTTCTTCAGGTCATTGAATAATCTTTGCCTTCCAAATCTGTTCTAAAACTGTATTTAGACCAGACTTACAGACCAGAAATGCTTTTCCCCTTTTGAACCCAAGCAGAAAATTTGTTGTTTCTGGGTGTTACATTACTGCTCTAGCCTGATAGATTTGCTGAGGATCTTTGCTGCAGACCCTGCAATTCCAGGTGCAGAGGAGAGGAGCAGAGAGCCTCTCCTGGAGGAGCTGAGGAGCCCAAGGGGATGAGCCAGTCCTGTTGATTTAGCTGCATATTGCTTTTCTTCTCTTATTAACTGATGAAAATGACTGTTGTTTTTTTTTTTTTTTTCCTGGGTAGTGCTGTGTTTAAATAACACAGATCTTGAAAGAAGAACAAAGCCATGTCACGATCTGTCCAGTCATGCACTGGGAAAGGTGACAGGGTTTGGATATTAACTGAAGATGTTTTTATGGGATCTGTGACTGCTTGAGTCATGTGTGCAGCCCTTCAAACAAAAGAAGATGCGGTGCCTGCCCGGGGAGCTTGGGAGATAATGAATTCCCATTAGTAAGCAGCTCTTGGTGCTTTCTCTGTGTGAATAATACATCAGACAGGAGGCCTGAGGCCTTTCAGGGGACATCTGGAGCCACAGAGGAGGGACACTTGCCTGAGCTCTGCAAGCTGAGCAGCCTGTGAAGCCTTGGCTGGTTCTGGTTGTGGTGCTGAGGATGTCCATGCACAGACAGGTCCGTGCAGCAGCCCTGCAGTGCTGTGAGTGCCCCTGGCCGGCTCTGCAGGGTCCATCCTCCTCCTGTGTGGGTGATTCCCAGGTCCAGCAGCACCATGTGCCAGGTGGCAGGGGAGTGTTATCACACTTCTTCTCAGAGCAGTTTCTCCTGTGTGCTCCTCTGAGTTGTACAGCAGCTCTTCCAGCTTCCCTGCATGTCCTTCACTCAGAGACACTCAAATGCAGTCTTGACTTGTGCCAGGCTCTGGCAGGTCAGAGCCTGACTCCATGGCTGCTTTTGTGAAGCACTCCTCAGCTGGCAGTCGTGTCTTATGCTCCTGCAGTGTCTGTGTACATCAGGACTGCATTTATTGTTCTCACAAACAGAGCAAGGAGAGCTATCACCCACAAGTGCTTCTGAGATGTCTGCTTCAGGCTGTAATTCCACACTCGAGATGTGATGTGTGGGCCCTGTATCCATCCCTGGCAGCTTCCTTTCACAGAGCCCTGCGGCATCTAGGCTTGGATAATCATCAGTGCAAGATGCCTTCTTCTTCCAAAAAAAAAGAGGGAACTATTATTTGAAATAGCTCTGTGTCACTGAGTATCTGTTCACAGCAGAAGGACTGGTGTGTTCTGAGAATCAGAGTGGCTCTTGGGTCCCCTTCACAGCTCAGAGCCTGTGTATGACAGGATTGTCATTAATGAATGTGCTAAACACTTACTGAGACTGGGCTTTCTGTGGAACACTTGAGCAATTACTGCCCAGCTTCCTAAGGCAGATGAGTACTCCACTCATTCTGGACAAAGGAGGCCAGAGGAAGGCTCTTGTGTGGCTGGGTTTTCTGGATTTTCTCTTGTGTGGCTGGGTTTTCTGGATTTTCTCTGGTGTGGCTGGATTTTCTCTTGTGTGGCTGGATTTTCTCTTGTGTGGCTGGGTTTTCTGGATTTTCTCTGGTGTGGCTGGGTTTTCTGGATTTTCTCTGGTGGGGCTGGGTTTTTTGGAGCCACATAGTTGAGATCTGGTAAGGTGTGAAATGTGAGGGCCTTGCACATGTGCAGGAGCCCAATCAAAGAGCTTCAGCTGAGGTCGTGGATGAGCCTCCACACACACTGGCAGTGGAAAACCAGGAATCCTTGGAGCATGAATGTGTCTGGTGAGTCCTGGAAACCAGATGTGCAGGTGCTGTGGGATGGGCTGCTGTGTGAGCTGCAGGAGTGCCTGGCACTGCTGTTAGTCTCACTGCTGGGGACCCCAGGGTTAACCACAGCAGTGGCCTCAGCTCTGAGGCTTTTCCCTCACTGGGCTTTGGATGACTTCTTATCCCACTTTGCACAAAGTTAATTGTGTTTGAAAGAAAACAGTTTGGTTCCCATAATTTTCAGCTGGAGTGAGAGCATTCCAGTTCTTCTGAAAATCAGCCCCATTAGGAAGAGATGTCTTAGCTTTGGGGGTTTTGGCTGATTGCCGTGGGGCTTCTAAGTAGCACCACATTCAGATTTGACAGAAAACAAAGAATTCAATTTTCTCTCTTTTTTCCTTAGCTCACAGAAATGTAGCTTCTGTAGAAACAGATGTAAATAACCATTGCCCAACCTGACAGTCGATCATCTTAATTCTTTTGGCTTTCTACCCATGGCATTGATATTTAAAAAAATTTAATATAATCTGCTATGGAACTGCAGATCTCTCACAAACAAAACACAAGTCTCCCTGTATTATTGCTCCTATTTGGGAAACAAACATTTTCAATGATGAATAATGCTTAAAAAATAGTTTACAGAGATTCTACCTCACTTGATAAACACATTAGCCCAGAGAGTGTGCCAGAGATGATCATAACTGAGGGGAGGCAAATATTTTTTCATGCACATTTAGAAGGTTTTTGATTTTGCTCCAAAGATGATGCTTAAATTAATGAGTGGTGTGCTGTAGTGGGGAGGAGAAAAACAGAGTGATTAGCTCTGATGTGAAATGAAAGAGTTTTTGAACTGCATGTGTTTTTAGCTGGAGAAGTGAAATAAAATCTCTCATGCTTTTTAGACAACTCTTCTAAACATTTTGCTTTGATGCTGGGCCATCAAGTTGGATAGTTTTTAATATTTAGAGAAACTTCAGTAATTTTGATTTACCCTTAACAGTATTTTATGAAAACACTTATGTTTTCTAAAGGTTGCTGATATCTTTGAGGCTCAATGATCATGATTTTAAAGAGGAGCAGCCACCAAATTTCAGCCCTGAAGTTTCCCAGCCACTTTAGAACTGGGAATTGTCTCCATTTTTAAAAAATTACTTTCTAGGGAATTATGGAACATAGGATGTTCTGTGGCACAGGTTGAGGGCAGGTTCTCCAGGGCAGAGGAGCAGGTTTAGGTGTGTCCTGTGCAGTCCCTTGCTGCCAGCTGGCACTCGGTACCAGTGACATGACAGGCTGGAACTGGGCAACAAAACTGGTTTCAGACTGGTCTGTGAGCAGCAGGATAAAGCAACAGCAGCTGGAGGTCGTGAGCATCTGATTGCTTCTTGATCATTCTCCTCTTTTCACTTGTTTTTAATTTCTTCAGCCTCATGCATTCAATTCCCTGTGCACAGTTTCCATGAAAACAAGGTATTTAGCTGCAGTATTTCTTCCTGTCTAAGGAAAATCTCATCTGCTAAGTACACCCCATAAATAATCCTTCCACAGGCCTTCTTTTCTCTGCTCACCACCCTTCCAGCCCCAGAACTCTCATTTCATAGTCCATTAAGGCATGTCAGAATTTTCATAGAGGCAGGAAAGGACAAAGCCAAACTTGTTCACCTGACCCTGGAAGAAGTGGCAGTGGTGAAGTCATAAAAAAGTGACAATTTCTGCAGCTTGGTGGGCACTGTGATTATTTGAACTGTAAATCAATAACATATCTGCACTTAATTAAATTCAGCAGTGAGCACTGCAGAGAATGTTCCTCTAAACTGTCTGGAGTTAATGAATTTTTGGGTGGCTGCTGTTAACTGAACCACACAAGGGAGTTACCTGAGCTGTGCTGATTTACTCCCAGTGCAGAGCTGCTCCTGTGCTCTGTGTGTGATGAGTTGCTGCCTTTTGATCTGGTCAGTTTTTGTATGTGTTTATTGCAGGTGCAGTGACAGTAGGCAGGCTTGGGGTCACACTGGGCTGTGTGCACACATAACTGTAGCCAAAAGCATGTGTATATGTGTGTGGCCCACTTGGGTGTACACAAAACCACCCAGGGATGCTTTTCTGATGTCACCAGTTTCTCCAGAAACAACTAAATAATCAATTTTTAGGTCTTCTTAGAGTATCAGATTGCAGAAAGGGAAAAGTGGTTAATTTTCTGAGAAATGGGTAAATAAGCCCATTGGCCTGTCCCTGTGCTATAACCCCTGGAATAGTTTGTGTTGTCTCTCCGGCAGCAGTCTGAGCTGCGCAGTTTGTGACTGCTGGGCATCTCCTGGTTTTGATTTATCACTAAGCACCATGGCCAAGGAGCTCTCATGTCCTCTCAGAGCTTGTGCAGCTGGAGGTGGCTGTGGTGCCAGTCTGCCCAGGATGTTTCATTTCCTCCCTGGCTGGGCTTGGCCGTGGGCGATGCTGGCAAGGTGCAGTGGGATCAGCGCCTGCCTGGGACACAGAGCCAAGGAGAGCCCTGGGGGCTGTGCCAGGGAGCTGTGTGCGTGGGACGGGTCCCTTCCTGCTCTCCTGGCCCACCGGGGCTGGAGTGGGGTGGCATCTGTGGTGTGACATGTGCTGCCCTGTTGGATGTTGTGGAGTTTAACTGGATAAAAGCCACGGTGTATTCAGCACGTTCAGTACAAGCACATTCAGATCAAGGCAGATGTGAATCTATTCCAGCTGTTCTGGAACAATTCTTGTTGAAAGGAGCCTGGAGAGAAGAGTACTGACAGCCAGAGCTGCTGTCTCAGTCTGGGGGTGAAGAATAGAGAATGAAGTGACCTGAGGGTCACACAGGTGACCTACCCCCCATCCAGGGGTGCCTTACACATGGAACTGGACATGCAGTAATCTCCTGTGCTGTGGAAAATACATTGTGAGGCAGTCCTGCAGCAAATTCCTTGCAGATGACCCCTACATGTGTTATAGGAGACTGAGCTTACCCAATTTCTTGTGATGAGAGGTGTCACAATGGAATAATTAAATATTGGGGCTCTAGGGACAGTCACTGGGGAAATTGCCCTCAGTGGCAGCTGCAGTATTTATTAATAATTAAAGCTGGGCCTGCTGTGCTTTTCACTAATTTTGTTTCATTAATATTTTATTGTTTTAAAGAAATAAAAAAAAGCAGTGAAGGTGGGAAGAGAGCCTGTTTCCTAAGCAACAGCAATGCACTTCTTTGCAGTTATTTTTAAAGGCGGGTTGCTTCATTTAAGATTTGGAATCAAATTGCTGCATTGCTCCAGGCATCCAGAAAGCTGCTTTGCTTTTTTTTTTTTTAATTTTTTTTTCCATAATTTCTAATGGAAAGATAGAGCAAAGCAGTTGCTGGGTTAAGAGCTGTTGTGATGGTTGCTGGACAGGAGCTGGGCTGTGCTGTGAGGAACTTTCCCTTGCTGTCACCTCCCTGCCCCCGTGCCAGGCTCTGTGGCACTCCCTAAGGGATGCTCCTTCCCAGCAGAGGAGCCAGCCTGGCTGCAGAGGTGTGCTCAGCACTGGGCTCCTGCTCCTCGGGAGCAGTGAAGAGAGGAGTGTTGAGGGAATGCTCAGCACCTGGCAGTGCTGGGTGTAAAGTGCCACAAAGCGCTGCCTTCTCTCCAAAAGAGCTGCGGGTGTTGGAGCAGATGGAGTGCCATTTGTTGCTGTCAGCAGTGTTTAACGTGGCAGGGGAGCTGTGATGTCCCATGGGCTGCCTGCTGCCACCCAGCACAGGAGAGCCCTGCCCAGTGCTGCACTCAGAGCCCTGTGGAGGTTGCCCTGCCCTGGGCACACACCTGGCACGCAGAGCTGGGTATTTCCCTTGCCTGTGAACGAACTGGCCTGTTCTTCATCCCTTCGTGTGACTCTGTGAGTCATCTGCAGTCTCACTTCAGAAGCTGACAGACAAGGAAAGCTCATTTTTTTGTTTTGATTTGTTTTGTTTTTTGTTATTTTTTAAAATTTGTATTTCTCATTTCCTTTCCCTGCAGCAGGTTACATGAGACCTGGATAGGTTTCTGGTGCAGTCTTGCAAGGGTGGCACAGTGCAGTGCCGTGTTTTACTGGTAGCCATCAGGGCATGTTTTGTGTGACACATGTAAAGTGGGGTGAAAGTACTCAGAGAGATTCCAGTTCATCTGTGCACTGCCAGTATCTCCAGTTCATCTGTGCACTGCCATTATCTGTGCTTTACAAGGTGCCTGTAGTTGCAGGTTAGACACAGCTCACACCATCTGGTTGAGTTCTGTAGTGTGTGTGCCCCAGCTCTGCTCCTGGCCCCAGTGCCAGGGCAGTGGGGTGCTGCTGGTGAGCAGCAGCAGCAGCAGCAGCAGCAGCAGCCCCTGTGTCCCTTTCCCAGGTGTGGTGGAGGCGTGTCTCCTGCACATGCTGAAGCGCAGGGCTGCCGGCTTCCTGCGCACCGACAAGGTGGCTGCACTCTTCACCAAGGTGGGCAAGAGCTGTGCCATCGCTGGAGACGTGTGCAAGAAGGTGCAGGAGCTGCAGCAGCAGGTGGAGAGCAGGTGAGGCTGCATGTGGTGCAGGTGTGTGTGCATGGTGGGACACAGAGGGCACAGGGGCTGTCTCAGCCGTGGCTGATGAGCTTTGGCTTGGTGGTGGCTGTGAATGTTTGTGTCTGATCAAGCTGGCAGTGAGCAGAGGGACAGAGATGGGCAGCTGGGGCTTTGGTGTTTCATTTTGCTTCTCGGCACAGCCCACACACAGCAAGTGAAGTGACTAATGACTGGTGATTGCAGAGGACCCAGTCAGGGCATGGCTGGACCAGCTTGGACTAGTGGTGGGAGGGGAGGGCGTGGAGGGAGGAACTCAAGAACAGACACACTGAAAAGCTGTTTTGGCATGCTCCTGCCAAACCAACAACAAATTTGTAGGTGTCATAGGAGAAACAATTAAATTAGTGGATATGAAGAGTGATGGGAAGAAGAATGTTACAGCAAAGCTGTTCAGTACATACTGGACTTAAGCACAACAGAATCCTGGAGTCAAGGACTTCAGTTACTGAAATTCTTAGACTCCTTGTAGGTGGTGAGTAGCAAAGTTAAAATTTTCCATGTGGTTCTGTAGATGGAATCACAGTGCATGCGTGTCTTGTCCTATAAGCTCAGGACAAGAGCATTTTTAATTCTGTTTGTAGGCACTGCTGGAGCCCTAAGAGCTCTTTGCACATCACTGGAACTTTAGCCTCTGATCAATTTGCTGTAAGAAGGGCTTTGCTGAGAGAGCTTGTCTTCAATTACTGACAGTTATTTAAATTGGCTTATAAATAACTTATATTTCTGTGTAATTTTCTGACATTGATCTTTATTAGACTGGTAATTATCAGACTTTGTTATGTAGTTTTTGACAGATATGTACGTATTTTTGATATGTTTTAAATTGTGCCTACGGTACAGACTGGGATTTTATTAATTTTAGTTTTTTAAATGTTGAGAAGAAAGATGTTTTCTACTGAAAATTCACCAGCCTCTCTGCTGGTTAAGAGCCCACATAAACACCCCTCTAGCCACCAGAGAACTTTGGCTGTGTCCTCTAACAGAGAGGAGCAAATGAACTTAAATTCTGTGGTTTCTCTTGGACACATTTTGTGTGTTTTTCAGCTATTAACAGCCACAAAATGGAAGTGCTGTAGAAGACACACACAGCAAAGATGCTGTTGGGAAATGCTGCAGGGGGTGGACTCGCTCTGCTGGATGTGTGAAATGAGGCAGAAGGGCTCTAACAGCCTGACTGTTCCCGGGGCGGGGGGCTAAGAAAACCCCTGTTGAGGACACATCTAAGCACTGAAGGAATGTTCTGATGTCAGTGCTGTCCCCCTTGCCTGCAGGGCTGCTGCCACAGCCTCTGTGGGACTGGGACCCTGGTAGTGCAGAGGGCATCACAGATCTCACCCAAACCACCCCAAACAAATGTGTTAACTCCATGTCACCAAACACTTTCCTGAAAGGGAACCCAAGTGCTGGCAAAGAGCCTGAACATGTCAGGGTTTCTTTCCTCATTGAGGCAAAATGGATCCACCTTCTATTTTAAGGGGGATGTTTTCTGGAGAAGACTTCCAGAGGGTTCCTGTTCCCTCAGCCCAGGGCAGTGTGTGGAGAGCCAAGGCATGTTTCCCTGTGCTTTGCAGCCCTTTGTCCTGCAGCTGCACTGATGCAGGAGGATGGGTTTCACTGCATGATGGAGCTGTCAGCCAGCAATGCACATTCTGACTACTTTTATTTTATCACTTTTTGTAGGAAAAATCAGCCAAGTGGGCAGGAACCCCTCAAAAGGCAGGGATCAACCACAAGCAAAGCACCTGTCCTGACACCTCAGGCCATCAAGCACATCTGGGTTCGGACAGCCTTGATTGAGAAGGTGCTGGACAAGATTGTGCAGTACATTGTTGATAACTGCAGGTAAGGAAAGCAGCAGAAGCACGGGGACTTGTTGGACTGGTGCATTTAGGTGTCTGCAGCAAGGGGTTTCATCAAAGGTCTTTGGCAAAGCCCCTGTGATGCAGGCTTCTGGTAAGATGAAAACCAGTTACATAGGCATTTAGAAAAAAATGTACTTTAATTTTTCATCACTGTCAGTGTTTCAGGCTTACAGAAAACATTAACAGGCATCAGCTTTCCAGAAATCAGCTACAAACCTAACTTCAAGTATATTAGGTGCCCATATTCTAATGGGACCTAGACCTTAGTGGAATAGAAGTATCTTCTAATAGGTCATGAGTTGAAAATAAGACTTTGGAACTTTAGGAGGTCAGGGAGGAAAATGCCTTTTGTTGAAAGGAGAATTAGAGCAGGAGGAGCTAGTGACATAAAACATTAGGGTTGTGAATCAAGTTTCCTTTTTAGAAAAAACTCAAACTTTGTGTAAAGTAGAAGTCTTCCCTTGCAAAACCGGAGAAGAGCATCAGTGCTTTATGGATGTATTCTCCATGGACTCTTCAAGAGGCAGAGATGAGTCCTCTCCATTCTCTTGTTGCTTCCTGCTGCCCAGCATCAGCTGTGGTTTGCCAAGGAGTGTCTCTTAACTCCCACCCTTCCTGCCCTCCCACAACCCATGATACAGAAGACTTAACGGGGCACACTGAGGACAATCTCCCATAAAAAGGGAAAGGAAGGGACCCTAAAGCTTGGTGTGGTCCCAGAAAAGCAGTTTGCTGGCAGGGGTGCTCTTGTCATTCTGCACTGGCAACACATTCTTGCTCACCCAAAGCCAATGGGTCTGAGCAAGGATGAGAGCTAAGGGCAAAGCAGCTTATTTTCACAGTATTTTCCAAGTTTGTGTTACTGTTTTCCTTGTCATCAGCTTTATTTTCCTGATGTATCTTGCCACTAAAAGCAAGAGAATGGAAGAAAGGTCTTTGTGCTGTTCAAGCAAACTGTTGCTCTGGGATATGTAATGCCAGCTTGGATTTTATGAGCTGTGTGCAGAAGAGGCAGAGGGAGGGTTGGCCATGTCCCAGAGACACAGTTAATGAAAGCATTTTAGTCCACTGCCTCAGACTGCAGATACATGGGTACAAGGGGTTTTAATTTCTTTTCCACATAATCCACAGGAGACTCATCAGGGGAGTTTGCTCTCAGTTGTTCATCACTGTGTGTTGTAGATGTTCACCTCACTGCCTTCCCCGTAGGATCAGGTCCTGCACTGCAGGTGTGTGATTTTGAGAACCCGACTTGGTGAACAACACAAACCTTTTCACAAGGCTTGTTACCTTGCATTTTTGTGTTATTACTGCTTAAATGCTCCATGTTCACATCCTTCAGCTGTTCAGTCCTGGAGGAGAAGCAGGTGCTTTAGAGTTTGAGCCCCATCTAGTGAACAGACCACAGAGGACAGTGGCATTCAACAACTGTGGGTGTTTGGATTTTCTGTCTCTGTGGCGTCATTCCAAGAGCAATGTAGTAGTTCATTGTTCTTCACAGTGCTTCAGGATGTTTCCTCACAGATGGAAGAGATGTTTAGGAATGTGTGGATTGTTTTGTCTCTGTGGAAAATGGACAAAATTGCTTGCAGAGAACTATTGTTTGTTCCCATATTGCAATTCTGCCCGAAGCCCCAAATCAAATATATCGGGTAAACACACTGAGCACAAGGCAAGCTCCTGCCTCTCCAAGCTCAGTTGAAAAATACTTGAGAATATCCAGGGGCCCATTGTGTTAGACCTGTAGCTAAACCCAGGCTTTCTAATGGTTCATACCAACTGATGTTTTTAACTGGGCTCTGATCTTTTATTCCTAGTAAATACTATGAAAAAGAAGCTTTACTGGCAGATCCTGTTTGTGGCCCAATACTGGCTTCTCTGCTAGGTGAGTTCTTGCAAAGTTACTTCTTATGCTGTTAAATAATTTTGCATTATGACAGTGTTACGAGAGGTGAATTTTATATCTTGTATGTAGTTAACCATTTATAATAGAGTAACAGTGAAGATGTTTTGGTGCTTACAAGACCAGAAGAGACTGATCATCTGGTTTTATTAGCAATTATATTGGTTGGATCAGAAAGCCGAGTGGGAATGGATTTTTACTGAATGCTTGCTGGCAGTTTGTAACTGCTAATGCTGCTGTGGCAGGGTACTGTGTCCTACAGGAATACTCTCATACAGCCCTGGGTAATAGGAGTGAAGCATCATTATCATGTTGTCTGTATTGTGGGCTGTTCCCATAGGATCAGTGACCATAATTATTCACTTGGCTTGGGAAGGAAATCTCACCTTCAGTGCTCAGGCAGCAGGATAGCACCGGGTTTGTCTCGGGACAGACTCAGAAGTCTCTCCCTTGGTCTCTTTGCCTAGTTGGACCGTGTGCTCTGGAGTACACCAAGCTCAAGACAGCTGACCACTACTGGACAGACCCTTCTGCCGACGAGCTGGTGCAGCGGCACCGCATCCACGGTGCCCACGGCCGCCAGGACTCGCCCTGCAGGCGCCCAGCCCTGGGAGTAGGTATTTACTGTGTGCCTGCTTCTGAGCCAGGCCAGGGCTGGATGTGAAACAGCCCCGTGAGGGACACACCTGAATCTGGAACAGCCTTTCTTCCCTCTTCTCTAACGGAGCTTTATCACAGACTAGAAGTCTGTTTGGGCCATAATATCCTCTTTATCTGTATGCACAAAAGTTTGAGATCCAACACTAAATTCTGTGGCTTTTGACAGTTGTGATCTGACCAGGTAGTTCACAAGAAATTCAGAGTTAAGAGTGCAGGTGATTTCTCTGCAGAGGCCCCTGGCTGCACAAGAGTTGCTGTCTCTGGAGGCTGTGCAGTGCAGCGTTGTGCAGTGCTGTGCAGTGCAGTGTTGTGCTCTGCAGTGCAGTGCAGTGCAGTGCTGTGCTCTGCAGTGCAGTGCAGTGTTGTGTTGTGCTGTGCAGTGCTGTGCTATGCAGTACTCTGCAGTGCTGTGCAGTGCAGTGTTGTGCTGTGCTCTGCAGTGCAGTGCTGCGCAGTGCAGTGTTGTGCTGTGCAGTGCTGTGCTATGCAGTACTCTGCAGTGCAGTGCAGTGCAGTGTTGTGCTCCGCAGTGCAGTGCAGTGCAGTGCTGTGTTGTGCTATGCAGTACTCTGCAGTGCAGTGCAGTGCTGTGCTATGCAGTACTCTGCAGTGCAGTGCAGTGCAGTGTTGTGCTCTGCAGTGCTGTGCAATGCAGTGTTGTGCTCCGCAGTGCAGTGCAGTGCTGTGTTGTGCTATGCAGTACTCTGCAGTGCAGTGCAGTGCTGTGCTATGCAGTACTCTGAAGTGCAGTGCAGTGCAGTGCTGTGGTGTGCTGTGCTGACCGCCTGTGTCCTGTGTGTGCAGATCAGGAAGCGCCACTCCAGCGGCAGTGCATCTGAGGATCGCTTCGCTGCCTCGGCCCGGGAGTACGTGGAGTCCCTGCACCAGAACTCCCGCACACACCTCCTCTACGGCAAGAACAACGTGCTGGTGCAGCCAGTGAGTGTGTGCAGCTGGGGCTGGGGGAGCAGGGCTGTGTCTGGGCACAGCTCACACCTGCCAAGGGCTCGCTGCATTCTGTTCTCAGCACGGAGCTGCCTGCCTGGGCTCTCCTGTGCTGGGGTGCATTTGACACCACACAAATGCTTGCACTGCCTGACCATTGTCAGTGAGCACTGGGCCTGTAGGCAGGAACAAACATCCAGGACTGTGTTTCATGAGTGTGTTGTGTTTTTTCCCCTCTTTCCAGTAGCACTATTGTATACCAATACTTTTTCTGTTAGGGTTTCCCTCAGCACTTCCCAGATACTGCAGCTTTGGAACTTGAACGGCATAGAAAGACATGCATATATTTTATGTAGATACTTTGTGCATTGACTCACCTGAGTTGTCTGTTTGTTGCTTCTGTGAACAGAAAGATGACCTGGAGGCAATTCCTGGCTATCTGTCCCTTCATCAGTCAGCAGATAGTTTGACGTTAAAGTGGACTCCAAACCAGCTGATGAATGGAACCCTTGGAGATTCAGAACTGGAGAAAAGGTACTCATTGCATTCAGGAAAGTTGGGAGCCACTGTGTAACCAGCTGGGGGAGTACCAGGATAGAGGAAGGGGAGGGGAAGAGGGAAACAGAGGTTGTACAAACCTGTACCAGAATATCCAGTGCGGAGAAACTAGTTTCCTTTGCCATTTTCTTGGCTAATAATTTACTTTAATTGACCATATTTAATAAGCAGTTATTAACTTAGCAGAGTCTTTCTATCAGATGCTTGGAACTGGAAGCATTCCTGGATGTGGAAAAAAACCAATGTTTCCTGCACTTTCCTTCCCTTTCAGTGTTTACTGGGACTATGCACTGATTGTGCCACTGAGCCAGATCGTCTGCATCCACTGCCATCAGCAACGTAAGC
Organism: Sialia sialis; assembly: GCA_009812075.1. NCBI lineage: Eukaryota > Metazoa > Chordata > Aves > Passeriformes > Turdidae > Sialia > Sialia sialis. The sequence continues at coordinate 511,520 of VRYO01002784.1, read as the reverse complement.
ATAACCCTTTAGCATGTACTCCTTAAACAAATAGGAGAGCCACTTGAGTGATTGCTTTTCCTCCCTCAGTGTTGGGAACACCTCTGACTAGTTCTGGCCTTGTGGGAATGAGTTTTAAAATCTCCAGTCCCAGGTGACAGAGGATAACAACTGTATGAGGCTTTCATAGTTTGTTGTATCTTGAGTTTCTGTAGGACTAAAGGGCTGCTATCATCCTTACATCACACTGTGCCTTCCAAAGATTTATTTATCTACTTAGAGATGATCCCAAATAGAATTTACTTAGAAGGTAAGAGCAGCAAAGCGAGGCTGTGATGTAACAGTGTGGACTCCCCTTGTCCTCCTTGCAGCAGAAAGCAGATGGACACTAGTGCTGGTGAGTCAGGATGGGACGCAGAGGCCTCCGCTGCACTTTCCCCAAGGAGGGCACCTCCTCGCCTTCCTGTCCTGCCTGGAGAACGGGCTCCTGCCCCGTGGCCAGCTGGAGCCCCCGCTGTGGTCCCAGACAGGCAAGGTACTGCTGCTTCTGCTGAGCTCTGGGCTCAGGCTGCTCTCACAGCTGCTCCACAGGGGCTGGGCTCTGACTTCCAGCTAAAGTAGGATGAAAATAACTCCATTTAGTCCAGTTTGCTTCTTACACACGTGGTGCATAAAAACTGTTCATACCTTCATTACCCCATTGAGCAGTGAGCTGGAATCTGCTGTTGATTAAGATATAAACCCACACCACAGAAGTGAGGCTCAGATGGACTGGACAGAGCTGCTGCCAGCTGCTGCTGGGGTGCCCAGCTCCCATAGATTACGAGAAAAGGCTGGTTTAGAGCACACAGAAAAGTAGTATTAAGTACTCCTAAATCCCCAGCTGTGTGTGTATGACTCCACTGTTTTCTCTCTCATCTCCCAACATTGCAAGTTTGGAGATTTAAGATGCCAGAGGTCTGCAGTGCTTTGTTTGTTGTACTCTGTTAGTCACTCATAGCTGAATGTATGGAATTATTATTTTCTCTAGGGCAAGGTGTTTCCAAAGCTTCGAAAACGGAACAGCAACAAGTCAGTGGACCTGGAGGAGATGCCAGCTGAGGACACATCCACAGACTATGTCTTCAGAATTATTTATCCTGGACATAAGCACGATAACAGTAAGTGCCTCTGTTCTGCTTTGTTTGGGAAAAAAAACCACAAATCAGGCATCTGAAAAAATCCCCAAGTAATATCCTGGGAAGTACCTGCAGGTGACAAACCACGTTTTTGTAAGGGGGTAAAATAACCAAACCTCTAATAAATTTCACTGAGATATAATTGAGATCAACAGGTACATCTTAGGTTTCCTTAATGCAGCGAGACTTGCTATCTTAGTAGAAATGGAGTTGAGGTAGGGAATCTTATATTTACTCTGTATTTTACAGAGGAAGTTTTCAAAATGTTCCCTTGGGCTTGCAAACTGAGACTGAAACAAGAAAGATTGCTTGACTAACCAAGAGCAGTTTTGCTCCTGAAGTGCGGATATTTTTACTGGCCACAATGCTTGCTCATTATGTTGTTATTAGGAAAAAAACCATAAACTCTTAAAAGTACCCCAAGAACTCCCTGGGCTAAGTTTTCCTGGCTTGGAAGCACAAACTTAACAATGGATAAATAAACGCCCTTCCAAGGAAACTAAATGAATTCCCAAGCACCAAACCACCTCATGTCATCAGTGAATACAAATCCCTTACGTGCAAGAAGGCATTTGAGCTAGTTGTCAAGCAGCTTGTTGAGTTTCATTCCCCTTGGCAAAGAAGCAAGAATTTCCTGGGAAGATGAGAGGCTGAAGTGTACAGGGATTTGGAGTTACTGCTCATACTGGGACTTAGTGCAGCTGGGGAAGCAGGAGTCTCCTCTGCAGCCTCCTGAGCCTGGGCCTGGGCCCAGTGCCTGCTGGGCTTTGCCAGGGCTCCTGGGCTGGCACAGGTAAGTCCATGCACACACCAGCAGAGCACCTGGTGCCTTGTTCTGCTGCAGGGGCTGCAGGTGCTGTGCCAGGCAGCAGCTCTGCCTGTCTGCAAAGCCACACGCAGCTGGCACTGAGGGTTTGCTGTCCGGATGCATCTGCACAGGTTTCAGAGAAGAGGCCACAGCACTGCTAAGGGCACATGACAGAAGCTAGCTGGAGCCTAGAATTCCCGTGGAGCTTTGCTCAAAAGCATTCTCAGCTGCTGCAGGCTGGCACTGGGATCTTTGTCCCTTGCCATGGTGAGCCATGTGTGCTCTCACAGCCTGTGCACACTCCAGGGCTGGCCTGAGTTTGGTGGAGCATGCTTGGTGTCTGTAGAAACTCGGTTTTCACACCCATTACAAGAGCTTTCCCCTTGAGCAGAGGGCAGGGTTCAAGTCCTTTGTCTTTGCTGACCTTTTGAGCTTTCCCACAGCATTGAGTTCTTTCTTCTTATGCTCCTCTTTCACTATTTTCTTTGAGCAGTAACTATTAACTACCACCACTTAGCTGCCAGCCGCTCTACCTCTGTTGACGATGATGAGGAGGAGGAAGATAAGCTACACGCAATGCTATCAATGATCTGCTCTCGGAACCTCACAGCTCCTAATAGGATGAAAGGTTTTTATCCTCCTCCCCCTGTGCCCCAGAGCTCTCTTGCAGCTCCTTCCACTGATGCATACAACAGTGTTGGCATTATTACAGGGCAATGAAATGATTATTTCACCGACACCGTGAGATCTGGAGATGGAGGTGACTGTGCAGGAAGCCTGGGGAGTAGAGCAGCATCTTCCTCTCCCTCCGTGTGTGTGCTGCTGAGCAGCAATCCTCCTCTCCCGTGGGGCTTCCTGCCCCATCTTTACAAAGGCTGGAGGCTAGAGCAGGTTCTCAGGACAGGAGGAGGGAGTGTAAGAGTTTTGTGGTTCACAGTGAGGTAGCAGAGTGTGCAGAGAGGGCTGTGTGGAGGTGCAGGGCCTGTCTGGGGTTGGTGCTTTCATTCCACTTGCATCCATAGCCTGAGGGGGCTTCAGAGGATCAGCTGTGAGCTCCACCACCCTCCACTAATTTGTCATCTATTTCTTCATATTATTTAAATTGGTATTCTCAAGATGTACGTGCATTTGTTATCCAGTAGTTTAGCTCTGAATTCTGAGAAGTCCTTGCTTTCTCTTGTACCTTGGACTGGTGGGACTGACTGCAAGAGACAATAATTGCCCTGCACTGTTGTACAGTGCCAGAGTTCTGGGTTAGACAGGGTGTGGAAGGTGTTCAAGGAGAGCCTCAGTTCTTCTAGGCTGCCCACACACTTACCCAAGGGAGCAGCCCCTGGAAATTGATAAAGCCCAGCCCAAGGTAATAAAGAGTTCTTGGAAGGCATGGATGGAAAGAAGTTCCACAAATAGTGTTCCTCTTGAAAATGACACTTTAGGAAGTTTCAGTGTGTCCTAACTGATTGTGCCTGGATATGGGCAAAAATGGGAAGGAGAACATTTATCTGCCACATCCAAGTCAAGCAGAAGGAGCACAATTTAGTCTTTAGTCAGGTGATAGAACATGGAAGTTATCCCACTAGAACGGCTGTCAGGTGTCTGCTTTTGGTTATTTACTCTTGCAGGGGATGGTAGAGGTAGGGATGTGTCTGGGGATAGCCTGGCTGTCTCTCCAGCAGCCCCATCCCATAATGACAACACTGTTGTAGCAGGTTCGCCAGCCATCTGCTTTGACATTGTGCAACATGCTCGACTTTTGCATGTAGCTGAAGTTACAGATAACACCACTATAATTAAATAAAAGATGCTGTTCACTCTAATTCTTCACTAATTCAGGTACCTTTCATCTGAATCTTTAGGTTCTGTGGGGTTCTTTCCTTGTTTCTCTAAAAAACAATAAAAATTTAAAACTGAAAACCCAATTTTCCTGTCTACAGAGGGGAGGCAAAAACTAATGATCTAAAAATGTTTATCCAGTGGTTTTTATTTGAACCCAATAAGAAGCTGCAATAAAGACTGGGTCGTTCAGCTCCTTCCTGAAGAATTAAGGTGAAGAGCATTTTTGCATCACACTTTGTTTTGTGAAATGAAACACACATGACTGCTTCCGCATGAGCCTGTGCTTTTTCTGTTAACAAATGGGTTTACTCCATTCCTCCCTCACCTCTGCCCACTTTCTAATAGGCACTCCTAAAATGCTTTGTGCTACCTTGATTTAAAATGCATGAGATGGTTTGGAATTGCCCCCCCCACCACTCAACAAATACCTGTTTTAAAAGCACGGCCCAGGGGACTGGATTTTGCTTGTAACTGTTAATTTAGTGGCATATTTATGACATACATTATTGTATTTGCCTTAATTTTAATCATGGGTGAGCTGAAAGGCCAGTTATTTATTATAAACCAAAAACCCCACGAGTTCAAATGCCAGCTGGGAACGCTGAAGAGCTGAAGCCAGTCTTTCTGAAGGGAGCTGCTGATTTTTTGATTTGCCTTTCTGGTTAAAAAGGCAAATAGATTTGGTGGAGCAGGGATAACTCAGGAAGCTGCACTGTACAGTTGGATCACATACCCCTGTAGAGAGTATCCTTTTATAAATATAGTGTGGACACTGCAGGACTGGACTGTCCTGTGCTAAGTATTTTAGGATCTGAGGGGGAAAGAAGCATCTTCTGAAAGTTAACTGACTCAGTTTGCTTTAATTTCTTCCATGCTCCAGCTTTCACTGTGGCTGGACCAGCAGCTCCATGGCTGATTCCAGGAACTGCAAAATGAAATTCTGAGGCCTGAATTAAATAGAAGGTTGGGCTAGATGATCTCTTATGGCCATAAATAACATTTCCCTAGTATTACACACGAACCAGTTGAGTTGTTACTGCAGCACCCTTTTCTCTGTTCTCTGGAAACATGAACTGGGATGTGCATGGGCGAGAGAGGGGCACTTGGTGAAGGGGTTTGGCTTCCTGGGAAGGGACCTGCACAGCATGCTGCAGCTCCAGAGCAGTGCTTCTGAGGATGCTGCTCTCCTCTTTCTGGAGCCAAGGTCCAGAGCCTGTTGAGAAGTGAAGCATGAACCATCAGGATGCACAGGAGGAGGGGCAGAAAGGGAAAGGGCTGATGTCCTTGTGTGTGTTTGTTTTTCCACAGACACCAGTGAGATGATAGAGATGCAAGGCTTTGGGGCAAACCTGCTGTCGTGGCAGCTGGAACACTGCAGCCAGGGCTCCTCCTGCATCTCCTGCTCCATGGGCAGCTCTCCCTACGACATTCCCAGCTGCTGCAACTGCATCCACGACCGGTGAGCAGGGCACAGAGCTTTCCTGGGGACTGTGCATGCCACAGGTAAAAGCAGGAAGGTTTGAGAGCTTCCAGCACTCGAGACAGAGTAAAGATTTTCAAGTAACGATTTTCAAGTGGTTTCTAACATAAAAAGATAAAGTTAGGCAGCAAGAAATTTAGTTTTTTAAACTATGCTCAAGTCACATTTTGATAGAAAAATTTCATCTAGTTCTTTTATCTAGTGTAAAACACTTCAGCTCTAGGAATGTTATCTTTACAAGCTATTAACAATTGAATGAAGGGCAGCAGTTCAATTTCATACAGATGTCTGAGTGCACCTGCAGCAATTGTGTATGCCAGGGGGAAATCTGTCTGGGGCCAAAATGTTTGTGGGGGAAGTGCTTTGGTAAGTGGAGTTTGTTATTATTGTGTTCTTTAACTAAATAAATAAATCTTGGTGCAGAGAAGAAAAATAGCTGTGTTTAGGACACGGGGATCAGCATGAAATTCCTGATGCTCTCTCTCCTCACCACCTGCTCTTGTCCTGTTGATGCCTCTCCACAGAGCTCCACTAAAGATGTTGTGTGAAAGCATGAAGAGGCAGATCATTTCCAGAGCCTTTTATGGATGTAAGTGAAGCTTTTATATCTGGCCCACATGGTATCCATATGCTTATCAAACAACATGGGATGTTTGGCTTAGAAAGCAGTCTGACCCTAAACTCAGGGCAGGAGGGTGGATGTGACTGCAGTGCCAGAGTGTCAGTGTTTGTGAGTTTTGCAGCTGGCAGTGGGACGAGTGATGACAGTGAAGACAGAATGTGGTTGTACCTGGCAGGGGAGTGCAGGACGTGGGTGTTGCTGCTCTGTGTCTGGTCTGCTCAGCCTTTGGCTCTGCTCTAACTGCTCATTCTCACACAGTGCAGAGGGAGCTCAGTGCAGGCAGGGCTGTCCCTGGGCTCCCAGTGCCCTGAGCAGGACTGTGGCTGTCCCTGGGGCTCCCAGTGCCCTGAGCAGGCCATGCTAAACTGTTCGTGGGGCTCCCATGTGCCCTGAGCAGGGCTGTGGCTGTCCCTGGGGCTTCCAGGCTGTGCTGAGCTGTTCCTGGGGTCCCAGGCTGTGCTGAGCTGTCCAAGGCCCCCAGCCCCTGCTGAGCTGTCCCTGTCCCCAGGGCTGGCACACTGCCGCCACCTCTCCACGGTGCGCACGCACCTCTCGGCGCTGGTGAACCACAGCATCGTGCCCCCGGACAGACCCAGCAGCGCCGCCGCCGGCCTCACCAAGGAGGTCTGGAGCAAGTACCAGAAGGACAAGAAGGTCAGTGCCACATCTCATCTCGCTGCTGTGCTGGGCAGGGAATCACCTGCAGTGGGCCCCAGGAAATGCCAAAGGTGTCGCTGCTCAACTCCTGAGACACAGTCACTTCTTACAATCCCTTCTCTCCTTTGCTTCTCTGATGATGGCAAAGCAATCAGAGCTACTCATCTATGCAATTGTAGATTATTTTCATGGAAGGCATGACAGCCTGTATTAAATGGATTTCAACTAAGGCCCTAAAGTCTTGAATCAAGCTGCAGAATTTATTTAGTATCCTGCATGTGTTTCACTGTGTACCTAGTGTGAAGTGTCTGTGAGTGTACCTGTTAAATACACATGTATTGCCTTCAACACCTCTTTCTCCTGGCCACTGTAGAACTACAAGGAACTGGAATTACTGAGAAGAGTTTACTATGGTGGGGTCCAGCATGAGATTCGGAAGGAAGTGTGGCCATTCTTGTTAGGTCACTACAAATTTGGCATGGCCAAAAAGGAGATGGACCAGGTAAGCCACAGCTTCTGTGCAATCTGAGTTACATTTACAGAGTATGTTTTATTTTCTAAATAGCTACTGTTGGTCTTTATTACTGGGTAATATTCCCAAGGACAGAACACTACTGGAAACATGAGTAACACAAGCTAGCAGAGGGGTTTTGATACCATGCTTTAGTGTCAGAACATCACTACATGAGACTTCTTCCTTCCCTGAAGTCAGGGAACGTGCATTCAGCTCTGCCTGTGGCATGCACATGCCCTGAGCACACCCTGTGTCCACAAATTTGTCACTTACAAAATGGGGAGACACTGACATTTGGATGGGAATTTTACTCACCTCTCTTCTATATAGTGTGTGAATTAACTTCAGACTGCTCCTTGAAATAACTCCCTTTTCTCCATGGTTCTGCATCTGCGTGCATGGACTTCTGCTGGAGCTGGGAACAGCCCAGATGGACAGTCTGCAGCTACTGTGTGGTGGTAAAACATTGCTTTTCTGTGACATCACCCAAAGATTGGCTGAACTGGATGGAGCAGTAACGAGGTTTGGCCTGGAATATAAATAACACATTAATTTGCTTTTCAGTTAGTGTTATTGCCAGGGAGGTAGCTTATTCTGTTCTGGATTAAATTGATAAGGAGTGGGTTATATATCAAAACATTTGGCATTTGCTAACTCCCAATTATTTTACATGCCAAGGAGTAATTTATGTCCCTGTGAGCAGAAGGGCAGCCTGACCTCCAGCCTTGTCACGGACAAATCAGTGTCTTGCAAACAGGGCACTCAATAAGCAGCTCCCTTTTTACTAAACATTGCTGTGGCGATTTGAGTTGTTTTCCTCCCAATAATCTTTAAAAGCCAGTTCTGAACACAGATGGAGAAACAGAGCCCTTCACTGTTCAAACTGGGTCACAGTCCCCCCTGAATCCAGTCATCTTAGTAGATGTTTATTATAGATTTTCTGTGTGCATCAGGACTATTCTACTGAGCACTGCTCCATTCTTTTTTAATCTTAGATTCTTAAGAAAGGAGGATATTGGAGGCATAGATTGCATTTTTATTTTACTGTCTCTGATCTCCACAGGTATATGAACTATCAGATTTATGATCCATGTGTAGAAATAAAAGGTAGATCTGGAAATGAACAAGACGACCCAGATATTTAGTTTTTAGAGTGGGAGATGTGAAGCCATCTCTTATGGATGCTAGCCCCATCTCCAAAGGGCATGTGCTGGGACATAGGGGATATGGCAAGAAGAGATAAATACTGGAGTCTGTAAGATAGAAATTACACTAAATTCATACAGAAATGTTACAAGATAGGAAGGATCTGATCTGCAGAACACAGGCTCCTACAGAAGATTTTTCTCCCTGAGTTTGTACCCTACTAACCCAGAGGTACTCTGAACTTACCTGGAATTGTAATGAGCTACTCAATACCAGTAGTAAACAAGAGTAATAACTGACTCCTCAAAGGAATGGCTTGTGGGAGACTGAAGCTTACTCTGAATGTAGGAGTCTGTTAAAGGAGTGACATGAAAACAATCACAGCACCTGCACGCACACGAACCCGTCATGTCCTTAACTGAAGTCACTGCAGGTGATTTATCATCTTTCTCTTCTGATGGCATTTTTCCACTCCCACATGTGGCTGTCCTCCAGCCCTCCATAGCTGTTGTATTTTATGATTTATGACTCGCCAGCTACCTCAAGTGACAAACAGCCTGAGCAAGAGTGCTGGGGCAGCAGCTCAGCACAGAGCCTGGAGCCACAAGTGTGGCTTCTCTTCAGCTCCTGACAAGTGACAGAGAGCAAAATTGCTACACGTCCCTTAACAGCTCAAGGGGGTTTCTTTGGCTGTCTTTCCAAAGAGAAAGCCACCAGTGACAAAGACCTTTATTCCTGTGGTGCCCAGTGCAGATGGATTGGGAGCTGGGATTCGAGAGTTTCTCCCAGGATCTGACTCTGTACAGCCTGGTGGCTGTAAACTGTGACCAGGAATTCTTCACAGGGGCTGTGGTAGAGCTGAGACAGGAGTTGGAAGGAGGTGTGATGGAATTAGGGGCGATACAGACAGAGGCAGCACTTGCTCTGAGATTGCATTTGACTTGTGTGAGAGGATTTACGTGACATCGTTAGTTCCATCCTGGGTCACACCACAGTGGCACAGTGCTGTTGATCGTGTATACACCTGCTTGTATGGATCCTTTCTGGTGCCTACAGTGTTATTAATTCCTGAGTACTGGGTACTCCTCTGCAGTCACAGGGGTGTGCTGGTGCAGCAGGAGGGCCTGGGCATCCTTTGGGCTTTCAGTCTGAGACCTCTCCCTTAGTTTCCTCCCAGAGTCAGTGCCTTGTGGCCAGCAGGGCAGTGTCTCAGGGTGTCTCTATGTGCAGGTGGATGCAGACATTGCTCTGAGGTACCAGAAGGTGATGGCTGAGTGGAAGGCGTGCGAGCTGGTTGTGAAGCAGCGAGAGAAGGAGTCACACTCAGCCACGCTGGCCAAGTTCTCCTCGGGCAGCAGCATCGACAGCCACGTCCAGAGGCTCATCCACAGGGACTCCACCATCAGCAATGATGTAGGTACTCCCTGCCCACTCACCACCTGCAGTGGGCAGTGCTCTGCACCTGCACAGGTGGAGATTAGCACAGCTCCTGAATCCTGGGCACACACTGGAGCTGTGGTGTCTCCAGCTTAGAGTGAAGCTCTGAATTCTGGATAGCCTACAGCTGTTGTTAAGCAGGACATGCCTAAGGGGCTCTCAGGTTCACCTGCCAGGAACAGCTCTCCAGATCTCTTCCTTGTAGGCCCCTCAGTCACCCCAGCACAGGTGATCACTGCTGCTGAAGTGTTTGTTTTCACGTCACAGGTGTTCATATCTGTGGATGAAGCAGACTCGGTGGAGCAGGACCCCAAGGGGCAGGAGGAGCCCACGCTGGCAGCAGCAGCCCCTGCAGCCGTGGAGTTTGACTCACCCGACTCGGGGCTGCCGTCCTCCAGGAACTACTCGGTCACCTCGGGCATCCTGTCCAGCATCGACGACGGCCAGAGCGGCTCCTTCGAGGAGGGGGCTGAGGAGGAGGGCAGCAGCGAGGGGGGAAGGACTGAGCTGGGCACTGCCTGCCTGCAGAGAGCCAAGGCAGGGCTGCTGCAGGCCCAGGACTCTGGCTCGGAGGAGCAGCTGTGCTCCCAGGATTATTTGGTGGATGTCGCCTCTGTCTGCGCTGCGTCCTACACAGTAGGTCACCCCTGAACTGCCATCCCCTCTGCACAGCACTGCTTTCCTAGCAAACCCTGCTACTTCTTCAGACAGCATTGCATGAGAGAGTCCCAAACTAGAACTGCAGCTGTTTGCTGCCAAATATTTTCATCTGGATTTCGGGCTAGATTGGAAATGCGGCAGCAAGAAAAATTTGTTTTGTTTTTTTTTTTAAGTAGGAGGGCAAGACCAGCAGTGTGGTACATTTCTAGGAGTTAAACTTTCCAGGGCCTGGGGGTGTAAACAACATACTGCATGTAGGATTCTATTGTTACTTAAATCAAGCTAAAACCTTCATCTCGTCAAACCGAACCAGAACCTAAATCTAGATTTGAGATGCCACCACCACTGTTGCTGTTGCTGTCATACAGCAGCATAGTTTTTGCTTCTTTCTGCTGAAATTATTTAGCAGGAAGTAGTCATTTGGAAATAGGACAGGTTTGGCACATTTCCCAGTGGAAACAAATGTGTTTTACCTGGCATTTTTGACAGTAATTGAGTATTTCGATGCCCTCATCTGCTCAGAATACAATTGTACTGTTTCTGGCTTGGTGATTCTCAGAGAAAATCTGCACAGAGTCCTGGGAATGCTGTAAGCTTGGCGGATCTAACTAAAACTTCTCTGTTCTAGATAGAGTTATTGGACACCGTTGCCTTAAATTTGCACAGAATTGATAAAGATGTCCAGAGATGTGACAGGAATTATTGGTATTTTACTGCTGAGAACCTGGAGAAGCTCCGAAATGTCATGTGCAGGTAATGAGCTTGTAAACCCAACTACTTCCACATGTCTGTCACAATCCATAAGCTAGTCTATAAACTATAATAATATGCAAATAACAGTCAATAAGAATTCTCAGTAATTAATTTAAAACAACTTGCCAGAAGGAAGAACAGGATGGCAGGTTAGAGCATGGGTCCAAGTTTGGAATGCAATTTGAGAAGATTTCTCAAGTGACAGACCCTATTTTAGAGAACTGTTTTGTGGATGTTTGGATTTCTCCTAATCAGAATGACACCTCCATGCACAGAGGGTCACTTTATGCAGGCAGCAAAGAGTAAAGGGCTAAAAGTGAAATACTCTGGGAAGTGTCACAAGGTTCACACCTTCAGCAGCTGCTTAGGATTTGATCTCAATACAAGGATTTCTTCTTTCCACAGCTATGTCTGGGAGCACCTAGAAGTTGGTTATGTCCAAGGCATGTGTGACCTCCTGGCTCCTTTGATGGTTATTCTTGACAATGGTAGGAAGGGTTTTCCTTTGGGACATGCTGGTATCCTTAGTGAGGCTTTCTTTAGAAATGCTGTTTCAGGAGCTGTCTGCATTAACCAGGGCTGGGTCACCAGCAAAATCAAACCTGCAGCTCCTGATTTGTGTTTTCTCCAGCTGTGGCTGTTGAAATGGCTAGCAGTAGTGTTTTGGGGCTGCCCTGTCACTCACTGATTTGCAGATTAAATTTTACCAAAGTGAGTAAATTTGTTGTGTTCTGGCAGTTGCTGACACTGAAAAGTCAACTGCAGGCTGGATTCTTTGAAACACAACTGGTAAAAATGGTCCAGAGTCAGGAACCAGCCTTTCTTTCATCTAAATCCTGGGATTCAGGGAACAGCAAAGGGAAAGACCCTGTTATTTTGGTTCAAGAAGTCCCAGAACTGCCAGCACTGAGTGTCAGCCTTGTCCCTGCAGATCAGCTGGCCTACAGCTGCTTCAGCCACCTGATGAAGAGGATGAGCCAGAACTTCCCCAATGGAGGTGCCATGGACACACACTTTGCCAACATGCGCTCCCTCATCCAGGTGAGTGTGCTCTGAGGGCACCTGGGGGAACACAGGGCTGTGCCAGAGGCTCAGGACTGTCCTGGAGCCTCAGGGACGGGCAAGAGCTCCACACTGGGTTCAGCTGTGGCCTCAGAGCTGGGCAGGAGCTGTGTTTGTGGAGTTCCAGCCTGAGAGCAGAGCTGGGGGTTGTTGAAAATCAGCAGGATCTACACCTTGTTCCTTGGCCCTTTGAAGTGATGGTGAGGATGGACTGTGCCTGCTGAGCTCAGCACCGAGTCAGGGCACCCAGGTGACAGCAAAGGGCTGTTCTGTGCTGAGCACAGGAGCAGCAGAGTGGGAGTCCAGCACCTCTGCCCTTGGCTGCTTCCAGACCACATCCTGACAGCTGATGTTTTCTATTCTAGATTCTGGACTCAGAACTTTTTGAATTGATGCACCAGAATGGAGATTACACTCATTTTTACTTCTGCTACCGCTGGTTCCTGCTTGACTTTAAAAGAGGTAACAATGTTCTCTGCCTTGTGTTTAGAGTTGTGTAGAACTGTAGCAGCTCTGTGTTTTGGTGTGAGTGTCTGTCAGGATGGTGAGTGGCAGCTGGGAGCACTGCAGAGTTTGTAACCAGGAAAGGTAATGCAGCTCTGAGATGAAACAGCACTGGAAGGAGTCCAGGCTGAGAAAGGGGCGTTGCAAATTCCTGATGATGTCACTGGAGCCAAGTTCCTACCCAGTGCAGATGCCTGTTTGCTCAAGAAGGTGATCCCAGTCCTCTGGAAGCTCCTGTCTCCTGCCTGTGCTAAGGAGCAGCTCAGGAGCTGCTGTACTTGGAGTCAGTGCCCTGTATGGTGTGGGAACACCCCTGATGCAGGATCCGTGCACAAGCACTGCACAGAGCTGGTGCTGACAGGCCCAGTGCAAAGCTGACACTCACTTGGACACGTGTTCAGGCCTGTCAGGTGGCCCTGAGAACACCTGGGCCTCCTGTGCTGCTCTCACATGGTCACTGTGGTTCAGGGACCTTCCTGGGCTTGGCTCTGCACCGTCCCACCTCAGGCTGGGCTCATTCTTCTGGAATCCAGTTTGGTCCTTGGGGCACAAGGGACAGGAGGTGGCTGGAGCAGAGCGGGAGAGGACAGGGAGGAGCCACCAGGGTCTGGTCATGGCTGGGTGAGGGCTGTAGACATTGGTGATGAGGAGGGACGTGGTCAGTTAATAATCAGATGCTCTTGTAATGTTTATTCCCATTCAGAATTGTTGTACGAGGATGTATTTACAGTGTGGGAAGTTATTTGGGCAGCAAAGCACATCTCTTCAGAACATTTTGTCCTTTTCATTGCCTTAGCACTTGTGGAAGTTTATCGAGAGATTATCCGTGATAACAACATGGACTTCACTGATATCATCAAGTTTTTTAATGGTAAGAACCATTTTGATAAAAAGTAATGAGGCTTTGCTCCTTCTCCCTTCCTGTCTGGTGCAGTTCTTGTTGTGACAAATCTCTGCTCTGAGTCTCAGTGCTGGGTCCTGCAGCACAAGGGATTCATCCACTTGTGTCTTTAATTGTCCAAAAGCAACCCCCTGGAACGCTCTGGGATTGCTGCTTGTTACAGTAATTAATTAATGCTAATGCTACAGGAATGTCAGTGCAGGGCAGGACGGTGGTGCTGACAGTTGAGATGTTTGTCTGTGTCTCCTAGAAATGGCTGAGCACCACAATGCTGCAGAGATCCTGAGGATAGCCAGAGACCTTGTCTACAAAGTGCAGACACTGATTGAGAACAAGTGACACAGCCTGGATGGAGCATTCCTTGCACTGTAATTCCAAATGGTGTTTGAATTGCATCTTCCATGTCATGTAATAAATAGTGAGGAGATGGTAACAGACTTTTACAACTTGAACTTTCCCTTCACCAGATGAGGTTGGTGTTTGATAGTCCTTGTTACACTCACTTTGTATTTCTAGAGAAAATCTTTTTCATTCTCTATCTCCCTCTCTAGAAGACATCTGTCCACATCTTTGCGATGTTGAGAGGGGGATTTGACAAACTGCACCATTTCTATTTTGACTTACTGCACCTGTAAAGCCTGGATGCACCTTGTGTGCTCTGCCAGAAGCTGCTGTGGGGGCAAGGCCAGGCCACTGTGGCCAGCACTGGATGGGCTCCCTGGAGGAGCACAGTCCTGGACTCGCTGTCTTTGCCTTGAACATGGAAGGGAACATGTCTGAAGTCGTGTTGCTAAAACATTTGGGTTTGTATTTGGCAGTGATTAAAGCTGATAAGGGTCCTGGCTGGGAGAATGCCACAGTTCATGGGAGCAGTGAGGACCTTGGCTGGCCCACACAGCCCTGCCTTTGTTCTGCTTTGCAGACTGCCAGGCCCTGCTCTGCTGCTCAGGTGGGCTGTGCAGAGCCAGGGATTCACATCCCATGGAGGACAGATGGCAGTGCCCAGCCTGGGCAGGGGCAGGGGCAGCTGGGGAACTGTGCAGCCCCCAGGCCTGCTGGGCTCTGCTGGGCTCTGCTGGGCGCCTCTGCTCTGCACAGGGTACAACTCTCACCTGTGTGCTCTGGGTGAGCCAGAGGGAGCAGGTTCTTGCTCATGCAGTCAGCTGCAGATTCCACAGATACTTCAGAGCCATCTCCTGGCTCAGAATGTCCTGCAGCCCCTGGCCCAGCCCTGCTCCCAGCCTGGACAGGTCTGAGCCCATCCCCAGCCCCAGCAGTGCCCAACCTCCACAGCCTCCACGGCTGCTCCAGGTGTGTCTGTCTGTTCACTTGAAAACTGGAAAAGTATTTTTTAAAAGAATGAGAAGAGTGAGAAAAACCTCCAACTCCCAGAGCCTGGGGAGTGATGGATGTACAGATAATACTGCACTATTTTCCTTTGGTATGTTGGGAATGTTCTGTACAGCTGTTTCACACAAACCCAATCTGTGAACTTTGCTGTATTTGTTAGAACATTCTGTCTGATTGGATTTTATCAATGTTGTGTATTATTTATTTTTGTTGGGAGCAGACTATTCTCTTTATTGCTCAATTATTTATGTTTAAATGTAACTTATGAATAAATACTTATTGTCAAGGCATCCCGTGAAGCTCTTTGGGAGCGATTTCTCTTCCCCCAAGGTGATTCCAGCAATGGAACAGGGCTGTCTAGGAGGACAGGGTGAGATGTAATTAATGTTTCTCTGAGCTGCACAGGCTGCATTGCTAAAGGCAATAAATAGGTCACCATGAAGTAGTCTCCTGAGGTGCCTTCAGTGGCTTTAAGGGCAGCGTTCATGTAGCCACTGGCTGAGCCTGAGCCAGCCCAGCCCACAGACAGAAACAGGCTTATCACAAGTGGTAAAAAGTAAGAGTTTGATCCTGAAATTTTAGGCCTGATTGTGCTGCAGCTGCATTAAATTCAGCTGAGCTGCTGGAGTTCCAGGACAGATCCTCCTCCATCACTCCCATTCCTTGTTGAAAGTCCATGAACTCCTCCAGCTGCTTCTCCTCTGCAGCTGGGCTGGTCTCTCCTCAGTCCCACCTGCCTGCTTGGCTGCTGCTGGCAGTTTTTGCAGCTGTGTTCCAGGTTTTTAGGCTAAATAGGTCTGCCTGGAGATGAGTTCCTGGGAGTTAGGGAACATTTCCCCATTCCACCACAGAAGAGCCCATAAAGGTGGGTGCAGCCATCTCTCAGCCGCTGCTCATTACAGCTGCTAATGAGGCATTTGTCCCTATCAGCAAGGATCAGCCCTCTGTGAACTGCATCCAAAGCCATGCTGGCCACATGAACTTCCAGTGTCCCTGTGTCCCCTGTGCTCACCTGTCTGCACGGTGGGACTGGGGTGGGCAGGCACCTGGGCAGGTCACAGCTCCTCTGGTCCCTCTGTCCTTCCCACACATCCCCCCCCAGTCTCAGTAATTTTTAAAGCAGTTATTTACACCCCTGGTGCTCCCCCAGCACCACCGTGGGGTTTGACTTGCCCGGTGCTGGATGCTCATCCACGTCCATCACATCCAGTGCTGGAGACGGAGCAGAGCCTGGGGCTGCAGCACCTGCAGGACAGAGAGCAGCTCCGTGTGAGGCAGGGATGGGCAGCCTCAGCAGGAGGGGCCCGGGCACGACCCCTGTGCCTGCAGCAGGGAGGGATGGGCTCAGGACAGGTCTCACAGACTCCTGAAGCTGCAGAGGCTTTGCTTTCCCCTGCACAGCACTGCTGGATCCAGACACGGCCCTCGGGCAGCTCCAGCCCCGTGGATCCGTGACACGACCTGGACAGGCTCCGGAGGGAAGGCTGGCACTGCTCTTGGACTGGGAAATCACAAACAAAGTGAGGGATCTGCATGCAAAGCATAGTGAAGCAAATGCAGAAATCTGTTTCTGATTTCAGTGCATGTTTATTTCAGTTTTATATTTATTTCAGGCAAGTGCTTATTACATGGATATCATTCATGTTGGATACCTAAATTCTGGAGCATGAAGAGCCAGTATTGTACAGCTGAATAGTAAAAATACAATATGTACAAAATTAGTTGCTTTTTCACATAGCAGATGTATCCAAACACATAAAAATCTTTACAGTCTAGTTTGTCAATATTCAGTATTTCAGTAAATTGGTAACACAGTGACAGTCCTCACTGTAAACACAGACTGCACCTGCCCAGGTGAGCGACGCGGGGGCTCCTGTGGGGTGCAGGGAGGGACGGGGGCTCTGGGCCAGCTATGGCAGTGACTGGGCTCAGTCAGCAGCTCCAGTGACACATTCCTAACGCGGGGAGCACGGCCAGACTAAATAAATAAAGAAATGCTGGAGGCGGGAGTGGGGAGGTGATGCAGTGACAGAGCAGGGGGTCCCCGCTCCCTCCACGGCTCCTCGCCCAGGCTGGGGCCTCAGCAGGAGCCAGTAACTCACGGGGTGGCTGCAGTCAGTCCCTGATCTCTCGCTCTGTCCAGCCCAGCACACTTTTGGCTCGGGTTGTTAAGGCGTATCCGTAAGGCACTGGCAGCAGTGGCCGGAGCTCCCGATGACCAGCACGGGCCAGCACCGCGGCCAGCGCGGGGCCAGCGCCGGCCACGGCCACAGAACCTCGGGGAGGACGTGCCTGCCTGCCAGGGAAAACACAACAGGGATGGGAGGGGAGTTTGGGCATTTCCCTGGAGAGCAGCGCTCCCTCCCACTCCAATTCCTACTCACAGCACAAGGAATGGGCTGAGCCAGTTTGTCCAGAGCCAGAGCAGAACCTGGTGAGGAGCACCAGGACATCCCACAGCCCATTCCCACAAACAGCCCTGACCCCACACGGACAGTGCAGGACAGAGGCCAAGGGGCCTCCCTTCACTGCCCAGCAGCCCCAGGCAAGGACTGAGCCAGCCTGGCAGCAGCCAAACCAACCTCTGCCAAGCCTGCAGCCACCCAGAGCTGGGCTCGGGCTGGCAGTGAGAAATTCAAGTTTGGATTATCAAGTTCTGTAAAACAGGGACAGAAGAAGCCATGACTGATTCTATCCACAGCCTATTTTCATTAACACTAAACATCCGCTTCTAACAACTTACGTTTCACTCAGGGAGGAAATAACCTAAAGATAGTGTTATAATCCATTTTAATCTGTCCGAAACGATAACAAGAAAACAGGCCATAAGTATGAGGGTCTTCCTCTCCTCACCCCCATAGCTTTTAGAATCAAAATAATACTGGAATGAACAACTGTTCAGAAAAACATGTGCCAGGTCTCAGAGAGCCTCACCTGTGAGTGCTCAGAGCTGCCCAGCTCCACTCCAGCTCCATGAGCCCTCTGCAGCAGCCACCTATCTAATTAAGCTAATTAAACAAGTCCTGAACCCGAGACGGGCTGAGCCAAGGTCCTGCTCAGGTAAGCAGAGGTCATGGTTCATGTGGCCAAGGCTGCTCAGCCCACTGGGGACACTGGACACCCATGAGAGAAAGCAGAGGGGCCAAACAAGCACTGACCACGTCATCGCACGGGGCAGAGGACACAACCTCCCTCCTGGCACACAGGACGTCTCCAGAGCCCCTGGTACCCACTCAACCTGGAACAGCTCTCACTTTTTTTTCTTTAAATGCAAAAACCACCCTCAGGATGCAAACCAGTCCAAAGAGACACAGCTACATACAAAAACCAGACACAAGAAGCCTTGCATTGCATGTCTACAGGAATCTACCAGGCGTGCGAACGGACAACCACACCGACACCGACACAGCAGCGACACCTCACCTCCACCTAAACCACCCAAAGGCATTTTTTTTGTTTCTTTTGTTACAGAAGGCCACTTTGAAATAAAACAGAGGAAAAAAAAGACAAGGAGCCCAAGAGCAGGGGCAGCAGCTGGCTCAGTGGGATGATGAACACTCTGGACATGCCGTGGGCACCGAGAGCAGAGGACTCTGCAAAGGGCTGGGCCCTCTGTCCAGCTCTGCTCAAGAAACCAAAACCCAGCTGTGCCAAGGACCAGGGGCCCAGGGGTGACACTGGAGCCCTTCTGGCCTTCAACAGGCAAGACTCAGCCCCAGCACGGACAGACAGATGGACACACAAACACACACACGCGTGCAGAAAAACCCCGACAGCAGCAGCTTGGCTCCAGCCCTTAATTCCCCATGTGAAATGTGGGGCAGCCGCTGCGCCCCACTGTGCCCAGGGACACTCGACCCGCTGCCTTTGGGATCCCACCCAGCAACTGCAGAGAACATGGGAAATCAGATCGCTTCCCTTGCTCAGATTTTCACTGGTGAGGTCAGGAGTATATTCCTGTATCTAAAGTGTCAGTTAAGAGCTCTTTTCAGGATCATTGTGAAGCAGCAGTTTGGGTTCTTTGCCCTCTGCCTGCAGCTCCCTGGCAGTGGCTTTGGCAGGCTCAGCCCAGGCTCTGTGCCCAAACATCTGCCCAGCTGCAAACACCCGGCCCTGCTGGCTGAGCTCTGAGCACAGGCCCAGTCCTGAGCAGGATTTGGCTGTGGGCAGCAGCATTTGGGCTGCAAGGACACCTGTCCTCAGCAGAACCATCTCCACTGACCAACAGGCGCCGAGCAGGGGTGACAGGACAGAAAATCCTCTCAAACTAATACATAGAAACCCCATTTTCTATTGTTTCTGTGGCATGGTTACCAATAACTAATATTATTCAACAACAGAAGAGATTTCTTGTAAACTTCATATTTATTGATTTTTTGGGGAACAAATTAGATCTTCTGAATCCCCAAGTGTACATATATATTTATATATAGCTTTCTCCATAGGGAAAACATATATCAAAGGAGGACAGACATTCCTAAAGTGCCCCTTGTCATACAGTACTGAATGGGATTTCTAAGAGCATCAGTGTAAATCCAAAGTTTCTGAGCAGGAATAGCAGAGGTGGAAAAGGAAGGGCTGTGGCTGCTCTTCTTCCCACAGAACAAAGAGGAGTTTGCTGACTTTAAAAAACAAAAAGAAAAATCCCTAAGAACTGTTTCTGGTAGCCCTGAAAAAGGCAGATGAGAACAGGGGTACACACAACATCTAGAGCAGCTCCTGGGCTGGCTGAAGGATGTTCCTAAAGGGGAGGCCAACACCCATGAAGGGGATCAGACAGACAGACAGACAGCATGGCACAACTCCAAGGGGAAAGAAAAACTGGCCAAGATACAGGAGTGGGCAAGGCAGGGCCCTGAACTCTCTGCAGTGCAGAACTCTTTGTCTAAACCACAAGGGAGTAGAAGAGGAGGTCAGCAGCACCCCTGTCCACACAGCACAGCCACTCAGCCCAGCAGAGAGCTCAGCTCCCTGGGCTCAGCCAACGCTCCGGCACTGAGCCCTTCTCCACCTAGCTGCCTCTCCTTCCATGAGAATTTGTTATTCTCTGAGTTGGAACAGTAAAGCAGGCAGAGACACACATCCCCCGCTCCTGACACTGCTGCAGAAGGCAAAGTCACACTCCCCCTGAGCAGGGAGGTGACCTCTTCACATACTCAGCATAGAGGAGTTTCAGATGAGGAGAAATTGAACCAATACCCAACCAATCTCTCAAAGACTGGCACACCAGCACCTGCAGGGACAAGGGACAACCAAGCCCTGCCAACTCTAGCAATCCCCCAGTGTGAACAGTGCACTGGAATGAGAACAAACAATCTGCTTAAATGGGGTTCTAGGAAAAGAAATCCTTCAAGGTTTGTCCATTCTGCAGGAGCTGTGCTGGCAGCACAGCCAAGAGCTTCCCAAACTCAAGGATGCACAAAAGAAAAATAAAACAAGTGGTAACTGGGGCTCTATAACAGACTTCACACAGTTCCCAGTGACACCTGCTCAGCAGGCACAATCACCCCTGACCTCTGCAGTCATTCTCCTGCCTCCAGACCAGCTGTAACTGGGCCAGTATAGAACAGAAAGATGTTCCCCATTACACCCTGACACTGCTCACCCCAGTCCTCGACAGGCTGGAGTCACCAGGTGTGCTGGGCACAGTATGGATGCTGTTTTCCTGCAGGGGACCCCAGCCCCACCCTGGGGAGCCAGGCAGGTGCTGAGGTGCTCAGCCACCCCCAGATGTGGCACCATCCTCCCATCCTGCCCTAGGAGAACAACTGCCGGCACAGCAGCCTTTCGCCTCAGTAAGGACTGTGAGTACTTGTTTTAAAAAGAGAGGAAGACAGAATGCAGATCATTCCCAGCAGCAGCTACATGCACAGTGCAAGGAGCACGACACTGAGCGAGCAGCACGCTGGCAGGCACCAGCAGAGCCACGCTGCTCTCCTCCTCTGCCAGCCCTCTGGGATTTGCACTGACCTCACACAGCGCCCAGCCACAGGCAGGGGGACAGGAGGGTCCTGAGGGTGAGGGGTCTTTGGTGCACGTCTCAGTGTCAGACACGAGCTCTCACACTCACTCCTGCAGCAAACCCTTATCCTGCACAGGAGAGACTGCTTCCCTGCCAAAGGGAACAAAGCTGTGAGGAATGCCTGTGCTCTGGGAGGGAACCACATCCCCTTTATCCCTTTCCAAACCCACTGGCTCCCACACCAAAGCGTGGTCAGGACACAACAAACTAGCAAACGTTTAAGCCATGCAGCAAATCTACCTCCTTTCTCTTGGTCTTCTCGTCCCGGGTTTCATTCACCAGGCCACAGAAACGCCCTGCAAGCTGCCACACAGAGTGTGTGCCTCTGCCAAACAACAAACCCGAGAAACCTGGGAGGGCTTGGCTGGCAGGGGGACCCTGACCGAGGCCATGCCATGCACAGAGATCTGCAAAACCAATTATTGCATCAGCAAACCAAGCCAGACAAAATACAAGATCCCCCAAAAACATCCAAACAAAGCATTGTCAACCATTAAAATAATAAAAACCAGCAATTTTTTTTGACATAGCTATAAAAATCAAGTCATTTATAAAATGGCAACGAATCAAGTCTGGTTGTGTATTCTTCTTCCTTTTATTAGACAGGACAGAGAATTTCCTTAAAATGCCATAACAAGTCACAGTGATTTTAGATGGTTTTTGAAATGTAATAATACCTTTAACATGGTTTGACTCGTGGTTTGTTGTTGGGGTTTTTGGTTTTTTTTTTGTCACTGTACTCTGGTCCACCAAACCATCTATTTTATAATTTCTTGTTTAGAGAGGACACTCTGTCTTCTTCCTCCAAAAATGAATTTTGTCTCATAATCCTGCAAAATAATCAACCTTACAAAAGGCCTTCAAATGTTATATTTATATATATATGTATATACATATATATACACACACATACACACATATATATAAATATAGACTTCTATGATTTTTTTTCCCATTCTATGCAATGTCTCAATAAAGAGATCAGCAATTTTTATTCTACAAAGAAGCAACACATAAGAGGGCAAAATTAAAGTCTTAAGAACATCATATCCATAGTTCACTCATTACACGTAAAAGGAAAAAAAATCACCATGAAGAAGTGTCTCTGGAGGCTGCGGGCGAGCGGCCCGGGCGGGGCAGGACCCCCGGCCCCGCTCAGGCTCGCGGCGCTGGAATGTGTGGAGTTTCCTTAGGAAAGGTTCCCAACCAAGAGCGGGCCGCCGCGCGTCCCCTCTAGGCCAGCTTGAGCGTGCTGACCGGGAAGGAGGGCATGGTCACCATAGTCACGGGGTTCAGCACCGTCTGCCCCACCAGCTGCGGGTGGTGCACCACCTGTGCGCCCACGGCCGGCTTGGCCATCACGGGCTGGCCCAGCCCCGTGCCGTTCACTTGCTGGTGCGAGATGGTGTGGGCGATGTGGCTCACCACGGGCTGGCTGACGGCCACGGGCTGCGGGTACAGGGGCAGCTGCGGGCCCAGGTGGGCCATGTGGTTGATGGTGGCCGGGTGCACAGTGATGTGGCCGATGGGCTGAGCAGCGGTGCTGAGTTGCACGGGGCTGGATGTGGAAGGTGCGATGTGGGCGATGTGCTTGGTCTGTGGCCCCTGAATGACGTGGTTGACAGTCTGGATGACCGAGGCGTGGGTGGTGGCCGTGTGGGCGATAACAGTCGATTGCACGGTCGAGGCCGCCACGATGTGAGTCTGTGCGGGGACGATGGCCTGCGGCGGGACCAGGGCCTGTGTCTGCAGGGAGGGCTGGGCGTGGGGCTTCTGCTGGATGGACACGTGTGGGGGCAGGACCGTGGGCAGGGGGGGAGCAGCACTGGGGGGGACTGCTTTCAGCAGCTCTGGGTGCTGGCGCTGGCTGAGTTTTGGTAATGAGTTCACTGGCCTGTCATCTTCCATATCTTCATCCATGTTGTCTTCACCCTCTGGAAAACACGAAAGGGAGAAGCTCCCATAAAAACACAAGCCGAGCACTGACTGGACCAGCGAGTCTCCCTAAAGGGCAGCATCAGCAGGACAGACGAGCAGGAAGCATCCCTGAGCTACAGGCTGGTGGCACAATGGCACAGCATGGCACAGCATGGCCAAATGGCACAGCATGGCATGGCCCTCTCCTCACTGCCTGTGGGACAAGGACAGAGCCAGGCAGGTGTGACAGCCCAAAACCCAGCTAGAGCAGGGTGCTCCCAACAGACTGAGAGGCCTCACTGGGCAGGCAAGGGGAGCACCACGAGCAGAGGCTGACAGAAAGCACCTGGCTGAGCTGTCTGGGCTGAAGTGGGCTCCTTCTGGGAAGAGGAAGAGGGTTTCCTTTCCTGGCCACTTGTTCCACTGATTGGCACCACTCCTGCTGCCAGAGCAGGAAGGAAATAGCCATGGAGAAACATGGCAGCTAGTCTCTTGCTCTGGAAAATGGACTCTTGTCCAGTCCAGGAACTAAGGAAGCAAAAGAGGAACATACTAGCCCTGAACTGAGGAAGACAAGCCCGGCACTCTGCACTGCCTGCTCCAGTGCCAGCCATGCAGCAAAGAATAAAAATCTCTGAAGATACAGAAGCAGCAGCGAAGACAGCACCCCTTCACGAGCTCTGGGCAGCAGCAGCTGGATGTGGTTGCTTTCAGCAGAAGGAACAGCTGCCACTTCTAAGACAAAGCACTGCTACTCCCAACTTCCACCAGACTGCAGGCTGCTCCAATGATCTGAGGTGATGAGCCTGAACAAACTCAGGTTCTCCCTTCCCAGAACCGGCTGGATTGTCTGCCTGGCTTGCCAAGAGCAAATGCCGACTTGAAGGAACTGCTGTGAGTGGTCATGCACTGCTACAGCCTCCGTGTAAGCTCTGGAAAGCTCTACATCCACAGACTGCCTACTCTTCCTGCTGCAGAGCCCTGGTGTGCAGAGAAGCATGCAGTCTCCTGTCTCACAGAAACTGCTCACTGGACCCGCAGTCAGATATCCATTGGTGTCATTCCATCTTCACTGCCAATCCTCCTCACACAATGGGAAGGCTCATTAAGTGGTTCAAATGCTCTGGTGATCCTCCCTGTACCAAATCCTTCTGTATGTGCTGAACACCCTCCCACATCCACACAAACACACTAGGATGCCCACTTCCAGCGAGCAGGGCTGCAGAGCTGGGTAAGAACCAAGCTGCAGAGATTTAACTCCACAAGGAGGCTGGATGTGCAAACCTGCACTTTGTATCCACCTGACAAGATGCACAAGTTTCAGTTTGCCTCATGTAAGCAGCAGTGTGTTGTTAACAACACCAATTACATCATTACAAACACTCCAAAACCTTTCCCTTTATTCTGAATGCAGAGAAACCCTGACACTGCTCAATGAAGACCCCACCACCCCAATCTAAGTGTGTCAAAGACCTTCCTGATGACTATGAAGAAAAGAACAATTATGGGTACCTGATGCTGTCGAGGTAGATGCCTGGTCATCCTCTGGCTGAACTGTCTGTCGAATAATTCTGTCAATCTCCAAGACATCCATCCACTGGCTCAACTCATTCTTCAGCTCTGCCAGCCGCTGCTGGGTAGCGATCTTCTCTCTGGCCAGCCGCTCCATCTCGTGCTCATATTCTTTCTCCTTCCTCTTTAAAGTCTAAAGCCAGAGAAAAGAAGAAGAGATACAATGAGAACAAAGACAAGAATAATCTACACTACTCTGGCCGCTCCCATGTCCACAGCTCATCATTTTATATTGCCAGTGATGCTGGTGTAAAATGTGGTTAGCTGTATTTACACCTGCCAAATCTGGGCAGAAGGGGAAGGACAAGATCTGGCAGAGAAAGTACTGCTCTAGTTGAAGGCTCTTTGCTTTCTGAGAGAAAACTGATAAGGTCCCAAAACTGAAATGCTTAGAAGGAAAGAAAAAGCCCAAGTACTGACGAGCTTCTGTGCAACACACACCACACCAAGAGCTCCTGGCCTAGGGCAGGTGGTGGATGGTAGAATCCTGCACCATGGGGAAACCCTGAGCTCAAACACGAGGGAAGGTGCAGCCTGCCCTCTCCTGCTAATGCCCCTTGGCACTGGGAATCACCACATCCATCAGTAAGGTCAGGGGAGCTGCTGCATCAGTGAGCACAGTACAGAAAAATGCTCATCACTACTGCTGGGAAATACAAACTACACAGCTGAGGGGAATCAACTATTCCAAGGCCTGTTCTGTGAGTTTTCAAGCCAGTGTAGCACTGCACAGCCCTATGGCTGGTCCTCCAGCCCAGGGCCACACTTAAAATATATATGCATAAAAGAGACAAAATTAGGTGAAATCTTACTGTAAAACCACATACAGACTCTCCATTTTCTGAAGTTAAGTTTCACCACTGGGAATTTAAATCCCACACACACTTCTGAAAATACCAGCCACATGGAGCCCACACGGGTGCTCCTATTCCCTCACTGCTGGCAAGCACTGAGCTCAAAAGCAAAGCCCACACCTGGCAGAGGACCAGGCACAGGTCTTCCTAACACATCTCTTTATTTCTGTCTCAGATTCCCCAGGATGAATACAATCAGAGCCTGACCTCACTAGTTCTGCCGGTGCTGTAGCTCAGGTTTGCTGGGAAGGACCTTAAAGCCTGCTCAGCCAGCCCTTAATGCAGCCTAAGGCAACAGAGATTAGGGCAGCTCCTGCCGCTACCTTTGTCGCTACCTTTGTCCCGGTAAAAACAACAAAGAAAGTATTTTTAAAAGCACCAAACTATGTGTGTTAGCAGGGCACAACCACTGCAGCTGTGTCAAAGGAGACAGTTCCTCTCGCTCCACATCAGTTAACAGCTCCTCAAAACACAGGGTTTTCAGGCAAAGGGGGCAGCTCTTCCTTTCCTGTTGCTTTTCAAGCCAAACCAGGCAACAGACAGGCCAACACCACAACCCCACAGCTCTGCCCTGGGCAAGCCCAGCAGACCTGCAGCCCACTGCAGGGAGGTAGCCATGGGGATAGCCAGCAGGGGAGGATGGGGACTCCTGGAATCCTGGCTCTGCACCAGCCCTGACCTGTAGCCCAGAGACTCCCACATGGCTGAGGCCCAAATCCACAGGCTGGTTATAAAGTCTCTTTCCTATTGAGCGCAGCCAAAGCACTTTGCCTGACCCAGAAAAGTCATGTACTCTGATGCCCTTGCACAGGGGTGTGGGTGAGCCACAGCCACGGAGGGAAGGTGCTCCTGGATCAGGTTTAAACACGCGTGTGACTCAATGTCCTCCCCTCACTACGTCATCAGGAAACAGACAAGCAGGAGGAAGGCTGGGGCTAAAGTGCTGTACAAACATGAGCCCAGCCTCTCTGCAGCATCTCCCCAGAGCTGCTCTCCACGCAGGGCACGAGAGGACAGAGCAGGAGCAGCTCTCCAGGAGGAGCAGGCACAAAATCCCCGCAGCGGGCACAGCACACGCATATTCAAACAGATTTGGCTTCATTCCCTGCTGGGAGAGGAGACTCCCAGCACTGGGGGAAAGCACTACTAAGTATGAGCAGGGCAGCTGGTAATTAGTTACAAACTTTTAATTACTGGGAAGGCAGGCAAACCCTTAGCAAGTACCAGGAGGAGTGTCCCAGCCAAGGGAGCCAGGGAGTTCACTATGTCACTCTGCAGGCACTCCACAGGCTTTGGGACGTGGCACTGGCCCAAGCCCAGCCCTAAGGCTCTGCCTCCCTCAGTGCCAGCAGTCCCAGCCCTTGACTGGACGCCAGCTCCCGGCAGCCCCTGGCTGGGTCTGCATCTCCTCCCGGGCTGGGCGCTCTCCAAGGGGAGCTGCTGGGGAGGCTGCAGCAGCAGATGGGCATGAGGCACCAGTGATCTTTCAAAACCTATTCTGGGATGCAATTCACTGCAGCTCACTTGGTAAAGATGATCTCCAGGCTGAGCTGCTGTGGCCTAATGAACCAGGTGGGATTAAGTGGAGCCCTCTTCCTCCTCTGAGCTCCCCTCCGAGCACTGCCCCACTCCCTGCAGGTGCACCTGGCTGCAGGGACTGGGAGTGTGCCCTGCACTGGGAGCAACAACAGCCCTGGCCCCACAGCAGAAAGGAGCACTCAAGGAGGGACAGGGAGCCCTTGTTCCTGTCACCAGGGCTGGAGCAGCCACACGTCTCCCCACGTGCCCTCTGACCTGGCACCGGCACCCCGGGACACGCAGCTCGCTGGCATCCGCCTCCTGGCAGATTATTTTCTGCAAATCATCCTGCCCACATCATGTGCCAGGACTTCCCGTCAGTCAACAGAAAATCCACAGTGACAGCCAAACCCTGAGTCACTGGGACTGTGGTCACTGACCTGCCCCTGCACATCAAAACCTTTAGAGACACGCTGGTCCCAGGATGTTTTTCTAAGGCAGGAGTTTCTGTCAGCACTATCACTGAGCCCAGCCCATCCCAGACTGCTCTTGGCAAGCACCAGGCTCCAGCACAGATCCTCCTTCTTACGTCTGTGTCTCCATCACCGTAGCATTTCCTTTTTTCCTGTTAAGCAACTGGGAACCCTGGTTGCCCAGGCAACTGCTACACTGCAGTGTGAGGAACCAACAGAAGCTATGACTTTAGAACTCTTATTTTTGGCACTTAAAAAAAATTCCACATGAGCATCACTTTAAGAGCAGACCCTGGCCCTACCAGAAAAAAAAAATCATGGATTTCCTCATACTCTTGTGAACACATCTATGGCTTTTGATGCTTGGGAAGTTTTGCTAATCAAGTGCTGATGAAAAGCAGATGATGTTGCACCCTGAACACTCTCAGCTGTGCTGAGCTGAAGCTGAGTGAGGCCTCTGCAGCAGAGCAAGGGCCTGACCCTCCTGCCAGGCACCACTGCAGGGGCACAGCAGGGGCTGCTCCATGGGCAAGTGCAAGCGGTGACAAGGGCAGTGGGGAGTGCCTTCATCTTTTATTTAAACACCAGCAACCAAATTAAAATCCCACATGTGGGTTTGCTTTTGCTCCCCTAGAATATCTGACTGTCCTCCTGCACCTCAGCTCCTTGGCAGCCTTTATCCACCTGGGTTATTGAAGAGAGACCAGACAACTGCAGTGACAGCAAAGGCCTGACACAATTCTAGTGGTAACTCTTCCCCACTCTGTGCACACTGCTCTGGCTGTTTTGGAGCCACTATTTGGTTCTTGTGTGCATCTCCCTGTCATTATTTGGTAAACAAACCACTGCAGGTGTGCAAAACCAGCACACCATGCACCAACTCCTGCTCTCCTTGTGCAGCAACAGTAGTTTGTCACCGCAAAGTATTTTCCGTTTTATGGCTGTCTGTAATTCAATTGCTCACTCTCATGTCAAGACTGGAAATAATGCCCCCAACACCTTCCCTGAGCCTGCCTCAGGAATGTTGCTGGCATTAGCAAGGTTTAAAAGGCCTTATTACACAGCTCTCCTCATAAACATTTTATTAGCAGTTTAAAAACATGCTTTCAATTATGAGCTTTTCCAAAGCACATTTCAGCTCTTACATGGAGCAATCAGGAGTGTGATTTGCAATTTCGAGCCAGATTCTTTAACTCTCTGCTCTGGGGATCAGAGCTGGTGCCGCCGAGTGGGACATGCTGAGCTGGGGATGCTGCTCAGCTGCAGGACCTGCAGCACAGACCACACCAGCTGGGCAGGCTCTCCCCTGCTGCACAGAGCCTTGATTCCTATGTAATAGAAAAAAACCCACATCCTAATAAGAATTTTTCTTGCTGGGACTGCCATGGTGCAGGAGATTCACACCAGGAGCAAGAATCCACCAGCCTGACTCCAAACCAGGACCAAAGGAGTGCTGGGCAACAAGCTGTTCCCTCAGAGCCCCAAATGGAACCCGAACAGCCCCAATTCTGGCCAAGGCACCACTCACCTTCTATCAATTCTGGTCATTCCTACTTGGAATGGCGCTAAGGTTCTACATTCCTCAGCTGGCACAGCTCGGCACACACACCAAGGCCACCCTGCTGCGATGGAGCAGGGCCTGCAGAGTGGGAGGTGAGGAGCTGGTCATGCAGCAGCAGGGCAGGTGCCCAGGCTGCGGCTGCAGCCACCAAGGTGACAGCCCCAGCAGAGCCTGCCCTGCTCCCAGAGCCCGGCCCCTCCGCCGAGGGATGCTCCAGCCTGTCTGCCAGGAGCAGCCGTGTGTGAACCCGGCCGGTTGCCACGGGAACCAAACCCATGGTTTCCATGGCAACCGCTCCAATCTGCGGGCTCTGGGAGATGAGATCCCACAGCGATGCCGGATGTGCCGGCCTGGTACCACAACAGCAGGACACACAGCACAGTGGGGCACACCGAGGTCAGCAGCATGCTGCAGCTGCCTGGCATTGCCACTGCCACGACCACGCTGCTGCCACCAACCACAGCCACACTGCTGCCACCAACCACGGCCACACTGCTGCCATCACCCACAGCCACGCTGCTGCCACCAACCACGGCCACACTGCTGCCATCACCCACAGCCACACTGCTGCCACCAACCACAGCCACACTGCTGCCATCACCCACGGTCACGCTGCTGCCACCAACCACGGCCACGCTGCTGCCACTGCCATGGCCACACTGCTGCCACTGCCATGGCCACACTGCTGCCACCGTCATGGCCACGCTGCTGCCACTGCCACGGCCACGCTGCTGCCACCGTCATGGCCACGCTGCTGCCACCAACCACAGCCACACTGCTGCCACCAACCACAGACACACTGCTGCCACCAACCACAGCCACACTGCTGCCACCAACCACAGACACACTGCTGCCACCAACCACAGCCACGCTGCTGCCATCGCCCACGGCCACACTGCTGCCACCATTCACGGCCATGCTAACTGCAGCCAGGCCACAGCAGCCTCTGCTCAGCACAGCACCACGGCCTCGCTGTCCCAAACACAGCCTGACATCACAGCAGCCTGGCCCCAAGCCCTAAGACATGAACAAACTGTGCTCAGCACCATGGGAACGGGGCAAGGGTCTCACCACAACCAGGGGACAGGGAGAGGGGACAGCCTGTGTGTGAATGGGGGGGAGGCACAGGACAAGGTCTGTGCTCTCCCACTGTTTGTGCCCCAGCTTCAGCCTCCCAGGATCTCAACCTTCACACCAGGACCAAAACCAAAGCCTGCAAGGTGAACAGGGGACTGTCCCTTGGTGCCCGTGAGTGTGACCCCTGCACCAACAGCCAGGCCGTGGGTGTTTGCCAGCAGCCTCTCAGCCAGCTCTGCCACAAGCACAGCAGCCAAGGAGTGCTGCTGTGCCCAGGAGGTGACCTGACCCTCGGCAGGCACAGGGACTGAGGGAGGGAGCCTGTCCTCCCTGCACAGCCTGCACCCAATGTCTGACAGGTGCCAGCAGGGTGGACACCCACCTCTGCTCACCCTGGCTGCAAGGTTAGGAATGAGCTTCTAGACAGAAATACTTCCCAGAATAGGAAATCTGCCTGGAGCAGAGCAATCACAGAAAATGAGACCGTGCATTGGTATTTACATTTATCATCTCACACTGATAACCGCACTTCAGGCTCCTGATAAAAAAGACATCAGGCCATAATCTGTGACCAAAACCAGGGCTGGAATGTGGCTGCTTGCACCGACCTGTCACAGCCAGCCCCCTGAAGCACCACACTCTGGACAAAGTACAGTCACTGGGGCAGAGGGGAGAACAACACAAATCAGGAAGACAAAACATAAAAAAACAACGAACAAACAAAAAAACAACAACAAAAACCCAAAACCGAAACAAAATGAGGTAGCAACCAAGTGGAACCCACAGCTCAACAAAGCAGGGAAAAGCAGAGCCATCCCCAGGCCCCATGCTGGCTGCCACCAGGTAAGCAGATCCAGTTTAATTCCTTGATATGACTCCCAAGGACACAAGAAATTCAATTTTAAAATAACTCAAGTATGACTTGCTATCACTTGGTGTTAAATTTTTTGGTCATGTATTTTGCTTTTCGTATTTTTATTTTTTAACCAGTCTCTGTTGTTCAGGAAACAAATGAGACATTTCTAATGATTCCAGTAGATTCCAGATGCCCCAAAGACCCTGAAATACCATTAGAAAATTATCCCAAACAAATTAAAATAAGGAAAGTAAAACATGAGAATTTTTAATTTCAAATTTAATTCTGCAGCAGTTAAATTAAAAAAAAAAATCAGAATGAAAAAAATCGTGGGAAATATGTTTTTGAGATTAAGTGTCACCATTTTCTGCAAACAGAAATGAAGCATGCTGCATCTCAAGAAGGGATTATTATTATTATTATTATCAACATGACTCCTGGATGCAAGACTCCAAAGCTGTTCCCAAGCCTTTGTGACGACAAAGGATGCTGCATGGACAGCTCCAGAGGGCAACAGGCAGGTTTCTGCCTTGGAGCCACAGGCAGAGCTGTCTGCCAGAGATGAGGAGATTTCTGAGCAGCCACATTATCCCTACATCCACTTGCTGCAGTGCTTTCCTTGCAGGCATCTCTGAGCAGCTGCTGCAGGAGCCCAGGCAGAGTTTTGGGTGGGTGCAGCCCTCCCTTTGCTCCCCTTCCTACACTGAGGCTCAGGCAGCAGGCACACGGCACAGGTGAGCTGCACACCTGAAGGGACCCTGTGCAGGGAGCAGGGGAGTGAGGGCTGCTCTGGGAGAGGACACCTCCCCAACACAGTGCTGGCAGGTGATGGCAGCCCCAGGAGCACAGGGCTCTGACAGAACCACTCCCCCACAGCACAGCAGCAGGGCCCAGCTCCTGGTGACTCAGAGAATGGTGCCATCCTCCCACACCACCTCTCCTTCCTGTTTCCCCATCCATCTAAGGAGGTCAGTGCCAGTTACTCACACCCCAGCAGCTCCACCCACGGCCCACAGAGCAGATCTGGGTCAGCCGAGGATTTCTCTCCATCCATCTCCCTCACTGTCAGGGCCACGGTGGCAGTGGGAGGACACACAAGGCAGCTGTTCAACACAAACTGCAGCACCTGTGTGAGGCCAGAGGCAGAGCTGTGCAGGGTGCAAACCTCTGTGTGTGCTGGAGGGGCTGGGTGTGCACTGCCGCTGGCACAGCAGCCACGGTGCCACCGTGCCATGGCACCCACACTGCCACTGCTGCTCACCCAGCCAGGCCCAGGGGCTGGGGTTCGGTTTTGTCTGGGGCTTTTGCTGGGCTCTAAAGGCAGGCAGCTTCTGCAATGTCACACACGAAACAGAGCCCATGCAAGCTGTAATTACCACTACTCTCATTAGGGTCCAGGTGCTGCCTCCCCTCCCATGCCAGCTCTGACAGTGGGTGGCAACCAGAACAAGCCCCCAAACACAGCAGCTACCACACAGCAGCATTCCCAAACCCTGTGCTGCAATCCATGTACAGCCTGGTTTGCTTTTTACAACCCTGACTGCTTCCAACTACTACTACTTAAATGACAGCAGTGGAACAGGTGTGGATTCTCTGACAATTACAAACACACTGACAGATTTACAATTCCATTCACCCTTTCCAAACTCTCATGTACAAGTAATGAGTGAGATTTTCAAAAAAATCACCATCTCTTTTGGCAATGGTTAAGAAACAACCTCCAATCACTCAACAAGGTCCAAAGCTGGACATTTTTAATCACTATTATGTGACATGTTTTGTGCCAATCCTGCAAATAAAAATGCCCTGATGGCTCCCTGGATGAGCCGCCTTGCAAACAGGTCCTGCTGCAGCCGGAGGAACAGCAGGGAATTAAACACTGTTTTTTTGAAGGTCTTATTTCTCATCACTTTCTGAAATCTACAGATGACACCACGTTGCATGGCCATAGCCTATGGATGCTGGAGGCTTTCATTACTGGCACTGAGATTCAGGCTAATTAGACAAGATAGAATCAGTGGATAAGGTCAGGTAAACAACACGAAGCAACACAGCTTGGCATCTGAATGCTGCTCACATGAGGGAGGCACGGCAGGCACTGATGGGCCTGACTCTTACCAGACAAGTTTTACAGAAGATGAGTATATTCACTTCATATCTGGCACAGAATGAAAAATAACAGTTACAGCCATCCTTGTCAAGGTGGGGAACTGAAGAGAATTCAGCAGCACGGTTTGGTTTATGCATTTTGATCAATAATCCAGTCACAACAGAGCCTGAATGTAAATGAGCTCTGATCTTTAACCACAACCATTGTCAGACTGTGGGCTTGAGTCTGCAGTCCAGCACCTCCCTGCACCAGGATGTGGCATGGCTGCAGGGCCCTCTGCACCCATCCACACCCAAATCCCAAACCAAGCACTGCTCTGGGACCCAAAAATACACTGGTCTTGTTCTGGTCCTCTGCGCACAGACAGGGATGAATGACTGTGCTCAGGCACCAATGAAGTGACCGATAAATAAACTAAAAGACAAAGAGATGTTGTGAATCTTAAAGGGAAAATTTACCCCATGTAAAACCAGTAGATACTGGTCTGTTCACATGTCCACAAGATCAGCTTAAAAAGGACCTCACAAAGGAATTTTACTTGCACTTCTTAGGCATCCTTGTATAGTACTTTGGATTCTTTCTACCCTGAAAGGAGTCAAATCCATTGATTATTATTGGCATGAATTGGAAACTATAATTCTTAGGTGCACAATTCTTACTTCAGGCAGTTTGAGAACCCAAGGGAGATGAGGTTAGGATAAACAACTTCAACATCACAAATCACTGGCAGCACTAGTGGGCACAGGTAAGTCACAAGGAAATTTTACCCTTCCTGCCTCTGTGCCAGTGACAAACTGGCCATACTATAAATTCTCAGTTCAGTAGAGCTATGTTTTGTCTGTAACACCACAAGCAGGACTCCCAGAGGACTTCTGTGAATCAGTAAGCAAAATCTATCTCATAAACAGAGCCAAAACTGCTCTGTAGGACCACAGCCTATCTGTCACCACAGCAGCCCCCAGTGCCTCTGCCAGACCCCAGCAGCACATGCAGGGGCTGGGATCACAGTAGTGCCTGGCTTCCACACCTTCCAAACACTTCTGCTCTCTGCCTTTTGCATGCCCCAGGAAGCTCAGCTGCATCTCAGATTTTGAAAGCACATTGTTATTTAGTCAGCATTTCAATTGCACTAGGGAAACTGGCCAACAAGCAGGACCTGCAGCACAACCCAAGACTGACGGGTTGTGCTGGGCTGTGTGCCAGTTGTCCCAGTGTCACCTGGTGAGCAAATCACCTGGATGCCATCTGACACTAAAAGTACAGTAGAAAACACCCCTGAAACTGAAGGGTGTTCAGGTGCCACAGTGAGAAGTACAGTCTGAGAACACAGAGCAGCAATCCTGCTTGAGGGCTTCAGTTAGCCTGCAAAGACAGTAATTCCATTTCCTAGGGGGAAGGAATCCTTCAGAGACACTCAAAGCCAGCCCAGCTGCACGGGCTGCGAGCCATGTCTGACATGGGTCAGGCTGGGCCATGCTTCCCACTGCTCCTTCCTGGCACGGGGGACAGGCCTGTTCCTTGCCTGGGGACACTGCAGGACAGACGGGCTGTGGGGGACAGGCCTGTCCCCTGCCTGGGGACACTGCTCTGCAGCAAGGCAGGGACAATCTTCCCGAGGTGCAGCATTTTCCCACAGGTCCTGCAGGCAGGGGAGTGAAGAACAAGAGCTGAGGTGGCCCGTGTAACAAACGGCCTTGGCTGGAGCTGTGTGCTGGGTCTGGACCCACTGGGACACCCTCCTCAGCTGACAGCACAACAGCCCACACTGCCTCAAGCTGAATCACCAGCTAAAGGGATTATTAACTTCCAGCTGCGTTGGGCCTCATTTCCTTTGTGCAACAGTGTGCTTAATTGCAAATTCTAATTTACTGTTGCAGAGCACAAGCCCAGGTCCAAGGATAAATTAAAATGACAGCTCTATGGGAAGTTCGGAATTTAACTTTCTAACTTATCTGATTTGATGCAGATACAAATATTTAAATCCAGGCAAGGAAACAAACAGCCTGTTTCTAAGACGTTCCAGCTGGGAAGGGGGGAAGGAAGGATTTTGTAGGAAGAGAGGCTGCAACAATCAATGCAGTGTCACAGTGTCTGCAGGAGCAGAAGGGCCGCTGTGCAGAGCTGTGGCTGCTCTGTGCTCCTCCCCTGAGGGGCTCATTTGGGCTTGAGTTTTTTGGGCTTTTTTTTCCCCTTTAGTGAAAAACTACTTTGCTATCCTGAGAGTAAGAGCTTTTACTTCTAAATCTCTTTTGTACAATAGACCTGTTCTCTTTTCAAGGCAAACACTGAGCCTGTGAGTGAAATACACAGAGCCTGGCACACGATCAGTGGCCATCCCCACACTGATAGATGTTAGTTTTGTTGAAACAGATCAAACCTAAATTCAAACTGCAGTAAAAAAAATTTAAAAGATTATTTTTGTTTCTGAATGCTGAAATTTCAAATCAGATTTCTAATAATCTGGTTTTTATTCAGGCAAATACGCAGTGCTCAAGTTTTTAGCACAAGTGAATCCTATGACTGAGTCACAGACCCACGGCTTTGGCGTTGCCAAGGAAAACAGTGCTTGGGATACTCAGGATACTCCTGAGCAGCTGCCAGGGAGGATGAGGAGGAGCAGGCCATGAGGAGGTTACACAACGTCACAGCCCGTGGGGCAGCGAGCCAGCCCTGGGTCTGTGCCAGCCCACAGCTGCCCAGGGCAGCCCCGCCACGCCAGCCAGGCCTTGTGCTCGCCATGTGCTCCCCGCACA